>JAENHJ010000522.1:0-600000 GCA_025330945.1 Mucuna pruriens
GCGCCACGGGGGCGGCCGAGACAGAAAGGCGCTCAGGCGGATGACTGGGACCGAGGCGCCTAAGCGAAGCGCGTGGAAATGAGGCGCTCATGTGAAGGAAGACCGAGACCGAGGCGCCGTAGGAAGGTGCGAATGTAGGCGACGCGCAAGCGATGGCCGGCATCGAGGCGCACCCATGGAAGGGCGTGGAAACAGAGGCGCTGCGCAAGGATGATTGGCATCAAGCGGCCTACGGGGCGATCGAGACGTAGGCACATCATGGGATGACTCAGATCGAGGCGCCAAGGAAGGCGCGAAATAGGGATGCGGCTATGCGCAAGGATGGTCTGAATCGAGGCGCCACCTGGGCGCGTGGAAATCGAGGCGTGATGCGCAAGCGATGGCCGGATCGAGGCGACCCATGGAAGGCGTGGAAACAGAAAGCGCCAGGCAAGGATGATCGAGATCAAGCGCTTACATAGGATCGATGACAGGCAGTCAGCAGGGGATGATCGGGACCGAGACGCCTAGCGAAGGTATGGAAATGACGCGGCTCGACACAAGGGTGGCCGAGATCGAGGCGCCTACGGAAGGCGTGGAACAGAGGCGGCATGCTAAGCGATGGCCGAGACCGAGGCGACCCATGGTAGCGTGGAAACAGAAAGGGCGGTGCGTAAGGATGATCGAGACCGGCGCCATTAGGGGGTGACTCGAGACGTAGGCATCAGGCGGGATGACTGACCGAGGCGCCAAGGAAGGCGTGGAAAATAGACGCGCTGGCGCAAGGATGGTCAGACCGAAAGCAGCCCATGGAAGGCGTGGAAACGAGACGGCCAGTGCAAGGATGATCGAGACCGAGGTAGACTTACGAAGCGGTGCGAATAGAGGCGCCATGTAAGGATGACTCGAGATTAAATGGCCCATGGAAGCGGTGCTAAACAGAGGCGTCTGCGCGAGGATGATCGAAATGGAGGCGGTAATCGAGGGATGTTGAGACTGAGACGACCTATAACGAAGCTCAAGACAGCGCTGGTAGGTTAAATAAGGAGTCACAGACCGACCGGCCTATGTCAAGAAACAAGGGTTGATATGGTCATTGATAAGAAGGCCTGCTTCGACGAATGACGCGCAAGAGCTCGCCGAAAAGGCCTCTAGTGTCTAGGATCCAAGCCCAATCGCCGGTATGACCTCGCCTCATGGTTAGAAGGACTCGACCTGAAAGTCGCCGAGAAGCCCAAGAATTTTGTCCCGAAGGGAGGTGTAAAGGAAGTCGATGTTATGGCTACAGAGGAGACGACGGCAAAAAAGCGAAAGGCTCTATTCTATTCCTCCTTCTCCGCCTCTGCTTGTCCAACCAAAAGGCAACGTGGTCGCGGACTTCGAGGCCTGATTGGCCAGCTTGAAGCTTGTTCAGCTACGCTGCCCCCCTCCCACCATCGGGCAGCTCGGGGCCTGTGATTTAATATGCGCAAAATTGCTTCCCACCAACAAGATACCTCAAAACGACGGGATCGATCGGTGTCACCTATGTCGCCAAATTTATTGACATGATGACACCTATATGGCGCTACTAATTGCCACTTGAGACTGGTGCTGGACGCCGGGTAAGTACGAGCAAGATAATGGCCAAGGAAGCCGTGGTCCTGTATGAGCTGGAGAAGGCCCAAAAGGCTGTGGCCGAAGTCTTTGGCCGAGGTTGAAAGGATGAAGGAGGCTAGTCGAGGAAAGCTGCTACTGAGGTTAAAGACCTAAAGGCCCAACTGGCCGCTCTCAAGGCCGAAGTCCCCTTCCGGGCGACCTGCCCTTCTTTGAATCTCACAAGGGGTGGTGGAAGTGGAGTCCATTCTTGCTTCTGGATAAAGAGGTTTTCAAGGTCAGAGCGAAGACCGCGTCCGCCAGAGTTGGAGGTGAGCAAGTTGAAAGAAGAAAACGCCGGTCTCGAGAGGGTGGCTTGCTTGGAAGGGACCATTGTAGATTAGTACGAGGATGCATTCAACAAGGCCCCTAGACAAATAGCTATGCTAGCCACTGATTTCGACCTTAGTCCATACGACATGATTAAGGAGGTCCAAGATGGGAAATTGGTTTCCCTCTTGGACTCTCCTTAAAACTTGTAACACCTTACTTATTAATGAAAGAGATTTTTCTTTGTGTTTTTTTTTTTTTTTTTTTTTTTCGTTAAAAAGGCAAGAGGATCTTCTTGGTTTAATGGTATCAATTAGGTTGGGGAATGATGGCCTTAGTGTAGACTCCGAGGTTTGGGGATGGGGTTTACGGACTCAATATTTGGGCGTAATGGCTTAATGGGGATTAACACTTAAGGGAATGGAGATAATACTAAGGAAATGATGGCTTAGACTCAGTCTGCTAGGGTATAAAGGCTTAATGGAAGGAAATGTAAAGGGAATGGTGGCTTAGTTTTAGCTATCCTTAGAAGATCAGGTAGCCAAGATAACTTGGGTTATGGACGGGTTAGGGATTTGAACGGTCTATCTCAAAATTTATTTATCGCTTGGAAGTGCTTAAAGGGTGGGTGAAGCGAGGAAGTCGTCCTTTCGGGATCCAAGAGTTGGTCAAGGGGAGACACTCGACCTTTTTGACGTCTGAATACCACTTGGTTTCCCAAGAGCCGAGGGCTACTTGGTCCTCCGATATCAAGGTGTCAATAGGCTTTGAGGTAAAGCCGGTTTGACTACTTTGGGATCTTAAGGCGAGTCATTCTCTAGAGTTGGGTTAATCAATGTGACTCTATGGGTATGCATAGTTTGAACAAGGAATGTTGACTTAAGTATGTATGAGTGAATGAGTTGATTGGGAGGTTTAGAATTTGGTTTGGATGATCCTAGACTTTGGATTTGTTGGCCCCCATCTTTGGCTTCCATTCCCAACAAGTCATAGATGGGAAACTTGTGTCCTTCTTGACTTAGGGTTGAAAAATGTGGCATGAAACCAAATTGACTATCTTGAAGAGACAAGTGACTTGGGGTCAACATGACCAAGATGGCATGACCACATCAAATTGAAAAGTTGGTATTAAGCCATAAATGCCTAAGTTGGGACCTGAATGACTAACTTAGGAACAAACCAGGCTGTGGTCGAAGTAATAGTGTTGGCATGGAGACTCGACACCAAGTTAATAGAGAGATTCGACCTCGAGTTGACAAAGATACTCATTTACGGGGTGGGAGACTTAACGCGGAGTCAAAATGGAGACTTGACATGAGGTTGGCGAGAGAAACTTGATATGGGTCGATCTGAGACTTGACACAAAGATCAAGAGAGACTTACAGTTAACCCAAGATGGAGTGGGCAAAAGGGCTTAACATAGAGTTGGTATAGGCTTAGACATGGTGTTGGGAGGTGGGAGTAACCATGGATGGCATGCATGTTTGTATGTATGCATTTATGCATGTATGCAAACTAATTAAGATTTTATTTTGGTGGGAGGACGACACTTGGATGCTTGGAATGCATGTCATATATGCGGATTACGGGATGCGTGAATGTTTGAAATGCATGTGGGTTACATGGACATTAAACATGGAATGTTGGATGCATGGTCGCATGGATGGCTAGATGCATGGATTATCGGGTGTAGGTAATGGCAAGATGTGGAGTTGGACGAGGTATAGGGGTATGCGTTTTAGTAGAGGCAAGTTCTATTTCCCTAGTTTTCCATCCCAAGACTCGTGGTGTGAACAATCGAGCTTCTTATGTTCAAAGTCTTGGATGTTGTCACCTTGTCATTGCTCGTGAATTGAGACTAGTCAAAGGCTCACTATTTTGAGTGGTCTTCAACTTTTTTCATCTTAACTGTAACGCTCCTTTTGTTTCTTTTTCTTTTGGCTTATAGAGGAATGGAAAGGATTGTGTTTATATTTGTTCTGCGGGAAGGGTCTACGGGGAGGGGTGACAATGTTATCCTCATGTATGCAATTTTGAAGAGTCCATCAACCAACGCCTTTAAGGATAATTTGGTGTCTCTATAGGCTTCTTCTAGCTAACTTTTCTTAAGGGTTCGCCCAACTCCCCTATGTTGGTGGTCCGCCTCAAAATGATTGCATTTTCGCTTAGACTACTCTTTTTAGTCTCGGTGAACTCTTATTTGATTTTTTTTTCTAACTTTTGCCTAGGTTGTTATTTTGAGGTTTCAACCCAATGAGTTGCTTTTTCTTTGTCTTTTTTTTTTATTCCATTTTTCCTGGGGAATTGAGCCAATGAGAGTTTTAAGATAAAAAGTTTGATGTGGTGGGACTATCTTTCCTTCTTGGTTTGGAGGACAAAACTGGGCTAGATGCTTGAGGCTCTATAGATTATCCTTATTATCCTTAGGTTTGATTGATGGAATAATCAAAATTTGAACATGAGATATTAGTGCCAGGGATGAATTTTATTTTATTGGTATTTTTGACTTGGTTTAAGCGTGGGAAGAAAAAAAGGAATTATGAAGAGTCAAAGTATACTTCATTAATTATTCAAAGAAAGAGCATTCAAATCGATTTGAAAAAGGATTAGGGACTTAAATAGCGAACTTTTCTTATTGGATCATAGTTTTTGGGGATGGGGATTGAACAAGTTTCAACGAGATTGTGGTCATGAAGGCATCTTTGAAGCAAGTGCGACATAAGTTCTAAGATATGACATTGGTAAAAGTGTTAGAACCCCAGGGTTCTTTCTTTTCCATGAAATGTTATATTGCACGGTTGGGATGGGAATGGGAGGTAAGGGGTGGTGTTTGGTGTTGGGCTTTAGGGGGGCTTTGGCCACGCCTCTGGTTTGTGATCTTGTGATGGTGTGGCGGGGAAATGATTTGAGATGTCCCTTGGTTTTGCATGTACTTTAGCATTTCAAGATTTGACCTATTTATGCCTTTAATCATTTTTTAGCACTTCTTGTTGTTTTGCTAGATCCCTTATAGTTGTCTCCATCCTTTTTGCCTTTGGGAAGCGCCACCAGAAGGTTTTTTCGAAACTTGATCCTTGCCTTGTTATTGGTCTTGGTGAGCTAGTCGGGTGGGGAATGAAATGTAAATGTGATGAAATGCAACACCTAATCTTAAATGCATAGTGGAGATGAATGTGGAATATGATGCATGTTATTTTGCTTTTTTTTTTTATTTTTTTACAAGGTTAGAATTGAAGTGAAAATGTGATGAGCCATCTATGGAAATGCCAGTGGGGAACAAAATGGGAGATGGAAGAGAGCCATCTTAAATAAGAGAATGACACGGGACCGATGCGACTTGGAATCGACGCTTAGGTAGGGTTGTTGGATAAATGGGAATGGCTTAGAGTTCGATTCGGATTGGAATTGACATAGGGGCAAGATGAAATAGGTTAAATGGGGATGACACCGGAGACGCCCAGCTCGGATTGACACAGTGTACTAGTTGACTCTGGCTCAGTGTACTAAGCCCAAATTAAAGCTCCTGTAAGGTGGGGTTTATGGGTCGATGCAAGTTGAGGTTTACTTCGCGGCTCATACTAAGGTTTCTTGGCTTCCCGACTCAAAGGTTTACTTGGCCGACTCAAACTAGGGTTTACTTGGCCAGGCTCAAACTAGGGTTTGGGTGCATTTGGCTCGAGCCCAGGGTTTGGGTGGTGGCTCGGACTAAGTTTGATTCGTCGACTCGGACTAGGGTTTTTCTTGGGCTCGGACTAGGGTTTGATTAGTACTCGGACTAAGGGTTTGATTAACCCATTCGGACCGAGGTTGGTTAAGCTCGGACTGAGGTTTGATTGGTCATTTCGGACTAGGGTTTAGTTGGTCGGCTCGGTTGGGAGTTTAGTTAGCTCATCACTAGGGTTTAGTTAGCTCATACTAAGGTTTAGTTGGTAGGCTCATCTAAGGTTTAGTTAGTAGGCTCATACTAGGGTTTAGTTGGTCAGGGTTTAGGATTGGTAGGCTCATACTAGGGTTTGGTTTAGTGACTCATACTAGGGTTTGATTGGCTTGCTTCGGGGTTAAGGTTTTTAGTGGACTCGGGTTAAGGTTTGCCTTAGTAGACTCGGTTTAAGGTTTGCTTAGTAGACTTCGGTTTAAGGTTTGTTTGGTAGCCTCGGATTAAGGTTTGCTTAGTAAGGTTTAAGGTTTCTTTGGTAGACTCGGGTTAAGGGTAGACAAAGATTAAGGGTTAAAAGGTTCTTAGTAGACTCGGGTTTAAGGTTTGCTTAGTAGACTCGGGTTAAGGTTTGCTTGGTAGACTCGGTTTAAAGGTTTCTTGGTAGACTCCGGTTTAAGGTTTCTTGGTAGACTCGGTTTAAGGTTTCAACTTGGTGAAGACTAGGTTTAAGGTTTGCTTGGTAGACTCGGTTTAGGTTTGCTTGGTAGACTTCGGTTTAAGGTTTGCTTAGTAGACTACGGTTAAGGTTGCTTAGTAGACTCGGTTTAAGGTTTTTGGTACTCTGGTTAAGGTTTGTAGTAGACTCGGTTTAAGGTTTTCTAGGGTAGACTACAGTTAAGGTTTCTTGGTAGACTACAGTTAAGGTTTCAACTTGGTAGACTCACAGTTAAGGTTTGCTTGGTAGACTACGGTGGGTTTACTTAGTAGACTACGGTTAAAGGTTTCTTAGTAGACTACGGTTAAGGTTTTTAGTAGACTCGGTTAAGGTTTCTTGGTAGACCAGTTAAGGTTTACTTAGTGACTCGTTAAGGTTTCTTAGTAGACTCGGGTTAAGGTTTCTAGTAGGTAGGACTCTACTGCTAGTTTAAGGTTCACTTGGTAGACTCCCTGATTTAAGGTTCAACTGGTGGGCTAAGATTTATTTGGTTGACTTGGACAAAGGTTTATGACTCGGACTAGGGTTTAGTTGGCTGACTTTGGACTAAGGTTTATTTAGTTGGCTTGGGCTAAGATTTATTTGGTTGACTTGGACAAAGGTTTATGACTCGGATTAAGGTTTATGACTCGGATTAAGGTTTATTTGGCTGACTTGGGCTAAGATTTATTTGGTTGACTTGGACAAAGGTTTATGACTCGGACTAAGGTTTAGTTGGCTGACTTGGACTAAGGTTTATGACTCGGACTAAGGTTTATTTGGTTGACTTGGGCTAAGATTTATTTGGTTGACTTGGACAAAGGTTTATGACTCGGACTAGGGTTTATTTGGTTAACTTGGGCTAAGATTTATTGGGCTGACTTGGACAAAGGTTTATGACTCGGACTAAGGTTGGTTTGGATTGAGGTTCATGACTCCGCTAAGGTTTATCCGATTGACTTGGTCTAGGTTTATCCAATGTTTCTAGAAGAATCCCCAAGGTTCTCACCATCGATATCTAGACTTCCTCACCATTAGGCTCCCGGGCCCATGGACTCCCTGAGGTTTCCAAAGACGATCAGGACCAATTTCCCTGTAGCAGTGGCTGGCTCCCTGTGTTATCAGCCCTGTGTGGAACTATCGCTGGCCACCGTATTGCAGAAATCTCCGCAGGGTACCGCTACACGCCCGCACTCCCTAAATTTCCTCGTGTCCGTGTATGTGATCGCACTCATGGATATGTTCGGCCATTATAGCACCCCCCTTTAAAGGATCCTCGTATGAACCCCCACAAGATAATATCAAAATATTGTCGCTTCTATCCTATGATTTTATATAAGCAAAGATACAAACATCAAATTCAAATTACAACACATGCACCAATTAACAAATACCAATGGAAACACAGGACCCAACCTCAGAGTTTTGCCCCCCACAACCTTAATTCTCGTGCAAAGTATATTTCAAGTAATGACAATTTTATATATTTTTCTAGAAATTTTGTTTTTCTTTCAAAAATCATATTTGAGGTATAATTAAACATTCAATATAAGCATTTCTTAAGAAAATTAAAAAAAATAAAATAAAATAAAATTGAACCTTAAAACCGACTGACAGGCTCAACTCTCAATAAAAAACAGGTCCCTCAGGTGGAGTTTATCCGTCACAACCTAAAATTGTGACGATAATTTGGTGTGGCCGAGACCAAATCGCCATAAAAGGAGTCGCCATATTGGCGTTTTGGTTTTAAGGAACGCTAGGAAACCTAACGAAAGGCTGGTCTTGAATCAGAAATATGGGTTCGGAGTTGGTTCACGCCAGGGCATGGGGGCCCCAAAGATGCCTATCACTTGATAGTTACCCTTGGCTAGCTATATGGAGAGAGGGACGGTGCTTGTATTTGGATTGTGTTTTTTGGTCTAAGTCTAGGAAAGGAAGAGGTTCAAGTAAGGTGTTCTGGGATTTTGGGGTTTAAGATTTGAGAAATTTGGGATTTGACTTGATAGAGGTGTGCCCTCTAAGCCTACGCACTTTCGGGCCGGAGGGTTCAAAGTCTACGTAGTTCAGGTGGGGATGTTCTTTAGAAAGGGTGAGATTTGGGAGAGGTTTGAGATTTGGGAGGCTTGGGAGAGGTTTGAGATTTGGCTTAGAGTTTACCCGGGAAAAATTCCTCCTCCTCTCTTCCTCTTCACTTTGAGGCTTTTTATAGGCTTGGGATTGGGGTTTGGTGGTGGCCCCATATCCCTTGATTCTCTCCCTGGTAGGTCTTTAAGTCGAGTGCAACTACCTTCCAAGATATTATTTTATATGAGTCAAGGTGGTCCCTGGGAAGACTCGGTCTTTGGGAAGACTCAAATTCCTAGACAGTTTGGGGTACAACACCACTCATCCTGGAATAACCCCATCTGATCTATTACTAGCAAGGCAGGAATGTCAAGAATTATCAAGACAATGATTGATAGAGCCAACCCAGTCTAATTGGGCATGCCAGGCTTTCTATGTAGAAAAAATATCAGAAAAATTGAGAGGGAAAAAGAGGTTGGTCATTGACTATAAACCTATTAATCATTTTCTCCAAGATGATAAATTCCCTATTCCTAAGGCTTCATCTCTTCCAGTCCTGATAAAAGAATCCAACGTCTTTTCAAAATTTGATCTTAAGTCTGGATTCTGGCAACTTGGGATTGAGCCCAGTGATAGACACAAAATTGTTTTCTGCATTCCCAATGCCCAATATCAATGGACTGTTTTACCCTTTGGATTAAAAGTAGCACCATCTCTCTTTCAAAAGGCGATGACAAGGATTTTTGAACCACTACTGGAACATATGCTATCATCTACATTGATGATATTCTGCTCTTCTCCAAGGACATGAAAACTCATAAGGTATTGTTAAATCAATTCTTTGATATAGCAAACCATTATGGGTTGATGTTCTCAGAAAAAAAGATCCATCTCGCCCAATCTCAGATTGACTTCTTAGGAATGCATTTTTTCCAAGGAAGTTATCAACCTCAGCCACACATAGCTGAAGAACTTCTAAAGTTCCCTGATAAATCTCTGACAGTGAAACAAATCCAACAATTCTTAGGAATTGTCAATTATATAAGAGATTTCATTCCTAATATAGCCAGATACACCAGTCCTCTGTCCAAACTCTTGAAGAAAGACCCTCCTTCATGGGGTCCTGATCAAACCAGAGCAATCCAAGAATTGAAAAGAATAGCCCAATCTCCTCCAGCTCTCAAAATACCAGGAGAAGGTAAACGCATCCTCCAAACAGACGCTAGTGATCTTTATTGGGGAGCAGTCCTAATAGAAGAAAAGGGAAACAAAAAATATTACTGCGGACATGCCGGTGGTCAATTCAAAGAAGCTGAAAGACATTATCATACTACCTTCAAAGAGGCATTAGCAGTAAAAAATGGAATAAAGAAGTTTGACTTCCATTTGAGGAAATATCACTTTGAAGTACAGATGGATAATTCCTCCTTCCCAAAGATATTGGAATTTAAAAACAGGATGCCTCCAGATCCTCAGATCCTTAGATTAAAGGATTGGTTTTCTTGATATGATTTTTCAGTAAAACATATCAAGGGAAAACAAAATTTAATTCCAGATTTTTTGTCGAGGCCTGAAAAGATTATCCATATGATTACATCTACTCACAACTTTCCTATTATCTTCATGGTAAAACCATCATCCAGGAAAGAAAAAATATCCCAGAAACCATATGAGAAAATCAAAATTCCTCAGAGACCACTGCCCAACAAAGCAAAAACTTGCAGGTTTTTTCCCCTGGTTTGACTCCCATGTCTCAGACAGAAATTGTAGAATATGCAAAAACTCATTACTTTTATTTCATACATGAAACTATGAAATATAAAGTTACTGCTCCGTTCATGTTCAATCCTAACAATCCATACGGAGGAGTATTTGAGTTATTCTGCGATATTGGATGGGACTTACAGGAAGCAACCTTATGGGCTATCTGGTGTAAAACGGTGGAATATTCCATCCCCATTGCTCTAAGAACCAAGATGGCTTATGACATTCTCATGAATCCTGACAAAGAACATTATTTTTTCTGAACATTGTTAGAATGGTTTTCTCCTTTAAACTGGTGGAGAGATGAACTAAGGAGAATTTTAACCCTTGAAGAAGACAGAAGAATTCCTGGGGTAGATTATCCTCCATTAACATCAATCGTTATAATTCATCGACCTTATTTTCAAAATCCCAATGGACAAATATGGTCGAAGAATATAGCGTACTTCTGGGGGACATTTGAAGATTACCCCTTAGATGAAAGTTATAAAATGCAATTGTTACAACATCTCAGGGAAATCAACAATACTGAAAGTTCATCCTCAACAACTAATTCTCCATCTTTTAACAGATTGGTCCCTTCAAGCAGTGATGCACAAAATACAGGACTGTTCAAATCTACCACCGAATATTATGTGCTAGAAGAAGCTCAATGGATTGAATACTTGTCTGAGCCAAACGATCCATAATTGAGTCTCTAATATGTAACATAATAATTACCAGAGTCTTTGTTTGTAAATAAAGATCGGCTAGTGTTGTCTTTTCAGTCGATCATATCAGCTGTTACAGATAAGACTTGGGTTTCTTAGAGGGTTAATGACCGTCATTCATGACGTGTTACCCACTCACATCCTCGGTTGTTTTACACATTGCTAGAGCCTTATCTCCTACGTGTCAATGAAGCATTCCCTAGGATAAAGATTCCTTATCTCTTATCTAGCTGTCAGCCAGTCGATATTATTGTTATTTAGTGTCTATCGGATTCCACGTTGTAAAATCTCAACTCTGAGATCCTTTCGGGTCCGATTTAGTTTAGCGTGTTTTTGAGTTTCGAAGCCTTCGCTTCCTATATAAAGGGACTCTTTCTGATGTAAAGGGCAAAACAAGTTTGAATAAAATCTCCTTTATATTAACAATGTCTTCCTTCTAAATTTCTCTTCTCTAAAAACCCGACATATGTTTGTTATACTATAGATCCCCTAATTAGATGCAAGTATGCTCTACACTCGCCTCTTTAGAGGATCTTGTGTATCAGAACGTTTCTGATCAATGATTCCATCTTTAATAATGTTCTTATCATAGGAAAGATAGGATGTATAATTTCATGAGAGACAGTGAGTATTTATCCCATAAAAGATGGGAAAGGATCGTAATGAGTCATATGCCAAGGGGGTGCGAGAACTCTAATTCGGTCATTTCCTGTTAATTATGGGATATTATTCTATGTTAATCATGAGATAATACCTACTATTGATCTTAAGATATGAGTCATATTCAAGATTGGTATCATAAAATAATTTTTAATTTAATTTTAAAATATTTTTACATTCATTTTTAATTAAAAAAATTATGAATTTAATTTTTAATTTTAAAAAAACATACTTTCAGTATATTTGAGAATAACTATTTTCACCATCACTATTAGCATCGCTACTACAATCACAATCATTATTACTATTATCATTATCATCACCATTACTATGGTAGTTACTTTGTCACCTCCACCTACATGAACAACACCCCCACATATCACCTCCACCCCACCAATACTACTATTACACAAACATAAATTTAAATCAATTTTAACATAATATAAAACTTCTAATATTATAAGTTTATTTTAAAAGTAAAAATTAATTTTTAAATACTAAAACTGGTGTTAATTTATAAAAAGTTTTAAACATACCACTAATCACCTGAATCAAATGTAATACGTTAATTCATAAAAACCATGTTTGTAGAAATACTCATTCCTATCTACTGCCTAGCTACCAACCATAAATATAATTATTTTTAATAGTGCAATGGTAATTTCTCCTGCATTTAATTTTAGTGTTTGCATTTTTCATATGAACGTCCAAGTGCACTAATCACGATTACCGTTACATTTCATTGATATATACGAAAGACAAGTAATAAATCCTCTAGATAAATAAAGTAATAAATCCATAAAATTTGATATCATTTAAAGAAACACTACATTCATTATTATTCAAAATTAATACCAGATTAATGTTTTTGGTTTTCACAAATATCATGTTTTGAAGGTGTTTCTTCTTGAAACATAGCCACGTAACAGAAATTTAAATATTAATTCACTGTGTTACAAGAGACTGCTCTCTTCAACTAGACTCAAGTAATACAAAATCTATATTAATTCTTAAAAAATGGTCATTGTATCCATTTTTGAAATAAAACTAGTAATGTTTAAAAGAAAAGAGAAGTTAGTAAACATCATCAGATATTAATTTGTTGATAATAACTTTTAGACAACTAATATAATAAAACACTAAATGAAGAATTTAATAATGGAATGTTTAATAAATTAATATTGTCTTAAAGAAGTCTTGTATGCACATAAACCAACATGTCACATTTACACACAACAATTCAAAAACTAAAATAAAAAATAAAAAAACTAAAGATATGAAATAAAAAATGAAAGGCACATGAGAATCTGTGAATATGTGAACTCCTCTCTCTCAAACCCTAAGGGACTCTAGTGTGTGCTGGAAGAGACACCTCTTCGTCTTGGAAACAAGGTTGTCATTGATGTAATCTTTGATCATCTCATGAAACTCACTAGAGCACCAAGCACGACGCTCTAGATCTCATATGCCTTTGATTTTTAATTTTAATCTTAGTCAAGTGTCATTTTCTTGTATTTATGTGCAAAAGTGAGTGTTAGATTATATGTAGGCAAGACTTCTCCACAAATTTGTTTGTTTGAAAATTAAAAAGAAAAAGTTAATGCCAGGTGCTGTCAAATCATTCAACTTTCAAATAATCTTAACTTGGTAATATATTTTAAATTTACTCAATTGTAATAATGTTTGTAATTTTACCTCTAATTAATGAAATTAGTTTCTTTTTTATGACTCTTTATAACTCATCTTCTTAGACTTTTTTTTTATTTTTTATTCGTGGAAATCGAGTTAGATACTAAAGTTTGTAATGCTCACTCAATTAATGAGTAATCTCCCTTTTTGTCTACTTGTGCACGTTTGTTTTATATGTTTTTCATCTTTGAGATTTCAAATTATCTAATATTGTTCTGAAAGTTTTACATGTAATGCATTAACATTTAAATTATTTTAAACATTTTCACTGCACTATCTAGTTCAAAATCAAGCTTGCTAAATCGTAAACCAACTTTTCAACCAAATTCTAAAACGTTGATTCTTAAAAACTATGGCTGTAAAAATACACACTATTACTACTTTTAGTCATAGAGTTTGCGTTGGTGATAAGAATCTCCACATGCACTTATCAAAGTTGCACTTATATTTCATTGATATATAAGAAAGACAAGTAATAAATCCATTCCTTTGAATAAAAAACAAAAGAGGAACAAACAAATCCATAAATTGAGCTCGCCTAACATAACAGTACATTCATTATCATTCAAAAATTAATACAAAATCAAGCTTAAAAATTGTCCACGTATCCACTTTGAAATAAAACACTATATGACTAAGTTCAACATTTTAATCACATATATATAACTTAATTTTGCAAGTTTAACACACAAAGCAGGTTATTCTTGGAAAAATCTGTGCTCGTTTAAAAATTAAAAAATTGCAAGGAGTTATGCATAATTTTCCTTCAATCAATTCCAACTATATTGTATAACAAGGTTAGAACAATACAAACAAGTTTCTCAATTTCCATAATATATAACGCCAGTTGAAATACAAAAAAAATAGAAGGGTAAATGAAAAAGAAAATGTTCCCACCCCAGAAATGGTGACTGCCGATCCAACAGCTTCCACAGACACCAGGACGAAGCAGTAGCTTCTAACTCCACTCTCATTTTAAGAATCAACAAATTTTGATGGCTTTGCTTTAAGAGGAATTTAAAGGAATTGTGAGTCTGACCAGGCCAAAAGGGGTATGGTATGGTTTAAGGGTTGAGGAGAGAGGCTATGAGAAAAAAGAGCAAAGCTGGAATAATAGTTAGTTGCATCATCCATAAACATAATAATATAATATAATAAACACAAACAAGCTGTTTGTATGACTTAAATTTAGAGATGCTTAGCGGTAAGCACCTAAACATAATTTCATGAAACATAGCTCCCTACACACTGTCCAACAAATGTAAAAAGTCTAATTGGCATCATCATGTAGTTACATAATTTAACTACCCCAAAACCCAAAATACCTATATGTCTACCATCCATGCAATGCTAAACACAATCTAAGGAAGTCTTAGAATAAAATCTGAGATCAATAATCTGCCTTTCTATGATCCAATTTATGACTTCTAACATGGGAATGCCATCTTTAGGAAGAAAAGTGACTTCAGAAACCTGTTTGAGACTAATTATGATATATATCACATGGATATGATCTAACTAGGCATGTAACTAAATCATAGCAACTGTAGTAACTAGTTTAACCTGAAAAGGTTATGTCAACATCTTTCTTTAACATAGGCTAACCAAACATAACTAAAGGAAAGATCGAGAAGAAGTACTCTTTCAAACAAAGTTCTAGTAAGTATGACCTACAATAATACACATTCACACAACTCCACCACGATTCTAACTAAATTTCATATCCAGAATTGTGACAGTCTAACTTGCAAACATCTGAATATCACATAAAAGCATAATGTGCCTATCTAAAATCATAGGCTGATACTGATGGGAAGCTCTAGATTGATGATGCTCAGAAAGCTCTAGATTGATGATGTTCAGAAAGCTCTAGACTGATGATGTTCTACCTTCGGTTGTCTAAGCAATAGATAAAACAGACATGCTAGTGGTTCTTCTGACTTCTACAAAGTGGCCACCTGCAGTAAGTGCCTTGTATCTAGAAAATGCTTAAACCTGCATGCACATTCTACTGCAAAGCTTAGTAATAAAACTATCTTGTGTAAGGATGGTAACGACTACTGCCACCATAGCTTCCCCTACTAGGATACACCCCACCAGCACCTCCTGCTCCTCCATAACCAGCACCAGGGCCTGATTCATAACCCCCACCAGCACCTGGACCACCATAGCTTGCATAATCCCCACCACCCCGTCCATATGCACCTAACCCACCGCCACCATATCCAGCACCAAGGCTTCCCATGTACGATCCGTAGCGACTAGAGTAGCCAAACGATGATTCTCCTCGGAAACCAGCATAGGCACCAGCACCGCCACCACCATAACCCCCAAAACTACCACCAAAGTCATCTCCACCCCCATACCCACCATAATCGCCAAGCCTACCCCCAAAACCTCCAAGTGACCTATAAGAACCAGGACCATAACCGCTACCACCAAAACTTCCATAAGAATCGCCAAATCCACCAAAACCATCATTGTAAGAACGAGCCCTAGAGTCACTAGCAAATGGAGGAAGAGAAGCTGGGTTTGAGGATTTCTTTGGTTCAGCCTTCTTGATCTCAACCTACAACAAAGAAGTAAGTCAACCTAGGTTCATTCAAAAGCACAATTTAATTTTGCCTGGTTTGTGTGGAGAAATAATAGACCTGCAGTACGTTCACTCTATAAGTCAAGCGATAGCAAGAACATACTAACAAATTTAGGTATTCGTGCAATTACATTATTGGGAAACAATAGGAAACACCAAAAATTAAATCCTTCATCATTGAAGCAGGCTATTTCTTTATAATAATTAGCATTGCCTGTTTCAAACACATCAAACATCCTAAAGCACCAAACACAACTCACCTGAGTACCAGCCATATCAATCATGTTCCCATCTGCCAAAATATTATCCACGACCTTTTCATTGTCGAAAACTACAAAGCCAAAACCCCGCGATCGCTTTGTGGTGTGGTCCCGTATAATCTCATGCTCCACAACCTTCCCATACTTAGAGAAGAAGCTCTTCAACTCATCTGTAATCCACACACCAAATACAACGAAAACACAAAATAAGCTCACAAATATCCTATTCGTCCAAGAAAAATTTAAAAGCAGACCCATCGGTTCTAGTCACAAATATTAATCAACCAGGTCCATTATTTCCTGATCCAACCCAACCAACATTCTGTGCTTAGAATCTATTAATCACAAAAGTGTCATGTACTTAATTTCTAACATTCATGATATTTAGAGACTAATTATGACCAATATTTTGTGATATTTAGAGACTAATTTATTATGACCAACATATGTGATATTTAGAGACTGATTAAGATACTTTTTGGGACGATTTTGGGGTTTCACTCTATTTCATACTAAAGGTCCCTAAACTATTTGGAAACTTTTAATTAAGTTATAAAACTAAAAAATTGCAATTAGATTCTAAATTGGTCATTGGAGCTTTAGAAAATGCCATAAATTTTTTCTAGGGGTTTCAAGCCACCTAATTAAAAAACCATAGATAGTATAGGGAGCATAAACACAAAGAAGAAATAATAAAGTTATTATTATTATTATTATTATTATTATTATGTGAATGAAAGAAAGGGAGGGACCTTCGGAAACTGAAGTTGGAATACCACCGACGAAAATTTTCTTGGTTTTGAAGTCGTTAGCCTGAGACGAGCCCTTGGGAATGGTTCTCTTAATCTCGACCTGGCGAGAGGAAAACGACAAGAAGGGATTCAAAAGCAATTCGTTCCAAAAACCAGGAAGAGAGTAGAAAACAAAAGCTTACCTGCTTGCCGCTGATGACGTGGTTCTCTTGAATGACTTGGTCAACGACTGAGGGCTCAGCGTAGGTGATGAAGCCGAAGCCCCTGGGCCGGCCCGTGTGACGATCCTTCATGATAACGGAGTCCGTTATCTCGCCGTACTTCTCGAAGTACTTCATGAACGTCTCTGTAAAAATATCCAACAAAATCAAATAAATAAATAAATAATGGAATGTAGGGTTGTGACGTTTCTGATTCTGACCTAGGGTTGTGTCTTTGGCTAACCCTCCGATGAAGATTTTCCTGCATTCAAAGAGAAAAGTGAGAAGGCAAAAGGGGAAAAAAAGAAAAAGAAAAAGAAAAAAAGAAAAGGGGAAAAAGGAGCGAACCCGGGACTGGCACCGTCGCCGGAGTGAGGGTTATCGGATTTTCTGGAGGCCATGATAGGTT
Source organism: Mucuna pruriens (assembly GCA_025330945.1). Lineage (NCBI taxonomy): Eukaryota > Viridiplantae > Streptophyta > Magnoliopsida > Fabales > Fabaceae > Mucuna > Mucuna pruriens. Next base: position 17,338 of record JAENHJ010000522.1, read on the forward strand.
GCAGATCGAGATCTGCAAGTTGCGGAAAGCTATGAAAAGAAGAACAGAAGGAAGCCAAAATAAAAGGTAGTGAGATAGCTAGGGTTATTATTATTATTTAGCTCTTCCCAACGCATGTGACTTAGCTCTCTGCTTGGGCTTGCTTTGGGCTGGGTTTTATTTTCGGCAAAACTTCCTCCTCTCTGCCAATAAATAATAAATAGTATTTTTAATTTATGATATAATGTTTTTTTATTATTGATTATATTTTCATTCTTTATATTTTTATAAAAATTATCTGTGTATCTAATCTAAATTATATATGAATACAAATATATTTATAAAGGTTTTAAAATATATATATTTATAAATATTAAGATAATTTCATATTTATATATATATATATATAATTCTAAAAAGTTTCACTTTCTCCCATTCATCTTCATTAAAAAAAATTATTGTTTTTTTATAGTGTAGTATATTTTTTTATGCATTTTTTCTTCTTGGTTTTTTTTCATTTTTTTAAAATCTAATCATAACAATTTATATGAATAAAAAATATAATATATTAAAATTGAAATTTGATTAAAAAACATCTTATCTTTTACATTTTTCTCTAATTTTCTTTTATCACTATCGTTTTAAATATTATCTTTTCATTTTAAAACTTTTTTATCTTATTATCTTACCTTTTTCTCATCTTTATATTTTTGTCTTTTTTGTATTTTTTTTTAAATTAATAATTTCTAATTTATTGAGATAAATTTTTCTAATCCTTTTTAAGTTTCAAATGACTTATAACGATTTTATATTCTTTTCATAAAAACATCTTACCTTTATTTTTTATCATCTTTATCTTTATTTATTTTATCAATATTACTTGAAGATTATATTATTCTCTTTAGAAAATTTTGTTTTTCTTATCTTATCTTCTTTCCTTATCTTTTGTATTCTTTATCTTTTTCTTATTTTTTTAAATTTTATAATTTCTAATTTTGTGAGAATAAATTATTTCAATCTTTCAAGTTTAAAATAGTCGATGACAATTTTACTACTCCTTTGAATGTCTCTAAGATCAAGGTGTGTAACACCCTGATTTTCATATTAGTATTAGTATTATCGGTTGTAGTTACTCTATTAAATAAATTGGTTATTTATATTATATTTTATAACTGATAAGTAAAGTATATTTTGAAAAAAAAAAGGCTTAAAACAAGGTTTTTACAAGTAAAAGTAAAGAAAAAATATTGTCAACCTGGTTTTGGACAATTATAGTAAACAACAACTTTATAAAGGGTGTCATTTGGTGTTGCTAGGTAGAAAGTCAAGAACCCTTGGAGAGAACGCTGAAAGAGGAGGAACAAGAAGGATGACACCAAGGAAGAAGTCTTTTGTTTGGAGTCGACAATTCAAGTAAGCACTTGAGGATACGGGGATAAATATGGGTAGAAGAGTCGCCTCTAGACCCCTAAATTGCATGTTTTGGCTATCTAAAAAGAAGATTAAATTCTACAAACTAGGGTTATTACTTTGAATAGTATTACATTGGAAATGATACATTTTTAAATGTCTCTAAAAGGGAAATTAAACTTCATAGATTAGGGTTATTAGTTTGAATAGGTGATTGAACTTCTCATATTATTCTAATCGTTGAAATTGTTTGTGTGAAGAATGTAGAGTGACCCTACAATTTCTCCTTTGAATTCATCATATTTTTAGAGAAAAATTAAAAATTTGCAATGAATTCAATAGGAGAAACATAGGGTTTTACATTCTTCACACAAACAATTCCAAAAAATAAGATACACAAAATTTCATTCTAATTCAGTGAGCTCGATTGCTCATTTGAGAGACATGACAATGTATAATTTTCAATACAATGTTGGTCAAGTAATAAACCTAATATAAAAAGTTTAATCTCACATTCATAGACATTTAAGAACGTACAATTTTTAATATAATATTATTCAATGTAATAATCCTAATATAGGAAACTTAATCTCCTGAAGGAACGTAACTTTTTTATTATAATAATATTAAAACAATAAATATAATTAAGGGAGTTTAATTTATGCCTAAAAAATAATATTTATGAGTGCTGGGGACAAACTTTTACCCACACTTACCTTTGAGCGAGACTTTTCACTTTCCTTTAACACAATTGTTGACTCTATGTAAAAAATCTTGTTCCTCATGGTTGTTATTCCTTATTCATTCTTTTTAGAAAACTTACGTACTAAAGGTGCTAAGTTACCCCTTTACAAAGTCGTGAAGTGAGCTTCACTATTCACTTTGACGATCTAATGTTTTTTTTTTCTTTACTTTTATTTTTACTCATAAAAAAAAACTATCTTAAGCCTAAAACTTAATTTTCAAAAAATATACACTATTTATTGGTGATAAAATATAATATAAACAACCAATTTATTTAATAGAGTAACTACAAACAATAAACTAATACTATTATGAAAATTACGGTGTTACAATCACCCTATCAACGTATTTTTTTTCATTCATATATGTAAAAAAATAATGATTTATAACTAGAGATAAGTTGTTATATGATATAGTTTCACTCATTTATGCAATCATAGTTAAACTCTATAAGGAAACAATTTTTGTAGTTGTGAATAATTATTATTGCATTTATCACCCAAACTAAAGTGAAATAATTATGTATTTGCTTAAAATAAAAATATAAAATGGAGTTATCCTTTTATATATATGTGTGAGAGAGAGTAAAAGCTATATATATTCTTGCTAGCCCCAGTCATACCATAATGTCTATTTTATATTTAATGATTGTTATGGTAGATGATGTGAAATTTCTTTTAAAACAATTATTTTAAGTTTTATGGATGTTATTGCACATATGGTGAATAATAAGAATGGTAAGTATGTTTCTCACAATGGAAAACAAACTAGGAAGATGAAAGTTGAATTGGAAGATCCAAGTTAATTCACCATATTTATTTACAGTGATATTTGTTTTATTTTATGACAATTATTTGTAATACTATATATGTTATTCAATTCAATGTGAACATTCTTGTACAACAACACTAGAATGATTTGTATATTTTGAGGAAAATATGTTAAGAATAACTGTTTTGAGTTGAAGAAAAATGATGTTAATAACTTTGTTATTGCATTACATCTTGTTCTCGTAAAAGATGACAAAGGTAAGGTTTCTAAAACACTTTCACAATTATAATTTTCAAATTGATCAAGTTCTAATATATTGTTCACATGTTGAGTTGGGAATCTTGAGTTATCAAATACTATATTTGACTCTAAGTTGTTTATCAATCCTGTTTCAGAGAAAGTTGTTGAATTTAAAAATAAGTATTTCATACATATTCTTCAATTGTTATTTTTTAAAATATTTTTAGTATGACTATTACACCAAAACCTGGTAAAGTTAAATTGTTTTTTTCGTATAGATTACATTTTTTTCAAAGGCAGTGTATCTTTGAAGTCTAGTAAATTATACTTTTGAAGTTAAAGATGATTGATTGAACTTAACTGATAGCAAAACTATAACATAACTCAAATAATTAAGATAGGTATAATCATTGTTAATTGTATATTTAAAAATTTATTCATTGTTTTTAATATAATCTGATGTGCTAAATGTGTACTATTATTGTGTAGGTTGACATTTGAAATGTTCTAGGAACTTAGTATACCTAAAATGCAATCGATGTCATGCTAAATGACCAATTTTTGTTATTCCAAGGTAAACTCACACTAGAAATAGATTTCTAGTTAACTTATAGTTCTAGGTGGAAAAAAAAAAACACAAGTATTTTGCATGACTTGTATATTTTGTACTTGTACTTTATCTTTTAGTCTACATTTTAATATATCATAATTATCTTAATGTATTATTTATGCCTTTAAATAAATTAAATTATTATTACTTTTAGAATTTCACAATACAAGTATAATTATGCATTCAATTTAATTATTATTAAATTATAAATAGTGTCCAACTTGAAAATAATTATGCCGATATTGTTGAATTTATTCCTTGAAATCACAATGTTTTTAAGTAGATCAAGAAGTCTGTCACAAATGTCAAAAAAGAGGTAGATGGATTGTGTATCATAAATATAAACTTCATAACTATAATGACCAGTGATCGCTACAATGAAAACTAAACTCGTCTCCAACATAAAGGTTCAATTAACTTGGAAAGCTCTTATTTAATTTATAAAAGAAAACATATGTAGATTCTTTGCCATAAATCAAGGCCACAATTATACATGCATACTTAAATTTACTAAAATTACATTTCCATAATATTCACAAGTCATACAACTTCAAATGTCTCATGCAATAATCCATGCCTTATGGCATTTACAACCTTATAACGAATAAAAGATGCATCAAATAAGTCTTACAAAAGATATTACTTAATACATCATCATAATGGGAGGAGAATACAAAACTCACACAACCTAGGTTGGTCTACACTAACTTACAAAGAAGGAAGTAGATAAGATGGAGACCTTGGTTGAATAGCTTAAGGGTTTACTCTACGATGATGGGGACAAGGTCGAGGATGTGTTGGGTCATGACAATGAATTCCAATTAATTAAAGTCAGGTGAGGTGCGTAGGCTAACTCCACATATCTCGTAGAGGCAAATAGAAGTCCAACATGATGTAGAATGTAACTGAAATCAAGATAGCAACAAATCATGTGAAGTCGATGGTGATGTCGTTATAGTACCTGATGTACTCTAGGTCTAAATTAATTGCCCAAGCCCCTCTTAGGCCCACCGTGGTCTTTGTGAAGTGTAGGGAGAAAGCACCCAAATGTATCTTATTTAACGACATGCAGGGTTGGGACCAAATTCCTTGGTGATCTTAACATCTACTCTTAACAAAAGGTTGTTTGAGATCATCGCAGTCACACGTGTGTGAGAAGAAGCACAAGGGTAAACTTACAATATATATCATATTTAAATAAAATATAAGAAGTATAATAGACATCCCAATCTCATAAAATACAAATATTCAAATAAAACATCAACTCATACTCCTAAAAAAACAAATGTATATATAAACCAGTCCCATTCCATAGAGACTCTAACTTTGAGCAATCAGTCTGACACTTTCACTTAACATAGTATACATGACTTCAAAGTCATCACAACATAGCATATGCCAAAGAAACCATTTGGGAAACACTAGGACCTGATCAACCTGATTTACGAATGAGACAAGTGGTTTGTCGGGATAAGTATATGCGAGTAGTGACTCACCACGACATAAGGTTTGCAACGACATTGGACCCTTGCGGAATCGCCCGTCTCTTTATCCCTTATACTTGATTACTACACACCTCTTATCTGACACTAGACTTGAAGGTCTAATCCAATCAACTAGCCAAACTTACGTGTCTACTTGCATCGTAGTGTAAAACTACTAACCTGTATACATAGTATGCCTAATCAATCACATAACCAAACATATATGAATATTATTCTCAAAATGACACTACTTATAAAAATCATCGTGTATATGGATAAAAGTTGTATTTAAATCTTATGAGTCATCAATATTTAAGGTTCTGCTTGCAAAACTTAGAGTTATTCACCTTTATTCTTATTAGGATAGATTTATAGGAGTGACTACTAAGGTTTTCAAGGAAAAAATGGTATTCACTTATATGTCCTAAATTCTGCTAGTTTTGCCCAACAAGTTTGTTGGTTTGCTCAGCAAATTATCTCCATTAACTTTCCAAGGTTGACTTTTTTGCTCAGCGGGTTCCTTTCTTGCTCAACGCATCCATTAGTCTGTTTGCTTAGCAATATGAACCTTAGAGGTTCCACTATTTAATTCAGTTAACAATCTAATGGGTTCGCTTAGTGAGTGGAGGCACAGAGAGTTTGCACCCTCAATTTTATTTTAGTCACTCAACAAGCATGACTCGCTTAACAAATTTCTTGTGGGGAAACTAAATCTTTCAAAGTTCTCGACCTTCGCTCAACAAGTAGATGACTCACTAAACGATTTAGTATTCCATGAGTATCTAAAGTCTTCCCTTGGTGAGACATAACTCTCGCTTGATGAAAGCATGAATTATTGGGTTTGTTATGAATTTATATTCATAATGTTAATCAATTCATGAACACTTACTCAACGGGATTAGAGCTCGCTCAATGAAAAAAAGGAATTTTCAAGTTGTAAGTGTTATTTTCCAAGGCACTCAACAAGAGCACATGACAATTTTATAACTACACATAATTTCACCATGAAAATACTCAAAATGATACAAGATCTTATAAACATTGCCCAAAACTTCATTCTATAGCATAATAAACTTATTCCATCCATCAGAAACACCAATAACACAACATATATTAGATTCACAAACTTCCTTACATACATTCATATATTTAAGAATTTTTCTGTAAACTCTTAATCTATATCAATATAACATATTTTGATTCATCTAAACATATTTTGATTCATCTAAACACATTTTAATTTAACATAATACACATTTCAACCACAAAAATCACAGAGAGACAAGCTTTCATTACCTATAGTGAAAATTTGAAATAAAAACTTTAGTGAAAATTTGAAATAAAAACTTTAGTGAAGGAGCTTAAAGATCAATAATGTAGGTGTAGGTGAGGAGACGAAAATTAAGAGCTCATAGAAGTGGAAGATCTCTTAACTTTAGGTTGAGATCCCCTTTAAAAAGGGTTTAATGTAGTTCATGGTATATGGGTTAAAGAAAGTTCCAACATTTATTGGTCAAAGGTAAGCGTGAAAAAGTGCATTTTGCTAAATAAGGTAAGAGAGTGGTTGAGCATATTTGACCTAAAATAGTAAGTTTAACTTTTGAATTTTATACCAAAAGTGATTAAGTAATTAACAATAAATGATATAATCATCTTTTGTCAATTTTATTTCACACCTCTAAAATTTTATTTCGTAAAGGTTTCATTTACTAGATATTTAAAACGTGTCAAGATAGAAAAATATTCTTGAATTTTAAATATGTAAGTACGTTAGGTTAATAATTATTATATTAGATTATTAAATTATTTATCATTAATTTGATATATATTTTTTTCTTTTATTATATTTTTTTAAGTAAGAAAATATAATTATAATAGCGATATTTGATATAATGGTTTTTCATTATATCATATGAATGATAAACTTTTGATATAATTAATTATAATAATAAAGTTTATATTTTTAATATTAGAATTAATTTAATGTATGGATTTGAATATTATTAATTAATTTAATTTCCAATAATAAAAATCAATTTGATGTTTATACGATAAATTTATTTTTAATTGTACTTCTTCAATGTAAAAAAATTAATTAATTGATAAATTTGATTATAGAAACTAAATTAAAACTCTAATATATTTATATATATACATGTGTGTGATGTTTCTAATAAAAAATGAAAATTTTTTATTGCAATTCTTATATCAAAATTAAAAAGAAATTGTGATTGAAATTAAAACTTAATTAAATATATCTTATGAGATTATTGTCGTTATTTCTATTTTCACCATTATTATTCTTTTTTATCATCATCATTGTCATTGTTATTGCTACACCCATTAATCATGACAATGGTGAAAATGATGATGATAATAACGAATGATAATAATAATAACGACGATTATAATGTGATATTAGTAGTCACTTTGATAGTAATGATAATAATAATAAAATAAAGTTTAATTAAAAATATAAGAGTCAACGAACAAAATCCTGTAGAAGAATACTTTGCGCCTATTTTATGGTTAAAAAAATACATTTTTCATTAAATTAAATAAAGAAAAACATAAAAAAGGAAAATAAGAGCCAAAAAGCCCTACACTGTGAAACCCAGTTTGGTTTTTGCTCCCTCTCTTCTTCTTCTTTTCTTCATCTTCCCCCTCACAAAGTCTCTTCTTTCTTTTTTCTGTTTTTGCCCATTCCCCCTTTCCATTATTTCTGCTTTGATACAGATCAATCAATTTAAAGAAAAAAGAAATTCGTTATTTGTTGAGAAGCAATATTAATAACGGATCACATTTTGTTGTGAGCTCGTGTTTGTTTGCGTCATCACACCAATAATAATCACTGAGCCCATCTCTCTCTCTTTGTTGTACCCAATTGGAAATTGGAATTGGCTATTTGGCTCTTCTTTCTTTTTGTTCTCTTTTCTTTTTTTAATTTTAATTTTTGGGGTTGAAAGTGTTGTGACAAAGAAAGAAAGATGAGTGGTGGTGTGGGGAGGGGTTCAATCCCAAGCGGCGTGAGGAAGACGATCGAGAACATAAAGGAGATAACGGGTAATCACAGTGAGGATGACATTTATGCAATGCTCAAGGACTGTTCCATGGATCCCAACGAGACTGCACATAAGCTCCTTTTTCAGGGTATCATTTTTTTACCTTTGCTTTTGTTTCAATCAAGTTTCCATTTTTGTAACGCCCTTTTGATTTTTCTGAGGTTTGGTGTAGCTTGGTCCATAGAAAGATCACTTCTGTTATGCTAAGATTTTTTTTTTTTTTTTTTTTTTTTAAACCCCTTTTGATTTTTTTTTTTAGAATATGTGTAGTTGGCCTAAGGAAAGTTGAGTTTTGTTGACTTGTGACTCTACTTGGTTTTAAGTGATTTGAGATGCTTTCTTGATATACTTGTTTGATGGTCTCTTGGCTGCTGGTAGTTTATTAAGTAGGCCAAAACTGGATTCTTATGTTGGGTCTACATTCTGCTTTTATTGATTATTATGCTCATTTCCCCTCCATCTAGGCAAGAGGATTTGGGCTCTTGCCCTTTTTCTGTGGGGGAGTTTTCTTTTTGGGTAAGTTTTATTTTAAGTTTTCATTCTCCTCATCAGGTAGCCGACCTCACCTAGTGGGATAAGACTTTTGTTGTTAGAGAGGGATAGGGAAGAATGCTCAGATTTGACATTTTCGATTCTTCTTTTTTTTAGGTTTGCCATTTTTAGGAACTATCATTCCTTTTAGGGTGGTTATGGAAATCCACAATGCTTGATTGTTAGTAATCGTTTAAGTTTAAAAATGACTTGTCAGTGCCATGAATAACTCTTAGCAAGTGGACTTTGTGCATTCTACTTTATTTTGTTTTATACTCTACTCATCCCCGTGTATGTAGTTTTTTTTATGATATGAGATGGAGTTTCCTACTAATGTTTTGTCAATGACACATTATTTGGTTTGAAGTTGCTAGAGCATTACATTGCTTTCCTCTGGGTTTCTGTTGCTGGTGTATATTTGTTATTCTTAGTTACTATATATGTTTTTTTTAAAGAAAATAACATTTACAAAACTGTTTTACAGACACATTTCACGAGGTCAAAAGAAAAAGAGACAGAAGGAAGGAGGTAATTTGTTGTTATTGTTGACTAGATTGTAGCAGTCATTTCCATCTGTATTATGCCAGAAGTATATCTGCGAATTCCACAGCAGATTCTTTTTTAAATAAATGCATCTAGCCATGTTTTAGAATACTGTGGATTTTTGTATTTCCTCTTCAGTCATTACTAAACATAATCTGTTTTATGTTAACATAACAGGTTACTGATGGGCAAGCCTTTTATTTGTTAATGGCATCATATTTTTCTTACAATTTTTCTTCCCCGTTTGTCATGACTAATTGTTTGGGCGTGTGACTTCTGATTTTTCTGTGTTTGCTTTGCATGCGTTTGTGCAGTTTCATTTCATTCAAGTTGTCTGGGCCGCTGGGGGAGCCTTTTGCCCTCCTCTTTCCTCCCTTTTTTTTTTCTGTATTAATTTTTCATTTCTTGTGGGTTCTGAAGCATGGGTATGCCATTTTGTTAGGTGTGCATATATCAGTGGTGGGTAGGAGAAGGACTTCTATTGCTCATCGGAGGCAAAGAGAGAGGACTTTTAGGACTTTTAGAAATTGTCTTGTTTGCTTATGTGATGTGATTCTTGTAATTTACTTATGCTCTGATCTTTTAATTTATTATTATTACTACTTTTTTTTTTTCAAAATTTGCTCTTATCATTCATTTTAGCTGGCTAATTCTGTTCTTGTTCCCCCCTTTTTTGTCTAAGACTCTGCAGAATGTTAATAACCTAGAGTCTTTGGAGTCACGTTCGAGGCCTGGCCCCCAAAGATGGGGCGTTAGGGGTAGTCGGGAAAAATTTTCGCCTCATCACCTGCTGCAAGGTAAAATAGCTGTTCTAAACTAGAACTTGTTTGGGATTTCCCCTGTGTACCTCCTAATTTTTCAGTTAAAATAGTTTTTGTGTTGGTTACTTTAGGTTTTGTAAATTTACAGATGTTAAAATTAGAAATAGGTAAATGAGTATGAACACCCTGTAATAGCAATTGGTTGTTTTTTATGACCTTTTGTTTTCCAGACCAATTGCCCTTAATGGGTAACTTTGATTGAAAAAAATTGGCTGTAGCTGCATTTCTATTATGTGCTTTTATTTCATACTTATAGATACTGTGCTGGGTAGTAGAATTGTTAAACTAAAAAAATTATATTCTATGGGCCTTCTCTCAGATGCTGGTGGTGATAAGAATTCTGGTATAGGCAAAGATAGTGGAACCAATCAAGTAACTGAGAGGGGTGTACCATTGCGTTTGTCAGCTTCTCAAGAGAAAAGGACTAAAGAAAAAAGTTTGGGTAGTGCTTTTTCTTCTGATAGTTCATTGGACAAAGGTGCAACGATTGCTTTGGGAAGTGAGTCTGTGTCTTCCACCAGTGACTACTTAGGGTCTAGGCCAGCATCTTCATTGGGTGTCTGTTTCTCTTCTTCATTGGACAAAGGTGCAACAATTGCTTTGGGAAGTGAGTCTGTGCCTTCCACCAGTGACTGCTTAGGGTCTAGGCCAGCATCTTCATCGGCTGTCTGTTTCTCTTCTTCAGACCCAGTACTGGTTCCATCTAATGGTTCACATTTTCCTGGTGCTATTAGACGTGAAGTGGGAAGCCAATGTCCTCCTGGGAAATTAAATGTTGTTAGAACTTCCAAGAACAAAATAGCTGCTGGTTAGAATATTTGACATTTTTTATATTAAGTACTTTCATAATATGTTGAGTTTTAAAGTTTTCCTACGTAACTAATGAAGAATTTCTTCCCAATAATTGTATGACAGCTTTGGAGACTGGTAGCTCTTCTTTGCAAGGCAAGATTCAAGGCAAATCCTGGGGAGTGGTAAGGAATCACTTTACTGAGGTGTTGCCTTCATCGACAGTAATGCATGGGAGCTCTTCACGGCCTTCCTCTAACCACAGCAATCGGTCACAGCAATTAACTGGCCCTCAGAAAGGTAATCTATATATCTAACAAGGAGGTTTTTGTCTACTCCGTAGTGCATATTGGCATATTCTGCTGTATATGTTATTGTTATGCAATAACTACCGGTTATAGAGTACATACATTGATGTAGATGCACCATGCATAAATATGTTTGTGTGAATATGCTTTTTTATTCTTCTGCTGCAGTTGTATGTTTGCCCTTCTTGCCAAACTTATCGTCAAGAAGGTATCTCTCAGTGATCAGAATCGGGTGAAAATTCAGTTTTTCTCTGGCTATTTTATAAGTTTAGAAGTCTTGTTATAGTGGCATTTTTTTCTGCTTGAACATTTGAATTGACACATGGAATCTGTATGTTTGTGTGATCTAGTGATGAATAAGAACATTAATTCTTTTGTGTGCACTCACATCCATCTTCCCCCACTTACTGCTTTGTTAGTTAAACGGAAAATGTGAATGATTGATGTTGAACCAATATGGGAAAATATGGAAATAGAGAGTCATAGAGAGAAACTAGATAGAAAAGAAGAGAGAATTTTGGGAAGAAAGAAAGCATGATTTTAATCAATAGGGGTAAAACTGATGTAGTGATCTGCGATTAAGCTTTCACAGGCAACCCCGCATATATATATAAACTTGAAATTAGTTTCTGTATGAAGCATATTTTTTCCCCACTGTTTTTTCATGTTGGTTTTTTCTTTGTCAATACCATGTTATGGTTTATCACATTTAGAGTTATCAGTATTCTGGTTGAAATGACCTTGATAATTTTCATTTTTCAATTTTATCATGATGCTAATTGCATGATTGCATTTACATGAAAAATCTTCTTTGCCTTGATAGTATTTTTCACGATGTTTACTTTTATCAAATAATTATAGAGATTTGTCATAACCCAGATATATTGGCTGTATTTATGTGCCTTTAACTGGTTAGATCAGTATTTTGAATTTTTAGATATTGATGGGTGTGTGATTTGCTTGAATATGCTGCTGCTAAGTGTGAATGCACTTATATTTTTCTCCCTGCTATAGTATAAGCATTTATGGTCATGGGTTTGGCTTGATCAAGATTTATAAGTAGTTTTTGTTTACAACAGCTGGTTTTAATAAGGAGTGGAAACCAAAGTCCACAAGTACAGCAATTAACCAGGGTTCTGGATTAGCTAGTGTATCTGAGTTTTCTGCTGTTTCTGCTGAAGCAACTGGGCAGTTACAAACTGTGTCTAATGTCATTGACTCTGAAGAAGCTACGTCTATACTACAGAGGAAGATGGAGGATTTACATTTTCCACCACGTCAACATGTTAAACTTCCAAATCATATTTTTGTGCCTGATTCTGAGAAGAATAAATTTAGCTTTGGGAGTTTGGGGTTCACTTATAGGGGTAATACAAGTAATGTTAGTGACCCAGAGAGTGAAAAGAGTTCTATGCCGGCTTCCGAAGTATCACAGGCTGTTGAAGAAACTGCAGAGGAGCAGGCCACAAGGTTGTAATCTTTTGAAACCGTAGTTTGTGAATATAATTTGGTGAATTCTTGTTTAACAGAACTTAAAATGAATATAAGTATAGAACTACATTCGTGAAATGATATTAATTGCGAGAATAAAATTTGTGATACAAAAAAATTTAAGACTTGCTCAGTTGGCTTTGGGAGTAAGTTTTATGACTCAAGTGATATAATTAGTCATTGTTTAGGCTTTAAATATCAAACTTCTGACGAGTGAAACTTTGCACTGTGTTAACATGCAGCACATGACAATATTAGTTTTTAGCACATGTTAATATCTGTATTGGTTTGATTACAATTAGCATTTATTAGGGATGTCATTGTACAGTTACTGTTGTCAATATAAATATACAAGTGTGTGGTCAACATTTGACACACAATTACCTAAATCCAATACTGTGATAATGGGTGTTCTTACAAGTGACAAGCCTAAATAAATTTTCAATTCCTTCAATAAAGCTGTTTTCTAGACCCATTTAACTTTATCACACTTTTCAGTTATTTTGTTCAGTATGCTATTCTTCTGTACTTGTAACTACTGAAACATGTATCTTATCATTCTGTTTGTGTTGCCTGCTATGTATAGCTGTTGTATTCTTTTTCAATGTTATGGTACAGAACCTTTTCACCTAGTTTCCAGAATTTTCCATTTTGCCCCTCTGACAAATTTTATGTTCTACTTTGGCAGTCACAATTCTCCAGTTACATCTGTTGTGGGAGATTATACTGACCATCCACAATCACCCACAACTGTGCCTGAGAATTTATCATCTGGTGAGGTGGTAGTGTCATCCCCTGCTATTCAGGAGCATAATGAGTCCAAGCAAGATGCTAGTTTGCCATCTGGAGATAATCAGTGCTCTGTGGTGCATACTTCTCCAAACTCCAGCTCAGGTTTCATGCCCCCAATGTTGGGAACACAGTCTGCACAATTTGATAATTCTGAGTCTCAAGCACATGATATCTCTCAACTTCCAAGCTTTGTTGTGAGTCCTCTGACCTATTGTTTTTTGTTTATTTAGTTTGCTTTGCATTTTTGTTGCTTAAAAAGTTAAATTTGATTGTCATAGGTTCATCAACCTATTGATCCAACTGGTTATTATGTCCACATTCATCGCTCTGGTGCTGACAGTGATGGTCGTCTTTCTCCTTTTCCCTCTACTGGGGTTACAGCTAAGTACAATAGCAATGCTGCATTGCTGCCTACACCAAATCCTCAGTCTGTTCAAGAGGTACGTATTGTTAAAGTACAAGAGCAAACTACTTATCCTCCCTTGAGAAAATTTTTCCTTACTACACACAGTGATCATCTTTATTTTGAAAACCAACAGATACCACCACTTGTCAGGGAAGTTTTCGAAAAATAAAGGAAGTTTGAAAAGGTTAGGTTTGTGTTGGTTTTCAAATATGGTAGAGGTTTGTGTAATTAAAGTAAAATACAAGGGAGGTCTGAGTAGTTTAATCTTAAATTTATTTCTCAACCAGCCATAAAAAAAATGAAGTTTTTAACAACAGAAAATTCTATCTTAAATTTATGTTTATTCCCTTATACTAAATTTATGCTCACTTCTTATATTTCTAATTTTATATCTGAATTATGAAAACATTTGGCAGCTTACTTTGATTACTTGGTAAATTATATAAGAAATGCCATTTTGGGGGAAGATATAATTTCATGGGCCTAGTTCATAGGTGTCTCTTTTGGACTGTTGTATGGCACACTTAAAGATGGCACGGACTAATTGTTATGCTATTGGATGTTTTTATTCATTTAATTAAATGTTTTTATTAGTACTGGCATTAGGTTGTTAGCTTCTGATTGTGACAGTTAACTAATTGACTGCCACTGCCAATGTGGCAGTATTGTATTGGTTACTGTATAGGTCAGATTCCGTTAGTCTATGACCTCTATATATATGTGAGACTTGAGAGTAATTATATCACAAAGATGAAAAATTATTAGGTGGTTCAGACCACTACCTGGTCTGTGGTCCCAATCAATCTCTACATAATATGTAATTAAATGTCGTTAACTTTTTTTGTAAATTGAAAAACTTGAATATGTTCTATGTAGTGATTAGTTTGGACTGTAGATAGGTGGTGATCTTAGACCACCTAATAATTTCTCCCCAAAGACACAGAATTCTAGTAACTTTCAGATTCATGGAGTTCTTTTTTTGATAGAAACTGGATCAGAATTATAGAGAAAATGAAGAAATTCCCCTGATTACAGTATGATCGCAGAGCTTCGAGGGTATTTACCTCCCAATGCCCAAAGGCCCTAATCCTTCTCAATTAACAGGATAACCCCCCTCTCAATCCTTTTCCTATTTATAGGCAATATGCCTTGTTTTCTTTTTTTGTCCAGCCCCGTAACAAGTTTACAACAAACTAAGTGAATCTAACAATTACGCAGTCCCTCAACTAACATGTACCTGTCATCTTGCTCTCAATATTTTCTCTCTACTATTTTCTCTTACTTTTGACTTGGTTCTTGAATCATATGTTGAAAGTATCGTTACACCTCTGTATTTTACCCTTAACTGGGATTTCTTGAATTTAATTAAGCCTATCTTGAACCTGTTATTTATATTGAATTTCTGTCATATTGTTAATTTTAAATTCTTTTTTTGGGTGTGAAGTTAATCATAGGTGTAGGTATGATATTGTGAAGATTGCAAATGAAGGAATGAAAATTGACCACATATTTTAACTTCCTTTTTCTATATATATATATATCTCACTCACTTTCATTTGTCCATGCTAAGTATACTGTCATACTTTATTTTTTTGGGATTTAAATACATTTTTAGTCACTATAGTTTATCTTAATTTCTATTTTAGTCCTTATACTTTAAATTTTCAATTTTTGATTTTATAATTTTGTAAAATATTTTTAGTCCTTATCCTTTTATTCTGTTTTGATTTTGGTCCCTATAGTTTGATTATGTTTAGATTGTAGTCCCTCTAGTATACCGGGCATAAGTCCAATTGGTTGTACCTTGCAGGACTTGTGTTTTGGCATATTTCTGGTAGTAATGGTGATCAAAAGCAAAATTTTAAAAATTATAGGGATTGGAAATCAAACCTTTGAAGTATTGAGTTGGGACCAAAACTAAAATCGAAGTAAATTAAAGGAACCAAAAATATATTTGAACTTTTTTTTTTTTTTCCATTTTGTTAACTATCTCTCCTGTTTGGATTTGTTAAAAAAGTATGACATTTTCTGTGTGTGTTAGCTGTGTTTTTTTTTTCTTTCATTTTGGTTTTATATTTAGAATGAAATTTTACTAGAGTAAAGATGAAAGTACTACTAGGGGAGGATAAGAAATCAGGAAAGATAGATACAAGGAATATGAAAAGCTTTTTGGAATGCAACAAAGCTGGTTAGTCTCTGCAACAAAGTAACTTGTGGGTACCCTTTATCTTCATATAACAGTCCCTGTCCAGGAGCCTTTTTGATGTATTTAAGAATACAAACCACTGCATCCCAGTGATTATGAATTGACTAACGACGAGCTTGCATGAATTGACTAACAACTTCAACTAGAAAGGAGATGTCAGACCTAGTAATTGTGAGATAAATGAATTTTCAAACCAATCTCTGATGTCTTTCTAGATCTAAGTAAGGCTCCCCTTGATCAACCATCAATTTTTTATTTGGATCCATGGGACTATAACAAGCCTACAATATCATACTTGTTTCCTTCAGAATGTTTAGAGCATACTTTGTGAAATTGCAATGCCATCTTTTGATTGAGCAACTTAAATACCGAAAAAGTATTTCAAACTGCCAAGATCTTTTGTTTGAAAATGGCTGAACAAGTGCTTTTTCAATTGAGAAATTTTAGCAGGATCATTTCGTGTAATATGTCATCAACGTAGACTATTAGGTAAACACATTCAACAATAAAAAGCTGAATGATCTGCTTCATTGCGATGTAGTCCAAACTTTTGCACAACAGAGCTAAATTTGCCAAACCAAGCTCGTGGAGATTGTTTAAGCCCATACAAAGACCGACGAAGCTTGCAAACTAGTCTAGACTCCTCGTGAGCAACAAACCCAGGAGGTTGCTCCATATAGATTTCTTCTCCAGGAGGTTGCTCCATATAGATTTCTTCTTTAAGTTCGCCACGAAGAAAGACATTTCTAATGTATAACTAATGAAGTGGCCAATGACGAATAACAACCGTGGCAAGAAGGAGGTGAACTGAGTTGATTTTTTGCCATAAGAGAAAAAATATCACCATAATCAAGGCCATATATCTGAGTGTACCCCTTGACAACCAATTTGGCTTTAGGACGATCAACTTCACCATTTGGGGCAACTTTACTAGCATACACCCATCTACAACCAACAGTCGTCTTCCCAGGAAGAAGGGAAACCAGCACCCAAATACCACTATGCTTAAGAGTCTGCATTTCATCAATCATGGCTTGTCGCCATCTAGGATGATCAAATGCTTCATAGATATTTTTTGAAATTTGAGTAGAAGACAAGGAAGACACGAAAGAAAAATATGTATAAACGATGATAACTTAGAAAATTGTAAATAGGATGGGGTTTTAGGTAGATTGAATACATTTTCGAAGAGTAATAGGCGAACTAGATTTCTCATCACTTGGATCCGTTGTAGGAGTGATTGATGGAGTAGGACATGATTCACTTGGTTCTTCATTCAAGGGTGGTTCAACTATCTGAGTCCTGCGCTGATATGTGATGAGAGGAGGTTGAGATGACTCTGGTTGATTGGTGTTTTGAGAATTGTCCAGAATTTCTTGATTGGGAGATTCATGGACTAAAGAGTGGAATGGGTAATACTTGTTGAATGGTATTTGTGTTTTGCAAGGATGAAGAAAAGAAAAGAGTTTCTTCAAAAAAAGGTGACATCAATAGTCACGTAGTATTGTTTAGTGACCAAAGAATAACAACAATATCCTTTTTGAAGACGAGAGTGTCCAAGAAAAACACATGGCTTTGGTAGACAACTTAGTGGCACCTGGAAAAACATCATGAACAAAACAAGTACTACCAAAAACATGGGGAGGAATATGAAATAATGGTTCATTTGGAAAAATAATAGAATGAGGAATCTCGTTATCAAGAGAGAAGAAGACATTCTATTTATAGAAAAACATGTAGTTAGAACTTAGAATAGCATCACCCCAATGATTAACATGAACATTTGCATGAAGTAATAATGTTTGAGTAGTTTCAACCAAATGCCTATTATTTCTTTTTGCTATTCCATTTTGTTGTGGAGTATGAGGACAAGTAGATTAATGCAAGATACCTTGTGAAGATAGAAAAGATGAGAGATCGGAAGAAAAATATTCTTTGGCATTGTCACTTTGAAGAATTTTGATTATTTTTCCAAATTGATTTTTGATCTTGTTAAAGAGGTGAAGATAGACAATAATTCAGATTGATCCTTCACTAAATATACCCAGGTGCATTGTGAATATTCATCAATTAAAGTGATGAAATATCAAAATCCAAAGGATGAGACATGACTTGGACCCCAAATATCGAAATGGATAGTAGAAAAGATAAATTTACATTTTTTCTTTGTTTTGGAAAAGAAGAACGAACATGTTTGCCTAATTGACATGATTCACGGTTTAACACTTGTAATTTTTCAAGACCTGGAACCATTTGCTTTAACTTTGGCCAATTTGGGTGACCTAATCGTTCATGAAGAAGCTTTGGAGATGAAATTGTAGCAAAGGACATAGAAAGACTTGTTTCTAAATAACAAGTGTCTTCAGTATGACCCATTTTACAATATGATCATTGAGGACAACCACTTCTACCTCCATGTCCTTTGTGATTTCGATGACCTCTTGCACGATTGGACACCATTGCAGAGGACTCAACAGTCTCAAGTGAATTTCCATCCTTTTTCATGGTAGGAACACGAAAGAGTCAAGTTATGAGATAGTCCATAGAAGGAATCACTTGACCAGTCAGGATTTGATCACAAACATGTTCAAAGTCTGAATTCAAAGTTTTAAACTACAAAGAACTAACACCATATACAACTTGTCCTGCTCCGTTTTTACTTTTTATTCCTTTCAACAAATCAGCTTCCAAAAACATTTTCAGTTCTTCCACAGCAGATTGGGCTAGAGCAACATATGAAATCATATCATGATCAGTTTGTTTGAGTGACGCTAATTTTTGGGCAGAATCATACAAATGTTGAATATCATTTGCAAAGATATTTTGAGCCCTCTTCCAACAAGAGTTGCAAGTTTTGGTCCTGGGAGTTCCTAATATGTTTGGTTCTACATATTGCCATAGCAAAGCACAAAGCTGAAAATCAGGCTTTCTCCATTGATCACAATTTTCTGTGGATACTTGATTGAGTTCCTTTTATTTTTATGTTATAAATTCCTTACTGACCGTAGCTGACCAATGCTAAAATTTATTTTTACGCATGGGTAGAAATTATTGTGCTTATGGTCATTCTACATTATTTCCGTAATTCTGTTTATAAATGTAGTTTGGCTGTTAACATGAATTCGTCTTCATAATACGTGTTTGCAGGGAGGTGTCTTGTCCACAGCAGGTACAACACAAGCTGTTGGGGTGATGCAAAACCCAATAGCTGTTACACAGCAGCCTGTCCCCATCTTTCGAACACTGAGTGGCATTCATTTACCTCATTACCCTCCTAGCTATATTCCTTATGGTCACTATTTTCCACCATTTTATGTCACGCCTCCACCAATCCACCAGTTTTTGGGCAATCCAGCATTTCCTCAGCAACTTCAGGCCAGCACTGTATATCCACCTCCTCCAGCAGGGATGAAATATCCTGTTCCACAATTCAAACCCGGAACAAATGCTGCTAATTCAACTCATTTTGTAATTTCAGGCGCATATGGCTCCTCCCCTGCTGGTGGTTATAATCCTAGTTCTGCAGCAACCGCCGGGAATGTAACCTCTAATGAGGATCTTGGTGCACCTGGTCAAGACATTTCCATTAGTTCATTCTACAACCTTCCACCTCAGGGTCAGCATGTGAATTATGCTCCGACACAGGCTGCCCATGGAACCTTTGCCGCCGGCATCTATCACCCCGCGCAAGCAGTCACAGCTGCCACAGTTCATCCACTTATGCAACAATCCCGGACAATGCCCGGTGCAGTTGATATTGTAAGACTGGGCAGCGGCGTATATCACCAACCCCATATCAACTGGCCAAGTAACTACTAAAACAAGCATGGACATCACTTCCTTCCTGACTGATAAACAAGTCCTACAAGGCGTGAAATATCATTGCAGTTTCCTGTGGGATGTTGAATGTAAGAAGCTGGAAACTTATCTTCTAAATGCTTTGGGTGGAGGATATGCAATGGTACTGTCCTGCTGTAATTGATATTAACCATTAAAGTTAGGTGAGTTGAAAACATATACAGGCCTTCTCTTTTGGTGTTCTGCGATTTTGGGTTACCTTACCATTAATCCTCTGTTCTCGTAGCTCCAAGCTTTTCCCCTCCTTTTCATGATTGTTGGGTAGTGTGACTAGTTTCTCAGTGCTTGGTGGGGAAAGTTTTTGTGTTGCCCTTTCTTGTAAAGTGAATTTTGATAGCATGAAAATTATATTACTATTAGTGTCTTTGAACTGGTGATAGGAATTCATGTTGGCAATAAAATCATGGTGAAAAACACAAAAGCAACTATTTGATGTTTCAAAGAATCAACACTATATAAGCTACTAACTGTATGCGTGATATATTGAATCACTTGATAATTTCTCTGCAAACTTTGTTATGAAATTATTTACCTATATAATTGTGGATGCAGAAAGGTAATTTCATTTCAAGATTACCAACATGGCATAGAATTTGAATTCATTTTCAAAGGTGGTAAGTGTTATTACTTTAAATATAAGGGTGAAAAAAAATAAAAATAATAGTATCGTCAATAATTGTCATTCACGACTTGTGTTTGTTTTTTTATTTGAAAATTTTTTAGTTGTATTTGTCATGTACGATTTAGACTTAATTTTGTTCATTAATTTGAATACCAAAATCGCAATTCTCATTGACGTCTTCTATTTCATTTTTTTTATTAATATAATATAAAAGTTTTCATTCATCACTTTTGGTTAAAATTAATCTACGACTTTGGCATTAGTGAAAAGGATGTGTGCCTTCTAATTTGCTTTGATTCACGACTTCGGCTTTGGTGAAAATATATATTCCTTTTTATTTATTTATTTATCTACGACTGTGCTATTAAATTAATAAAAAATAATTATAAGTTGTACCTGTAATATGACTTGTATATATTTTAAAAATAAAAAAAACTAAAGTCAAATGACAATTACAACTTTTGTATTTTATTATTAAAAAATAAAATTGTAAAAGTAAAGTTGTTAATCCTATCAACTTTATTTATTTTGTTATTTCTCTTTTTAACACTTATTTTATATTAAAAATAATAAATCATTACTCACGACTGCTTCTTAAATATGGATAATGATGTATCAAAATTGTGTATCTAGTAATATTAAATTAGTTGTAAATTTGGAGCAATCTGATTTATTTTAGTGAATGTGGATACCTAACCAATTTAGGTGTTAGGGGTGAGTCCAGAACTTGGTTCACAACTCTGATGTCATTTCACCAGTATTTTTACATATGTCATCATTTCAAAGTGAGTATTTAATGGTAAAGATTATTTGTAATATTTATAATTGAGTTTAATAGTATGTATACTTAATATCATACGATTAATTTATTAAAAATTATATTTAATATAGTTTTTTTAAGATAGTATTATTAAAATTAATAAATATATTATAATGATAATTTGTGATTGAATAAATGTGTAAAGAAAATACATATCTTATTTTCTCTATAAACTAAAATTAATTTATGCATGTATAAATTAAAACTTTTTTGGATAAGTTAATAATTTTTTTTATAAATTTAAGTTATGTATAAGTTAATTTTATTTTATAAAAAAATTTATTTTATTTTATTTTTGTTATAAATACTTATTTAAAAAAAATCACCCATAAAACGCTACAAATTTCACACACAATATGCAAAATTTGAAATGTCCCTCAATAATGGCCCTCAATCCTGGAAGGATGCACTCATGTGATGGATAGTGGGGTAAGGGCTCATGTCCCACAAAATTTATTGATTGCTTATTATTTTTTGTCTATTATATTTTAAACTTTATTTTCATCATGTGAATGGATGAATAAATTCTAACCAAATTTTTTAAAAGTCATCTATTTCTCCTTTGTATTGTTCTCATTATGTCAACATTCTTGGTCAATCAAATCATGCAGATTAGGAAAAGAAACATGAGTTCTTATCATAGTGACAAAGGTAGGTTGATTATGCTGAAAGGTTTGTTCCGATAAAAAGTACTATCGGGATTACAGGATATTTGGTAATTTTTTAAATTAATTTGAAATGGTATAAATAAAATTAATTACACGAATTTATATAAAATAAATCAATTTAACATTAAGTTTAATTTGGTACAAAACTACTTCAAATTAGACTGATTAAATTAAAAATAGGAAATAATAGTACCTATATGTTATCACTATAAAAAAAAAACATGTTATTTGTGGGGGTTAAATAGATCCTGGAGAGCATGGTTAGAAAGATAGTTCAACACAATAATTGGAATGATGCACAACCATAGAAGCTGTTGCAATGTTGCATCAGGCCTTAGTTGAGGAGGAAGTGATAACCATTGGGATAACATTTAAATTGCTCAGCAAGCAATAACACAAGGCCCAAACATCTCCAAATTCACTAAATAAATGGTACTTAGAAGCTTCAAAGAGCAAGAATAACCTACAATTTGAATTCAGATGACACAAAAATAGTCTAAAACATTCTGAAAAGTGGAAAACTGATTTAGGCTTGAATTTGCTTGAAAACTACTTGAGTTGACTCAGTCAATTGCTTGCTGCTATAAGAAAATACAATAAAAATACAATTGCAGAACTAAATAGTAGACAAAATTCAGCAACTGAATAAGCTCTAAATAGCCCCAACAAAAACAAACAGAAGGATGACATGGATAAACTAAAAGGCTAAAGTGATGCATAAGCATAACCTAACAGAGTCAAACAGCAAAAAGTAAAGAAAGTCAAGTTACTGAATGAAGACACCGTGAAAGGAGTTTCAAATTTTGGATACGCCATAGGCAGTAGCAGAATAGTGATGATATTAGGTCAAGGAGGATAGTAGAACTCTAACATTGTAGTAGCCAATTAGTTTAAATTGTAGCCTCAAAATGTGCTATAAACTTAGCTTTCATGGTGGATGCAAAAACAATAGATTGATTTGCACTTTTCCGTGATACTACTCCTTCGAGTAAAAGAAACACATAGTTGAGGGTGGATTTTCTTGTGTCTATGCATCCAACAAAGTCCGAGTCTAAATACCCAATCACCTCAGAGTGATCATATCTCCTATATGTAAGCATGTGGTCCTTCATTTCCTATAGGTATCTCATAACTTTCTTTTCAACTTTCCATTGTTCCATTCCTGGGTTACTTTGATATCTTCCCAACATTCTGTTGGGTTATTTTTGGGCTCCCAACTATGTTGATAAAAGTCCAATACTCTCAAGCCCACTAGGTCTCTCTTTATAAGAGGAAAATAGGTCAGATTGGGACATTGGGAGAAAGAGTGGATTTTCACAGCCAAAAGAGAGAGAGAAAGAGTTCTACTTTCATCTCTACACAGATCAACACGACGTCAAAATCACGATACCGTTCGGATCTTGATTTGGAGGTCTGTGGTGTGAGACATTGTGCTTGTACAATAGCACGATTTTGTGAGTTCTTCATTTTCTTGTTTCTCGTTTCTTGCTCTCCATTTGCAAGCTTTGTTGCTTGATTGAGTTGGTTGGTTGTATGCACAAATTTGTTCTCTTGATTGAACACTCTTGTACTCATATTTAATCATAGTGGATTGATTTCTTTGGTTTGGATGACTCGTGGTTTTTACCTTTCACGTTGAGGGGGTTTTTCCATGTTAAAAATATTGGTGTCTCTTACGTGATTCTTCTCATTGTTGTCATTCTTATTTGTGGTTACTCCTTAGAGATTCTTGCAAGTTAGGGAAATTTATATTCGCTGCATTGTGGCATCATTGCATGTGCCTTATTGCTTTTTCCCCATTAGAGTGGTATCAGAGCTTTCTGGTTTGAAAGGTGTTCTACTTGCCAGAATAATGGAGGATAATACAAATAGAATGGTCAGTCTGAATGGTACTAATTATCACTTGTGGAAAGGGAAGATGAAAGATTTATTATTTGTGAAGAAAATGCATTTTCTATTTTTGTTGCTCAGAAGCCAGAATCTATGTCTGATGAAGAATGAGACTTTGAGCATTAACAAGTATGTGGTTTTATCTAACTTTTTGTGGATGATAATGTTTATAATCACATTGCAAGTGAGATACATGCCAGGACTTTGTGAGAGAAGATTGAATTTCTGTATGCTTCAAAGTGTGCGAACAACAAATTATTTTTGTTGAACTCTATTGTGAGTTTGAAGTTCAAGGAAGGCACTTCACTATCAGATCACTTGAATGAATTTCAAGAGATTATTGATTAGATGTCAGGAATGAGCATCAAGTTTGAAGATGAGATTTTAGGATTACTACTCTTGAATTCTCTACTTGAGTCTTGGGAGACTTTTAAGGTCTCTATCAAAAATTCAACCCCTAATGGTGTTGTCTCTTTACAAATGGTAAATGGTAGTGTCCTTAACGAGGAGATGAGAAGGAAGGCGCAAGGTTCTTCATCTCAATCTGAGGTACTTCTCACTAAAAATAGGGGGATAAGTTAGAAAAAGGAAAGAGAAAAGAATAGAAGTAAATCCAAGTCTAGATACAAGAATGTGGAGTGTCACTACTGTCACAAAATAGGGCATATATAGAAGCATTGTTTCTTGTGGAAAAAGGAGAATAAAGGAAAAAAGAGTAAATCAAAAGAGAAGGATGATGATCGTGTTACTACTGCTACATGTGATGATCTTGTCATTCTTCGAGACTTTGAGTCTGATAATTTTGTATCTGATGAGAGCATGTGGATTATTGATAGCGGTGCTACACTGCATGTTACATCAAGGAAGGAGTTCTTTACATCTTACACTGTAGGTGATTTTGGAGTGTTGAAGATGGGTAATGATGGTGTGACCAAGGTGATCGGTGTTGGTGATGTTTGCTTGCAAACCAACACAGGAATGCAGTTGTGGCTTAGAGGAGTCAAACATGCTCCAAATGTTCGCTTTAACTTGATATCTGTGCATATGCTTGATAATGGTGGTTATGATAATCACTTTGATAATGGAAATTGGAAACTCACCAAAGGTAACTTGGTTGTAGCTAGAGGGGAGAAAATTTCTAAACTGTATTGGACAAAAGCTTTGGTTGCTAAAGACAGTGTGAATGCCATGGATATGGAGACATCTTTGTGGCACCGAAGGCTTAGTCATATAAGTGAAAAAGGGTTGAATTGTTTAGCCAAAAAGGACATGCTTCCAGGATTGAAGATGCAGAGTTGGAGAAATGCTCTCATTGCATGGTTAGTACGCAGACTAGAGTATCCTTTAAGAAGCATCCTCCCTCAAGAAAGTCAGAGTTGCTAGAATTGGTGCATTCTGATGTTTGTGGCCCATTGAAGGTAAAGTCATTTAATGGTGCACTTTATTTTGTTATTGATGATATTTCTAGGAAGCTTTGGGTCTATACTTTGAAGTCAAAGGACCAAGTGTTAGAGAAGTTCAAACATTTTCAGGCTTTGGTTGAGAGACAATCAGGCAAGAAGGTAAAATGTATTCGTTCTGACAATGGTGGTGAGTATTGTGAACCCTTTGATGTATATTGCAAGCAGTAGGGTATCAAACATGAAAAGACTCCTCCTAAAACTCCTCAATTGAATGGCTTAGTAGAGAGGATGAACAGGACATTAGTTGAGAGGGTTAGGTGCATGCTTTTTGAAGCAATGTTACCTAAGCATTTTTGGGGTGAGACACTTTACATAACAATGCATGTTATTAATCCCAGTCCTACAGTTGCTTTGAATACTGAGGTGACAAACAAGATTTGGTTTGGCAAAGATGTTACGTATGATCATTTGCGAGTCTTTGGTTGTAAGACCTTTGTGCATGTTCCAAAGGATGAAAATCCAAGTTGAATATGAAGACTAGGCAGTGTATCTTCATTGGATATGGTCATGATGAGTATGGTTACAGGATGTGTGATCCTATTGAGAAGAAACTTTCCAGAAGCTGTGATGTGCAATTCATGGAAGATCAAACCATTGAAGACATTGATAAGAATGGTGAGCAACATAATTATGGTGATCAGCTGCTTGGTGATGGTTTTGATGTTCCTCTTGATGATGATGTTGAAGAGGAATAAGAGATGTCACAAGATGAGAATCTGGGTGATGCTCATGAACCGTCTCCAGTTCAACTCAGGAGGTCTAATAGGCATAGACAATCATCTACAAGGTATACTTCTAATGAGTATGTGACCTTGATAGATGGAGGAGAACTTGAATGTTACCAAGAGTTCATGGAGAGTGAAGAGAGGCAAAAGGCTTGGTAGTCTAAATTGTAGAACTGTGTTGCTTTGTCCACTACCAAGGCAGAGCTTGGTTTTGTTCGAGATGCTTTGGATGCTAAGCTATTGAAGTTGACTAAAGTTCATATTAATGATACTAGTGCTAACATGATGACCAAGATATTTCCAAGAGGGAAGTTTGAAGCTTGTTGTGAGATCGTCGGATTGGCGATCACCTCCACATAGTTGTGATGGGAGAGATATGTTGGGTTATTTTAGGCTTCCAACTATGTGGACAAAAGCCCAATACTCTCAAGCCCGCTAGGTCTCTCTTTATAAGAGGAGAAAGGGTCAGATTAGGACATTGAGAGAAAGAGTGGATTTTCACAGCCAAAAGAGAGAAGAGAAAGAGAGAGAGAAAAGTTCTACCTTTATCTCTGCACAGATCAGCACGACGTCAAAATCACGATACCATTTGGATCTTGATTTGGAGGTCTGTGGTGTGTGACATTGTGCTCGTACAATAGCACGATTTTGTAAGTTCTTCATTATCTTGTTTCTTGTTTCTTGCTCTCCATTTGCAAGCTTTGTTGTTTGATTGAGTTGGTTGGTTGTATGCACAAATTTGTGCTCTTGATTGAACACTCTTGTACTCCTATTTAATCATAGTGGATTGATTTCTTTGGTCTAGACGACCCGTCATTTTTATCTCTCATGTTGAGGGGGTTTTTCTACGTTAAAAATATTGGTGTCTCTTGCGTGATTCTTCTCATTGTTACTGTCATTCTTATTTATGGTTACTCCCTAGAGATTCTTGCAAGTTAGAGGAATTTATATCTGCTGTGTTGTAGCATCATTGCATGTGCCTTATTGCTTTTTTCCCATCACATTCTAGCTATGTCTAGTTGAGAACAGGCTTGAGCATACAGGATACTCCCAACAACTTAAGCATACATAATCACTTCCATTTGTTTTCATTCTAAATCATTTTTATGACATTGTGTGAGACTAAACTCATCTTCTTTCTTAATTGGAGTAGGTGATACTAAACACTTCTTTATCATGAATCTCTATAGTACTTTATTGATATATTCTTTCTGAGATAAACCTAATAGTCTTTTTGATTTGCTTTAGAATATTTCTATTCCTATCACATAGTTTGCTTCACCCATATCCTTCATTTCAAAATTATTAGAGAGAAACTTCTTAGTCTCATGAAGAAGACCAAGGTCAACAGTTGCAAGCAAGATATCGTTGAACATAGAAAATAAAAAAATATAACCTTACTCCTACTAACCTTTAGATATATACCTCAATCAACATTTCCTTAAATCCAAAGGAAAAAATGATATTACTAAACCTCAAATACCATTAGTGAAAAGCTTGTTTATGTTTGTATATTGATTTTTTTTTAGTTTGTATGCCATGTGTTCCTTTCCTTCAATTGAGAACCTCATTGATTGGTCCATATAAACATTCTCCTCTAAAACTCCATTAGCACAAACAATTTTCACATCCATCCAATGCAACTCCAAGTCATAATGGGCTAACAATGTCGTGATAATTATGAAGAAATCATTTCGTGAGACTGGTAAAAAAGTATCCTTTAATCAATGTAATCTTTTTGTGTAAAACCCTTAGCAACAAGTCTAGCTTGTAAAGTTTCAAGGTTGCCACGAGAGACATGTTAAGTCTTAAAGACCTACTTACAATAAATTCTCTTGCAACCTTCTAGAAATTCTACAGGGTTCTAAACAACATTCTATTCAATGGATTTTAACTCTTTTTTCATGTCATCTAACCATTACTCAGAATGATTGCAATTTATGACTTGTTACAACAAAACTAGGACTTGCTTTCTAACTTCTTTAATTTCCATATCTTGTGGAGTTGTACCCCCATTGATTTCATCATTTTTATTAAACCTTGCCTTTACAATTTCAACAATTCTGATACTATGATTAGGATAGTAAAATATATATCCTTTTGATTTTCTTGGATAACTAATGAAATACCCATTTGTTATTCTTGCATTAAGTTTCTTTTCTTGTGGATTTTTGCTTGGCAACCCCAAACATGCAAGAGCCTTTAACTAGGTGTCCTACTAGTCCAAAGTTCAAAAGGTGTATTTAAAACTACCTTATTAGGAACCTTATTTAACAAATACATGACAATTTTTAAGGCATACATCTACAAAAATGAGTAAAGTCAAATTGCTTTAACATATTCTTAACCATATCCATTAATGTTCTATTGTGCCTTTTTGATACAACATTTTTTGTGTGGTGTTCCTAACATTGTGTATTGCGCACAAATACCATGTTTTTGAAGGATTTTAGAAAATGGACTTGAGTGTTGTCCAATTTCATCATGTCTTTTGTAATATTCATCACCTCTATTAGACTTGACAACTTTTACCATTCTATGTAATGGTGTTTCTACTTCATTCAAGTAAATTTCCAAGACATTCATTGCTTGAGATTTCTCATGCAATAAATAGGCATGACCATAATGTGAATAATCATTAATCAATAAAGGTGATAAAATATCTTTCCTTTTGTGAAAGATTTAGCATCAAAGGCCCACAAATATCAACATGTGATGCATTTTTAGAATGCGCTTAAAGGCAAACATATCCTATCACAACAGTATTAAGGACTTTGAGTCTAAATATTATACCCATAAGGACTAGTATAAGTGATTACCAATTTTTATAAATTTTTATGAAGTTTAGGTGAACCAATTTTTCATTTTGAAAAGGAATTATGAAAAGAAATTGAGAAGAAGATAAAAAAGAATAAAGTAAGTAAATTAGAATTAGTTCCAGTTTCATTTTTTTTCTTTCTTTTTCAATCCTAATTGTGTGCAAATTACTTATTTTATTCTTCCTTTGTTGCTGATTTTATCTTTTAATTTGATTAGGAATCCTTGGTTCAAATTCTCAATATTCTTTATCTTAGGTATGTTCCTAGTTGGTCGTATAGAAACACATACTTAAAACAAACATGGTAGATTACTTTTGCAACTAATTGAATAAGAAGCTTAGAAAAAAAGTTTGATCATGCAATTTCTCTAAATCCAATTGTTCTATAGGTCTACTGACTAAACATGGTACAATCACCAATAATTAATCAATTTAAACATGCAAAGGGTGATAAATTCTTTACAAGAAAATTAGAATAATAAAACACTTCAATCATGGAAAAGAAAAGAAACACAAATTTACATTTAATTAGGACTAAGGGTTCCAAACACAAATTACACCATAACCTTTAAAAGGGGAGTTTAGTCACTCATACTTATGGTCAAAATGCATGTAAACAAGAAACACATAGAGAGAGAAAAGAGAAAAGAACTCGTGGAGGTTAGAGACTTTGCTTCTTCACTTTGCCTTATGCCTTAATCCTGCTATACAACTATAAGTGCTCAAGAGAGCTCTAAAAAGCTTAAAGAGAGAGAAAGTATAAGGGGAAGAAGTTTTGGAATTTCTAGAGGTCTTTTTCTACTCTTTGGATGCTCCTTTTTATAGTATGCAGAATTGGCTTGCACATGTGTGCTGAATGGGAGCATGGTTGTGCTGAACTATCATGGTTGTGCTGCACTATCCTGGTTGAGCATAGGCATGTTAGATTGGAGCATGACCATGCTGGATGATTCTAGCTTGAGCACGAGCATGCTATGTTGGAGTAGGATATTTTAAAGCGGCTAAACCTTACATGTTTTAATTATAAAAAAACATTATAGCTTGAGAGTGATTACTAATTTTTTTATTATGTGTACAATTTTTTAAGAAGAACTCAAGTCATTTGAAGCATGAAAAAGTTTTACATATGTTTGAAAACTATCCGCACATATATCTTATGGAAAACCGTCCATAGAAATTGAGACCGTCCATAAACTTAAGAATGTCTATAAATGTTCTTATGCTCTTATCAATTATATGTCTCTCTTGAGACTTGTGCTTTCACTTATATCTTTCATATCTCTTATCCTTCAAATATATATACATTATTGGGAATATATTAGTGTTCCTTTCCTACATAGTGTATGTTGTCTTGGTTACTCTATTTTTCAGGAAAGAAACCATACTTTATTAAGCTCTTAAAAACAAGTAAACTCTAAGTCTAGTGCATTGATCAAGAAATCCACATAGATATTCAATAAGAAAAATTAACCTTCTTTGTGTCCTTCTTGACTTACCATGTTTAAGGAAAAGTCTGCAACAACTTTACTTTATTTTGTATCTCATTAGAACAAGGCAAACTGTGCTAGATTTCTCCTTTGCAGAAAACATCTTAGGCATTTATTACCAAAATATCTTTGTCCTAGAAATCTAACAATGATGATCTTCTCAAAGTGTATATATTCACCCTCAGAGAAGACAAGAAACAAGAATGAGAACATGAAAAAGAATCTTTTACAAAAAAGTCTTCTCTTATGCTTTATTACGCTTTGGACGATCTTTTGAAAAATCTTGTAAAAGATTTATTTTCTTTAAGGTGTGGTCTTATCTTTTAATTTACTTTGTGTTTACAAAGTTAAAGCTGTGTTTTAAACATTGTATGATTACTATGTGAGTTATATCTTTGTAAAACTCTTTTTATCTTGTATGATAACTTGAAGAGGCTAAGTGTTGAAGAATACTTGGTTACTTATAATGTGTTATAGATTACAAATATATAGAGACTAAGAATATTTTGTTTTTGTAAGTTAGTTAGACTTAATGGAAAATCCTTCAGCGGAAAGGACTAAGTGTAGCTATAAGTTGTAAAGTAAATCAGGATAAACAATTTGTATTGATCTCTTCATTTTTAGTTGTAGTCATACACCTTTTGGACAGTATGCTAAAAACTTTTATTTCAAACTTATACTTATTGCAAAATGTTTTTAAAAGCGCTTAAAAATCACGTACACAATTCAACCATCATTCTTGTGTGTATCATGATTTCTTCATGTTAGATAGGAGCACGACCATCTTAATCTTCTTTTCTTTTGGGTCCAAAAAAAAAATCAATTTTTTAGTTATTTTTATTTTTTTTGGGCTTGTAGCCATGTGCTGCATCAAACTTAAAGAAAACTCCCCTAAATAGTATATATAAATTTGGTTTATCAATATGCACAATATTAAGAAGTTGAGTGCTTCTTGTAGCTCATTTTTTTGTGTGTTTTGTTTGTTTTTCTTTTAATACAATCTACACAAATATTTAGATTGGTAAAATATAGGTTTGGAAGAATTTTATTCTTTACTAATTTTTCTATTCTTTTTCTAGAAATGTGACCTAAACATTGTTGCCACAAGAAAGCAAAATGTTCATTCACTAAACTATATTTGATGTCAACATTATGATGTAGAGTCAATTCAAGCATACAAACCATCTAAATTCAATTTATATGAACCATAAACACCAATGACATGATTGTGCTTAAATAGTCCATTGCTAAAATTAAAAGAGTATCTAGTAATATTAAATTGACATCGAAACTAAATTCCTAAATAAATTAGGTACATAAAGAGTTTCTAGTATATCTAAATGATATCCAATGTCAAGGGTTAAGTGGTAAGTTCTAACCGCTTCCACTAAAGCTTTCACTCTATTACTCAAGAAGACAAACTTCCCATTTTGGCTTATGGTTTGGATTGTAAGAAATTCCTACATCATATTATAAGCATGAGTTGTACATCCAAAATCAATCGACTGTGTATTATGGGAAACTTTGGTTAAATTTCATTGAAAACATACATAAGCATTATGTTTATCTTTTTTTTTTTCAAACCAAGCCTTACGCCTTGACAATCCTTCTAGAAATGTCCAAAATTTCCACACAACTGACAATTATTACTCTTGGATTCTTTCTTTTAGATTTACACAAATGCCTAATTAATCTTTAATTGTTCTTTTCCCTTACAATGTTTCTTCATAAAATTCCTTTCAGCTCCTTAATTTCCTTCCATTATGCCTTGACAATCCTTGTAGAAATGTCCAGATTGTCCATATAAATGACAATTACTACTCTTGGATTCTTTCTTTTATATTTACACAAATGCCTAATTAATCTTTAATTGTCTTTTTCCTTTACCATGTTTCTTCATAAATTTCCTTCCAACTCCTTAATTCTCCAGTGGCTCACATGATGAATTGATTGACTTTCTTGATTCTTAAGCTTCATTCCTCTTGAATTGTACAGGTAAACACGAGAAGGGGATTGAATTATGTTTAAGAACTTTTTTGAAACTTTTCTTGAGAGGACGTAGTAACATCTGTCGTTTTAAAAGATGGTATATAAAAATGTTATGTTTCAAAATATGATTTTTGAAAAAACAGTTTTAGATAAAGAGAGGGAGAAAGATAACATAAGAATTTTATTTTGGTTTGTCTTCAACCTTTAAATCACATCTAGTCCTTGACACACCATCAAACTTTTCACCAACTAAACTACAATACATGTATTCTTTTATCACAAATATCTTTAGACTCAACAACCAAGTAATCTTTTACTTTACATCTTCAAGCAAATTATACAATTATTCTTTGCAAACAAAACATCTGTCGCCACTAATCAAATTCACTAAGAATATGGTTTAGAGTAAACTCATAGGCTATCTATCTATTATCTTTAAGATAAAATTTACAGTAAAGTATATAGTTTATTACTGAAGATTAAGATCAAAAGATCTTTTTACAATAGGTTATAAAGAAAGTGATGGGTTGCTTGACTAGAGTTCACATCATCATCTTGTTGTAGTCTTCAACGTTCTTTATATAGGTGGTCTTCAAGATATACCTGTTGTAAGAAAATATGGTGACCATCCTAATGTCTTTCTTATTTTTGGAGAGAGAAAATGTTCATTGGGGATATTAAATGCTTCAATAATGCATTTCACCAACTTCTCACTTTGATATGATAAAGCAATATGTTTATCTTTCTCTTCTTGTACTCATGCCTTATAGTAGCTGCCAAAAGTACTTTAGGTGTTGCTACTTCCTTTTTACAATGACACATCTTTTGATGTTGATAAAGTATATTTAGATAAATGCTTTGACCTTTTATGCAGATCTTCATAAAAACTTTAGTATGAAAGGACACATTCTTGAGAAATTTATCTGCATGGAAAATATGATAGATAGTATTACATAAATGTATCTCCAGTTCGTTAATTGTTTTAAGAAAAACACGATTTATCTTTTTGATGAAAACTTAGTCTATTGGATGATAGGCATTATACAAGATAAACAACATTCTTTTCATCAAATGATAGTTATAGTCCTTTGTTCTAGAGAAACTTGTTTGTTTGTGGTTACTCGAAACTCATGGGAAAATCATCTTATGATTTAATATGAACTAACATATTATGCAATTCATGCGCTTCCATTTGTTTTTCATAGTGTTATAGCTCATTTGGAACAAATTATGCTTAGTAGATAATGAATTAAGAATAAATTATACAAGGGAGTTCTCATTCACAATCATTTCCATGGTCTTAAACCTTATAGTGTTTGTCATCTCAATAGCATGCTCATGCATGGTATATGAACCATCAAATTTCATAGTGGTTAGTATACTCATTAATGTCACAACAAGAGACTAATCCCATAAACTTTTTGGCACTTTCAATCCTGGGGGAGCTACTTAATACTTTTTATGACAGTCATTCTCATGAATATTAGACTGATTGTTAGATCTTTCCAAGTCTTATAATTGGCTTTATCTTCATTGCTACTAGAATCAGTAGTAGCAACATTTTCTCTTATAGAATAAAAGATCAAGATCCAAGACGCCAAGGTGAAATTGGACCTTCTCATTCCAATCAGAAAAGCTAAGCTCATTAATTAAAGATTGGTATATAGTACATGAGAATAATTGGGAATAGGTATTAAATAATAAATGTGTGTTGATGTTCTCTTTTGGTCTATACATTAGCATGCAATATTCAAACATAATGATGCTAATAAAATTTTAACATTAATTGACAACTAAATATGTACCAATTAAAATTGCCTACTACCTTTAGAGTAATATAAATAAACTAATGGTACAAACAAATCATCAACAATTATATCCATTAATTATAAGGACAACTAATCAATCTTTGGGTGATCTATAAATATCTTATAATGATAAATTTCAATGTATTCATAAATTAACAATTATATAATTTAGCATCCATTATTATATGGGTAATTTGTTACGTATACAATTAATGGAGATGGAAGCAAACAAGTGACAACCAAATTTCTTGAAGAGAATAAACATGTGGTAGTTGATCCTATAAGAAGAAGCAATAAATTGAGAATGTCCAACATAAAATATGTTGACAATGTGATACAAATAGGAGGGAAATTCAAGATGTAAGGGTAGCAATAGAGATTATTCTCTTTAAACCCTTCTTTTCTCTTGTTGATACTGGCTCATTTTACTCCTTTTGTTCAATAATAGAAATTGTGCTCATTTTCAATTAATAGGCTTTAGCTTCAATTGAGTGAAAGTTACAATACTGTTAAATTTTATCTCGCCTTGCCAAGTGTTGTCCTCTTTTAAATTGATGCTTTCATGTCCCTCAATGGCAAAAAATACTCATGTTCAAGCTAATTTGAAAAAGCTCATTCAATTGATGGAGCATCACAACACAAAATATATCCAATAGTGGGCTAATGACTTGGCTCATTTGGATAAATTGGAAGCGCAAGTAGCTTCCTTGCCACGGGGTGGGTCATCCTTTAACTCTTCATCCCATTTGTCTCAACAATTTTAGGTCAGAAATATTAAACTTGATATTCCTTGCTTTGATGGATTAGATGTGATGCATTGGCCAAATTGTTTGAAGAAAGGTATTAACCACAATCCAAACCCTATTTACATTCCTCCCATAACTGTTCAACTTGTTGTCAACAACCCACCACCATAAATAACCTCAACTCACCACCCTTTTTCAACCAAACAACAAACTATCCTCTATTAAGCGCATGCCCCAACAAAAATGCAACTCTGATGAGAAAAAAAAGGTCTCTATTAAATTTTCTTTTAATCATACCTATTACTATTGAGCGGGCGAGGAAGAAGTGACCCATGCCACTCTAGACCCCGAACCCCTTAACAACCCTCAACCATATATCCCTTCTTCGAACCCTGAAAATCATCTATCAATTAATGCTTTTAAAGGTTCCATTATGTTGTCCAAAACGTCCAAAATCATGAGCAGTAGAAATTTTTGAGGTGTGTGAAACCACACTATCCTTAAGAACTTATCCGTGGAAGCCGTACAACTTCCCCAAGATACAATTGGACCTTCTTGGTATATACTTCCAAGGAGAAAAACTAGCAAGTACTTAAAGGTAAACCTAGGAACAAGGAAGAATGTGAGAGTTAAAGAGAGAAGAGAGGATTTTGAATATTGTATGGAGAAGGAACAGTACTAGTCAAGCACTCTATCTCGAAAAAAAAGGAGAGAATCTTGGAAGAGTCGAATGAGTGCCTCAAAAAATAAGGAGAAAATCTCGATTGAGACTGAGTCAAACTTTAGTCGGTTAAATATAGAATATTCTCGGATAAGGTATTCCTTAAAACAAAAGTAACATGGTGAACAAGCTTGAAGCAAAAATTAGGGTAGGCCCAATTTCAGGTGCACAAGGAGGGCCAAATCGCCAAATTGTAATGCTCTAGGCTATCTGATGTGGGACTATTAGCCTTGTAGACATACCTCATTTTACAACAATCCCTCACACATGTCAAAAGGCTAAGGTTTATAAGATAGAAGAGAATAGAAGAGAAATTCCTAGGTTCTTTTATTTGAGCATAATGCGTGGGACTTGGTGTAGCTATGCTATTGAACAAAAATCTAGAGTGATAAGACTTAACACACAATGAAGTTAGTGTAGCTACGCTATTGAACCAAGAACGCTTATTATGTGTTAGTGGTCTACCAATCACACTATACCTCCACATACCTTGTCGTTATCGTTGTTTTGTGCTACTAGACCATGCGCGTGCCCGATATCCATGAGTGCTCTAGAAATCATGCCAAGATTTTATACAAGCGGCCCCACTTGACACTCATATAGGTGACTTCATCAAGTGTATGCTGCAAATCATACACCATCTATAAGGGATATGAAGGATCATTAGAAGTTTTATACAATATAAGGTCTTCTTATTCACATAAGACTTTACTATAAAACTTAACCTCTCGATAATGCAATATCTAACACTTTCTCACACCATAGGAAATGACTGAATATAGAATTGATTTTTATAAAATTAATTCAAGTGTTAGCAAAACTAACACATGACTTGTTCTTACCCATTGAACCTTCTTCATAGGATCCCCAATCACAAAGGTTGAGTTAACATCACTTGTTTGTTTTCAAGTTGGCTTAAGTCTCATTCCTTTTAATGTTTCAAGAATCATTTTCTTCCCTAGGGGTTTCATTAGAAGATATGCTAAATTTTCTTTTTACTTCACGTAATCGATGGAGATTTTTCCATCTTTTAGTAGTTGCTTTATCACATTGTGTCTTAGTTGTATATGTTTGTTTCTCCCATTGTAGGTTTTGTTCTTAGCTATAGCTATTGTCGATTGGTTGTCACAATATATTGACACTGATGGGGTTGGCTTTATTCGTAAAGGAATATTTGCTAAGAAGTTTTTCAACCACTTAGCTTCACTGCCAGTCATTTTTAGAGCTACAAACTATGACTCTATAGTTGACTTGGCTATAATGGTTTGTCTAGTTGACCTCTAGTCAATTGTACCCCCACCAAGTATAAACACATATCCACTTGTGGATTTTGTCTCATATGAATCAGAGATCCAATTGGCATCATTGTACCCTTCTATGGTACTCGATACCATAGTTCATGGTACCTCGCAAGTATCTAATTAGTCTCACAGGTGCATCCTAATGGTCCTAGTTAGGACTGAGTGTATCTACTTAGCCTGCCTATTGTGTAAGAAATGTCGGGTCTTGAAAAGTTCATCAAGTGCAATAGGTTTCCGATGATTTGGGCATACTAAGATTGAGCTATTAGGGCTTCTTTGTTTTTCTTTATATGGGAGTTAGCATCATAAGGGGTATTCGCTAACTGAGAGTCACAGAAACCAAATTTCCTAAGAAGTTTCTCAACATAGTGCCCTTGAGTAAGTAAGATACTATTGCTCTTTCTTATGATTACAACTCCTAAGGTTACACTTGCTTCACCCATGTCTTTCATATCAAAGCTAGATTTAGTCTTATAGACTATATCATCGCATGTACCAAAAATAAGCATGTCATCAACATATAAGCATATGATCACATAATCACCATGGATATATTTGGTGTACACACATCTATCAACATCATAAGGGGAAAATCTATTGGTAAGCAAAATCTGATCAAATTTCTCATACCACTATTTTGGTGCTTGTTTTAGACCATAAAGGGATTTCAATAGTTTACACACTTTATTTTCTTGACTAGAAACCATACACCCCTTTGGTTGGGTCATGTATATATCTTCCTCTAGACCATCATTCAAAAAGGCAGTTTTTACATCCATTTGATGTATAAAGAGGTTGTGGATGGATGCTAAGGTTATTAGGACCAGGATGGAAGAAATCCTAGCAACAGGAGCAGAGGTGTCAAAGTAATCTATGTCTAGGTTTTGTGTAAACCCTTTAGCTACTAACCTACCTTTATACTTGTCAATGGATATGTCGAGGTTTAGCTTTTTCTTGAAGATCCACTTACATCTAATAGGTTTTGTTCCTCTAGGTAAGTCTACTAGTTTCCATGTATTAATTTTCTTAATTGAATCGATTTTAGTCCTAATAGCTTGTTTCCAAAGTTTTGAATATAAGGCACTAGATACTTCTGAAAAGCTCATAGGGTCATCATCAACTAGATAAGTATAGAAGTCATCTCCAAAGGAGCTTTTGTCTTTTACTTCTCCTTAATTCCTTATTCACTGGTTCACTAGAGGATTCTAGAGGCTGTTTTGAACTAGTGGTATCACCTAAGGGAAAGGTATCCTCAAAGAGCTTTGCATTTTTTGTTTCTTTAATGCTATTGCATTTAATAAGATCACTCTTAAGGACAAGAAACCTGTAAGCAGCACTATGCGCAACATATCCAAGAAACATCCAATCAGAGGTTTTAGGCCCTATCTTCCTTTTCTTAGGATTATGTAACACCACTTTAGTTAACAGGAAAACTCACTACACTCTCTAAGTGTTTAACTCTACACTCTTGTTTCACTCTTTTATGGCTTTTTCTCCAGTGTGCTCTCTTGCCTTTTACCACTTAACTCTCACTCTAAGCTTTGAACAAGAAATTACTATCTTAAATCAAACAAACTAGATCAATTGAAAGCAAAGCAAATCTCAAATAAGCTCTTAGAATTTCAAGGAAAGAAAACTCAAAAGACAAAACTATAAAAGCCAAAGAAATTGACAAGCAAGAAAAGCTCAAAAAAAAAAAAAGCAAAGCTAAACTCAAAAGGAATTTAATAAAGACATGTAAGAAGACTAAAAACAAAAATTAAATGCAGGGGAATTAGTTGAAAACATGAATATTCATGGCGTTTAACAATGCACCACAATTAATGCCCAAAAACTAGTACACTAGTTTCCTAGAAGTTAGGTGTAACTTGTGTTGCCTTTAGACCTTCAAGTAACTTTTTCTTTTTCTCTTTTGTCTTTGTTTTTGTGTGGCTATGCTCTATTTTTACTGCAATATTTCAGCCACTTGAATACTTTTTTTCTTTTTCTCTTGAACTCTTTTTTCACAAACTTTTGGTCAACAATTTTTTTTGGCAACTTCTACACAATTTCTAGCACATTTTTCTCAAGCAAAATCATCAGACATGGTGCATTTACCACAAATACAGAACAATATGTTATCTCTTAGCAAATGATGCAAACTAAACCAAATCCGAAGTTACAAGCAAGGGCAAAATGCATATAAGCTCGAACAATGCACAAATTCAACTAGAATGCATCATATGACTTGTATAATAAAAAATCCCCAAATTCTTTGTGTAAGAACCCTAAAATTTGAACATACAAGCTAGACAAAGAATAAAAGAAATATAAACCGTAGACAAGAATAAGAAAGTTAGGTGAGCAAAACCTAACAAGAAGAAAGCAAAACCTAACAAGAAGAAAGCAAAACAACAAGGATTTGACCTAGAAATGGAAGCTAGAAATGGAAATTGGACACATGGTACAAAACTTGGCCTTCTTGGCCCTCCTCTTGGACCTTGAGCGTGGACAACTCATGTTGCACTTCCTCCTTGAATTTTCTTGAGCCTCCGCCTAGTTATGGGGCCTTCAAGTGTAGGGATGACTGCTTCCTTAACACCCTCTTTAGCTTCTTGGCCTTGGCTTCCTAAGGGAAATGACCTTATTCCTTCTTGTGCCTCCTCTTGACTCTTGAGTTTGGCAAACTTATTGCTTCTTTCCTTGAAACTTCTTAACCCTTCCCTTTTTCATTGGACCCTCAAGTGTTCCAAAACAAAAGTAACGTGACAAATAAGCCCAAAGCAAAAATTGGGCCAAGCCCAATTTCAGGCGTGCAGGAGGACAAATTGCCAGATTTGAAATGCTTTAGGTTACTCAAGGTGAGACTATTAACCTTATAGACATACCTATTTTATAATGCATTCAAAGAATGAAGCTGTAAATTCTCGTTAATAGTGGTAGCTTTGACAATTTTCTGCAACCTTAGTTGGATAAATTTTTGAAACTCCTTATAAAGCCTATCCATCAATTTCAATTTCTTGTTAGCAATGGTAACATTTGATAGTAGAGGACTACATGAACAAGTTGCAAGTTCAGGTCCAAGACCATGTGTTACAACTACCTGTATATATTTATTGCCTATAACATGTGCAAATATGATCT
Source organism: Mucuna pruriens (assembly GCA_025330945.1). Classification (NCBI taxonomy): domain Eukaryota; kingdom Viridiplantae; phylum Streptophyta; class Magnoliopsida; order Fabales; family Fabaceae; genus Mucuna; species Mucuna pruriens. The sequence goes on from JAENHJ010000522.1 coordinate 57,564, forward strand.
TGGGGGCTTCCTGGTTGGCAATCTTAGGACCTTACATTGTCGACTATCATGCATTAACCATCAAGTTTGATTTGGGAGACACTTTTGTAACCTTGCATGGTGATCCACCTACACTTCCTTGGTTTGCTAAATTCCACCACATCAAAAGAGTGACCAATAAACATGCGATGGATGAGTTTTTCTCCCTACAAATCCAGCAGCTACCTAACCCCATGGAGGACACCTGGATTCTAACTTGGAATTGCTCTTATTCAAATATAAATTTTTTTTGCTAACCCTACAGGTCTCATGTGTTAGGTTATTTTTAGGCTCCCAACTATGTGGACAAAAGTCCAATACCCTCAAGCCCGTTAGGTCTCTCTTTATAAAAGGAGAATGGGTTAGATTGAGGACACACAGAAACATGGAGATTGAGAGAGTGTGAATTTTCACAAGGTAAAAGAGAGAAGAGAGAAAGGGAGAGAAAGATAGAAATAAGGTGTTATGTTTTCATCTTAACACAAAACAGTCACGTCAAAATTACAATATCTACTTCGTTAACCGTTGGATTGGGTTAGACATTTGACAGTAGGTTCAAGACACATAGTTCTATATCTTGATCGTTCAGATTTTGATTTGGAGGTCTATGGTGTGAGAAATCGTGCTCGCACAGTAGTACATTTTGCGGGTTCTTTACTTTCTTGTTCTTTCATCTTGTTCTTCATCTGCAAGCTTTGCTTGCTTGCTTGTGCTGGTTGATTGGTTGTATAAACAAATATTGTTCTTGACCTGAACACTCTTGTATCCTTATTTGATTATGGTAGATTGATCTTTTTGGTCTAGACAACCCATGATTTTTACCTCTCACATTGAGGGGTTTTTTACATTAAAAATATTGGTATCTCTTTACATGATTCTTCTCGTTATTGTTACAATTTTTTATTTGTGGTTACTCCTTATAGATTATTACAAGTTAGGGGAGTTTATATCCGCTGCATTATCACCACACTGGTGGTGCCTTATTGATTTTTCAATACCTTATTTGCTTTTTCCTATCATCATGACCATGCCATACCCCTCGTTGATGGTAGCAACCCTGTTCAAGTCAAGTCGGAAGGAGCAAATTGAAGTGATGGTCTTTGATATGCTAGTTGATGGAATTATTCAGCCCAGTACTAGTCCTTTCTCTTCACCTATCCTTTTGGTCAAGAAGAAAGATAGCTTGTGGTATTTTTGCATAGATTATCAATCTAAGGTAACGATGGTCCTAGAATGACCAGAACCAAATTCTATCAAACAATTGTGTGGTTTTCTCGGTTGCACATGTTACTATAAGTGTTTCATTAAGGGTTATGCTACCATAGCTTTTCCCTTGGAAACTTTGCTTAAGAAGGACAACTTTTGATGGGACCCCTAAGGTGCTTTGGCTTTCAATCAATTGAAATAGGCCATTACAAAGGCACCTTTGTCTTTCCAGATTTTTCCTAGCCTTTTCTTAGAAATCGATGCTTTTGGAATTGAAATTGGTGCTATATTTGCCATGCAACACATCTGATTGCTTATTTTTCCAAGAAGCTTAGCATGCAGTTGCAAAAGCAGTCAGCCTACATTCGAGAGCTGTATGTTATCACTAAGGCAATTTCCAACTTTAGGAACTATTTGCTGGGACAAAAATTTATCATACACCCCGAACTAACCAAAAAAGCCTAAGATTCCTTACTACACAGGTTGTACAAACACCCCGACTCAAACTATCAAGTAAGAGATAACCTACTTTATTAGAAATCTAGACTGGTTATGCCACCGCATTGCCACTGCATCCTGACTTAGTTCAATTGATCCTAAAAGAATACCACTCCTCTCCCATTATTAGGGGTCACTATGGTATTGCTAGAACCAAGGCTTGCATTTCCAATCAATTTTTTTTGGCCAAGCATGAATGGGGATATTCCAGTCAATTGATCCCATATAACTTGTCAATGATAAGTGGTTTAACTTGTACCTTATTAAGAAATCTAACAAGGCACACACAACAGCAGAACAACAAAACCAAAAATAGAAAGTAATTCAAAACCGTTTATAAAGGAGAAGGAAAGAAGATGAAAACAAGATATACGTGGTTCAATCTTAAAGACCTACATCTACGGGAAAGGAGCAAAATTGTTTACTATGAAAGGGAGGAACAAAATCAAGATAGTACAACAGAAAATAAAACAAGAATGTCCAAGTCCTTCACTCTATTTTTACATATTCTCTTAGAATTACATGAAGTTAAGTCTCTCTCCTCTATACATTGTCTCCATAAAATAACACCTATGCTAATATATAGACATCAATCACAAGCCCAAGGAAGGATAACCACAAATAGCTCCTACAATACAAGTTATCTATGACAAGTAACTAAATGTAATAGAAAGATTGAATGGAACAACTTGCAACTACTTTTGAATTGATTTTGAGACACTTCGAACAACAATTTTCCACCTTGTCTCTAAATTAGACAACTCCCTTCACAATTTTTCTCTTTCTCCATAACTTTTATTCTTCACCAAAACCAATCATGTCCAAGCAGTGCTTGAACTTAAATAGAGGTAGAAACTTGGTAAAAGCATCTGCATGATTATCTTCTATTGCAACCTTCTCAACTAATATTTCTTTTGTTTCAATCACATCTCGAATGAAATGTAATTTAACATCAAGATGTTTAGACTTCTCATGATAAACTTGGTGTTTTAAGAGATGGATGGCACAAAAAATACAATAATGCTATTTTGTGCTATCCCAATTCACCAATCAAACCTTTAATCAACATGGCTTTTTAACACATTCTGTGAGAGCTATGAACTCGGCTTGAGCTATTGATAAAGCCACTACCGACTATAGGATAGACCTCCAGCTAACAACAATACCAAATAAAGTGAAGACCTAGCCAGATAAAGACTTCCTTGTGTCAATATTTCCAACATAATCAAAGTCAACATACTCCTTGATTGTCTCTTCACCGTGTAACTTTCTCTTAAACCACAAACTAGAAGATCAAGAACCATCCAAGTACCTTAAAATCCATTTACAGCTTATCATCCTTTGATTTTTTGGTAGATCAACTAGAATCTAAGTTTTTTTTTCTCAAGTGAATGCATTTCTTCGGTTATTGCTTCCAACCGATTTTCACTTACCTTTCTATCAAAAGCTTCTCTGAAACTACTAGACTCATTTCCTTGGATTTCTTCACCAACATTCAATGCATAATAAATGAGATTAGCTTGTCCAAATCTTTTTGGAGGCACAATGTTTCTTTTTGCCTTATCTCTAACCAAATTGTAGTCATTAGTCATTGGTTCATACTATTGATCTTCATTTACTTCTTTTGTTTGAATCCTATGTTCATTCTCTTAATAAGCAGGCAACTCCACCTTAACTTGAGTATTATCAACATCACTCTCTTGATTGTTGGCATGTTATTGATCTTTAGACATCATAACCATTCTAGTTTCATCAAAGACAACATCCCTACTAATGATGCATTTAGGTTCAAAAGGTTCCATTTTCCATGTTTTGTATCATTTTATTCCAGTAGGGTATCCTATGAAGGCACATCTGATTACATGAGCTCAAAGCTTATCTTGTTTGACATGTGAAAAAGCTAAAGCACTAAACACACTTAAGTTTGAGTAATTCCATTCCATAGTTCCATAGGGGTTTTAAACCCTATTGTAGAAGAGGGACATATATTGATTAAATGGACAACAATTATAACAACTTCACCCCCCAAAAAATCAGTAAGTCAACACTTAACAACATGCATCTAACCCTTTCTAGAATTGTTCTATTCATTCCTTCTGCCAAACCATTCTGTTAAGGAGTTCCAACAACTATCTTGTGTCTTTGAATATATAGTTTCTTGTATAACTTATTAAATTGCTCTGAAACAAACTCCATGTCATTGTCAATCCTTAAACATTTTAACTTGGTTCCCATTTGAGCTTCTATTTGAATATGTCATTCCTTAAATTTCTCAAACGTATCACTTTTATTTTTAAGAACATAGATCTATACTCTCCTAGAATAGTCATCAATGATAGTGAGAAAATAAGAATCTCCATGAGTCATGGTCCTTGTTGGACCTCATAGATTTGAATGAGCATATTGAAAAGGTTTATTTGTGGTGTGCAAGTCTATTCCAAAGCTGACTTTGTGTCATTCCCAATATGCAATGATCACAGAACTTTGATTTCTCTATTTTATCACCATTTAATAGATTTTCTTTTGCTAACTCAAGTAAGCCTTTTTCACTAACAAGCCCTAGCCTCATATGTCACAATTGAGTTTTATGATGTTGGTTTTGACTAGTTATAGCAGCTTGAACTATAACACTGGAGCCATCTAGAATATACAAATCATTTCTTTTTATTCCTTTAGCAATAACCAAGTTATTATTAGATATTTTCATGATGTCATGTTCAATTTGTGTAGTGTATCCTATGTTATCAAACATACTAATGGATATCAAGTTCTTTTTTAGTTCGAGTACATACCTTACACCTGACAATAATGTTTCTCGACCATTGAACATCTTTAATCGAATTGATCCCATGCCTTGCACCTTACATGACAGACTCAAAATAATCCTTTCTTGGACACATGTGAAATGTACAACCAGAATCCATCACTCAATCTTTTTCAATCTCAGAATTAAAGACAACTAGAACATTTGAAGTTTCATAACCTACTGTAGCAATGGTTGCATCACCTAGTTCTTAAAGTGTTTTTGAGTCCTTATTTCTTCTTAGGATAGTCCTTTCTTGTGGCAGTGAAAGCATTTAAACTTGCTTTGAGACTTGTTTCTAGATTTTGATCTATACTTGTTTGATTTAAAACTTTTTTTCTCTGATATTTCCCTCATCATGTTCAAACCTTCTACTTTATTCTCAGTTTTCACCTCTTCCCTTTTATAAAGTTCTTTTGTTTGAATTAAGGATTTTACTTCATCAAGTGTGATGGTTTGATCTCTTTCAAACAAAATAGCATCTCATATATGAGCTTGGTAAAGCACTAAGAAGAATAAGAACCTTATTTTCATCCTCTAATTTCACTTCAAGATTCTCTAGATCATCTAGAATCTTCTTGAAGTCAGCAATCTGATCAGTAACTAATTTATCCCTAGTCATTTTGAAAGAAAACAATTGTTGCTTCAAGAAGAATCGATTGGCCACATATATTGTCGTGTATAGGGATTCCAACTTCAGTTGAGTTCTATGGTGGCGAACTTAACGAAGTTAGTTATAGTGATCCCGCTACTGTGAAAAAATATGCTAGACGTGCTCAATTGGGTGAAATTTTGGAATTAGATCGTGCTACTTTGAAATCAGATGGTGTTTTTCGTAGTAGTCCAAGGGGTTGGTTTACTTTTGGACATGCTTCATTTGCTCTACTATTCTTTTTCGGGCACATTTGGCATGGTGCTAGAACTTGGTTCAGAGATGTTTTTGCTGGTATCGATCCAGATTTAGATGCTCAAGTAGAATTTGGGGCATTCCAAAAACTTGGAGATCCAACTACAAGAAGACAAGTAGTCTGATAGAACATTCTTTTGTAGTTGTTGGTTCCCTTGCTATTACTTTGAGAGCTTTGTCTCCAAAAACAAGATTATAGTATTCTTGGCTTTTTCGATGAGATCTTTCTTTTCTTTTATGGACAGAGTTGTAGGGAGAGCAACTTCACTCTTTAAAGCATCATCCAACTCTTGATGTATTAAGACTACCTGCATCTTGATCCTCCAAAGACCAAAGTAATTAGACCCAGAGAATTTCTCTATGTCAAATTTGTTTGATCCTAATGGTTGAGCCCAATGGTTGAGCTTCCTCTTCACTTCCCTCAGACAATACCAATTGTAAGTGGTTTAACCTGGAACTTATCAAGAAATTCAACAAGGCACACAAAACAAGACAACAAAACTAGAAACAAAAAGTAATTCAAAACAATTTAAAGAAGAGAAAGAAAGAAGATAAAAATAAGATATACATGGTTAAGTCTTAAAGACCTACATCAACGGGAAATAAGTAAAACTGTTCGCTATGAGAAGGAAGAAGAAAATCAAGATAGTACAATTGAAATTTCCTTGACTCTTGTATCACCACTATTGAGAAAACATAAAAAGAATACCCTAGTCTTTCACTCTATTTTCCTCATAGAATAACACCATAACACCTATGCATATACACACCAATCACAAACACAAAAAAAAATAATCACAAATAACTCCTACAATAAAAATTAGTTAAATTCAGTAATCACATGTAATAAAAAAACTAAATGCAACAACGTGTAATTATTATGCAACTAATTTTGAGACACTTCAAACAACATTATAAAGCTAATTCTTAAATTTGGGAAGACTTAGCTGTGGATTTCATAACCAGGTTGCCACCTTCTAATGGGTTAAGTGTCATCTTGGTAGTCATTGATAGACTTTCAAAATATTTTCAATTTTTTCCTGCTCAAGGCTGATTATTCCAGTTTTAAGGTGGTTGAAACATTCATGTGATCGGTGGTCATATTACATGATGCCTTTTAAGGCCGTGCACGGCTGAGACCCTCCTGTCTTGCTCAAATATGTGCCTACTTTTTCTGATCTGCCCTTACTACAAGAGACGTTTTTTTTTGTTTTGTTTAATAATAGAATTGGTGCTCATTTTTAATTACTAGTCTCTACCTTCAATTCAGTGCAAGTTACAGTTGAATTATATATCCTCAAATGTTATTCTCTTACATAATTCAAATAAACCATTGTTAATTTAAAATTAATAAATGCACAAGTTTAACCACTCTGATTATTAACTAACCTTGGTACTATAATTTAAAATTTTAATAAGGCCAAATACATACAAATTCTACGGTTATTTCGTTAGATCATTCAATCGTCGGCAATTCGTCATGATTCAATTATTTTCACATAAACATTAAACAATTAAACTACATATAGATATAGATAATACTACAATTTTAACTACGATTTAAATTAATAGTTAAATTTTAATTAATTAATTAGTATATTAATTTTTTTAACTAAATTTAAATTATACTTATTTATATTTTCTATCACTATAAATTAGTTAGAAAATAATTATAAATTTATAAAAATTTACTATAAATTAATTAAAATTATTTTATTAATTAATTTATTATTTATTTCATACTATCATCAATATTATAATAATTTAGTAAATAACTATTAATTTTAATTAAAAAAAATTGTTCTGTAATGATAAATAAAAAGAATACTTGATTGGGAAAAAGTGTCTTTGGGCCAATTCTTAAAAGCAGAAGAGGCATGAAAACCAATCAAAGTAAATTCTTAATGGCTAAACAAATACAAAAGCCAATCATGTATTGTACACTGCTTTTCATTTCTTTTAGCTTTCATTCTCGGTTTCGTGCCCAGGGCCTAACACATATAATGTTATGATAATCCCAATGCGCCAATAAAGCAATGCGATGTAATAGATCTCGACTCATCGAGTAATTTCCTATATCCAAAGGAAAAAAAAAAACAAGATATACACAGATAATTAATTATTCTTAATTTTCTTAAAATTGGTGTTCATACATATTGGGAAAAAAAATATCATATATGGATAATCACCAAATTTTTATAAAAAAATATTATATATATTTATCTAAAACCAGAGTTCTCCAGAATTTTTATTATCTTTTAATTTGATTGAAAGATGAAAATATTTTCTTTGATTCTTCAGTTAAATAGCAATTACATTTAAAAAATACTTCACTTGACCCATTTAGAATTTAGTCCTTATTTATTTATTTATTATTCTTGATTAGTCACACACATCTCATATGAGATATTGAAATCTTACATATTCACCTTGGTTAGACTGGTCAAGACACTATTTAGATAACACTCGACAAAGAATTAATCTCATTGTCATTTTTAAGAACTACTCTTTGATACAATCATACTCTTGTTATAGGAGTGAGAATGATAAGGTGACTATAGGTGGTAATTAGGATGTGGTTAGGTATGATTGTGGGAATATGGTGATTACAAGTAGTAATTAGGATGTGATTAGGTATGATTGTGGGAATGGTATGGTGATTACAAGTAGTAATTAGGATGATGATACAGGTGGAATGGACCTCCATCATGCTTCATATTATCCAAAGCTTATAAATAGTAAGGAGTTTTCTCTTTTAAGTATAATATCTCTTCTATTAAAACTTTGTAAAAATCTCTAACAACTCAAGTGTTAGTGTTTCCATGCAAGAACACTTTCCTTGACCAGTTGAGATATTACAACCTACCAATATCGTAAGACAAAACCATCATCTTAGTACAATATCAAGTACCCCAAGAACCAACATACACATTATTGGAGTTGTCTATGGAAGAGATAAACTCATCCGTACCCTATTCGTGGTGAAGATTCATTGTCAAACTCCACTCACATATGACCTTTAATCGTGTGGATGAAGTTTCTTCTCTCTAAAATCTAGGCTTCAATTAGAAAAATCATATACCTTTAGTGACAAATACTACTCATAAAAATAGTTCAAAAGGATAAATATAAAGAGAAAATATGTTATTTACTTTTCGTGTAGAGTAGTTTTACATTATATTTCAATCATAAACTATAATGTATGATAAATATATTAAATTTTATAATAAATATATTAGAACTCATATTAACAATAATTTTTAATTAGTTAACTGTATCAAATTATTTTACAATATTAGTATATAATCATATTAAACTCAAATATAAAATGAGAAAAAGTAAATGACAAAAAAAAAATGGAAAAAAGTGAAAGAAGATAAATAAATGAAGAGCATGAATGAAGATGTAAAGAATAGATTAGTCAGAACAAAAAAAAAGCATGAAGCAAAAGATGAGAAAGAGAAGGTTCATATAATAATAGATCGTGCATCATTCTTAATTACTTGTCATAATTGTTCGTGCATCTTATTTATGCTATGCATTATATCTTCTCGTGTATACGTGGTTGAAAAGAAAAAGGGTTAAAGAATGCATATATGAATGGTTTTACATGTTCCTAACACTTTTATAAAGTTTTGGTAATGAAGTCAAATAACTTTTGGGAAGATTTTTTTTCCTAAAATGTTTTTGTAAAATTTCAATGTTTAATTGATTATAAATTGATTCAGGTGATTATAGATTGGTTTAATAATCTGCATTCACATTTTATAAAAATGGTTGCAAACTTCGAAAAATGATATAAAAATATTTTAATTTTTTATGTTCAAATATTATTTTCAAAATAAAATTAGTTGACTAGCATGAAAAGTGTTCAATTCAAAAAACATGTTTAATGAATTGAAGTTATTGTCTTTGATCATTAAGCAATTGATTATTGACTTAATTGCATTTTTTTCTTCAATATTTTACAATTTTGCGAATTTTGTTTTTAGATAAATTTTTTTAAGCATTTTACTTTCAATTTTGTCCATTTTTTGTTAAATGAGTAATTACTCATACATGTAGTCATGATGATGTTGCGCATATGTCTTTATTATTGGTTTTTTTTAGTGACATGGTTGGTTTTATAAAAAATATAAAAAATAGATTTAGAAAGTCTAAAAAAGCAAGGAATGACAATATTTTTGTAGATGAAAAACTCTAAATCCATTTTTTCACTTACACGTGTGTCTCTTTTAGTAGGGAACGTCATTTCAAACAATGGAGTGAAGAAAGTTGCAAATGTCATTTGGAGGAAGAATAGTGAAATTTTGAAATGTCGTTGGAGGGTACCGTTGTTACAAATAACAAAGAAACACACTAATAGCAGACCATCAGTTACTTAGGGGACTTGAGATTCTCCAAAACCTACTTGTCTATGTAACATTTCTTTCCATGTCTTTTATGGGCAATTACATTAGTAAATTAGCCTCAAAATATAAATTACTAAATATAACCCTCCCCTGCCACTGTCTTAACAAATTACCCACAACCCATCAAAAGTTTGACTAATTAAGGCAATTTTGTTCTATATACAGACACATTACAAGGGTAAACTAGGCAAAATTGTGAAGTATGGAAAGATATCATAATTATATTAAGTCAAATTAGTCAATTACATTGATAAATTAGCCTCAAAACATAACATACTAAATTTAACCCTCCCCTTCCACTATCTCAACAAATTGCCCACTACCCATCAAAAGTTTCACTAATTGAGGCAATTTTATTCTATGTAATATCAGAGTTTTATGCTATGTTTTATTAAAAGTGATTGAATAATTAAATTTAATTTTAGTTGAAAAAGACTTAATAAAATGTCATGTGTTTTTTGAGAAATTCTCAAAATTGGCCGAAACGGCTGAAAGCATGCTTACCGAGACAAGCTTTTTTTGAAAGTGGTTATCCAAGTCGAGTTGTTATCGATAGTTGATAAATAGTATCCTTAAACACATTCCAATTGAGTTTGGTTGAATTAGTGTCAGTGACATGCTTTTTAGTGCAATAACATGTTTTCAAGATAAAATAATAGACGACCAAAGTTTCGAGAGAACCTGGGAAACCTTAGCCAACATTTCGTTGCTACCTCTTTTTATCCAAAGGGCAGAAGAGCCCTTAATACACCATGGGTAACAAAACCCCAAGGACATTTGGTCCAAGAAACCTTTATTACCCTTTGGATAATAACCTACCCTCAAAACCCTATATAAAGCCATCATGGGTTGAGCTTAGAAGCTTTAGAAAACCAGAGGAACACCATTGCCTTGTTGAGATTTCATTGCCTCCTCCAAGCCAAGTTCCAACCACCATTGTTGATCAAGATTTCTAACCTTTTTCACAAAAGTTTGCTATCCTTAGTCTACAATAAGTAAGATAAGCTAACCTTATGTGATTTTTGTAGATTGTATGTTGTTATTGGGATGTTGTTATGTTGTTTAATTACTTAGAAATGCATGATAGTGATATGTTGTGGATTTGGTAGCCATTGTTTTGAGTTTTGAAGTTTTGAAGAAATATTGAGTTGATCATGAATATGTGGTTGCATGTGGGATTTGTTCTTATTTTTTATGTTTAGATATTGATTCAATGATGTTTTGGAGATATTGGTTGGATTTCATGTTGATTTGGTTGAAGTTTGATGATTTGATTGAGTTTATATGTTGTTGTTCTAGGATTTCACTAGGAAAGCCCTTTGGCTCGCTAGGAAAACCTCTTTTTTTCTAGGCTTGTTGTTGAAGGTTCATTAAGCGATGAGACTCTTGCTAAGAAAACTTGTCTTTTAGGTAGAATTTCTAGAAAAAATGAGCTTTTGTTGGGCGAGCACACCACTCTTTGGACAAACGCTCAGGAACACATGAAAACACAATAAAGGTCCATTGAGTGAGTACCTTACTTGCTAAGTGAGTACCTTACTCACCAAGTGAAGCCTATAAATAGAGTGAGAAAACCTTGGGTTCATTGAGTGTTCATTGGGGGAGGATCTTGAGAACCTAGAAACACAGATTCATTGGGCAAATCTCATGTTATGCTAAGCAAGAGTTTGAAGGCTATCTATGAACCTTTTGGCTAGGCAAAAGAATAGCTTTGCTAAGAAAATGAACCCAAGTTGAGTGTGAGGTTTCTGTGATTTCATTCGCTGAAAAAATAAGAGGTGAGATTTCAAGTTTCTCTTTGTCCATCCTCTAATTGAGTGAGAACGGATATTTGCTAGGCGAACATGTGAGGTTTCAAGAGTTAAGCCAATGTGGCTTTGTTCATTAGGTGAGTGACACATTATGAATAAACGTAGTAAGATCTCTCTATGGCTCTATTCTCTAGGAAAGAGTAGTCTCTCATCAGGCGAATGCGTATACCTGGGAAATATCCTTACTAGGGGTAGGTTTTGCTAGGAGAATAGTCCCTCTCGCTAGACGAATCTGCTAGTGAGAAAACTTGTTAAGTTGGAAAAATTGGAATATATGGTTTAACCTATTCATTAAATGCTTGACAAAATGATGTAAAAGGATTTATGATGAGTAAGAGGAGTATAAAAGACTAAAGTGGAAGGATAATTGATTTAAGTTTATAAAACACAAGATGTTTCTATCCATGGTTGTTGGATAGAGCATGTGTTATTGTTGAAGAGTGAGGTATTGGCCTTACTCTCAAGGGAGTTGGTTGATGAACTAGTCCTCTTTGTTGTTGTTGTTGTTTTGGCTTGCCTTGAAAGGGGTCTTGACGAGGGGACAAATATAGGTTGTTTGTAACCAAGTTCCAAGAATTCAAAAGTGTTGATGTAGTTGTTGTTATTGTTGTTGTTGATGTTGTTGTTGATGTTGTTGTTGATGTTGTTGCGATGAAAGTCTAGTTATGGACGCTAAAACAAGTAGGCATATAAGTTGGATGGATCACCAGAGTTGGTACTCAATGAGGTTCTCAACTCATGTTGGAAAGTAAAGTGAAGGTCCCAAGGGTCCAAGGGATAAAATAGATAGGCAAACTATACATTAGGTTGAGCCCTTTACAAAGCTTAGACAATGTTAAAGTTGTGACCCACATATGTTTGTCTTGACTAGTTTCACTTGTTCATAGCTTTCGATGGGAGCATGTCTTACCTTCCTCAATGACAAGTAGCATGAATCTAGAGGAGCTCCACAGGTGAAAATCATGTTAAGGAATAGGGTCAAGAATAATCATTCAACTTATAAAATCTATATGGAGTAATTGTCTATATGTGTGTATGTGTATGTATGATTGAGAATATATTGTTGAATATGTTGGTTGGATATTGCAATTATATTTGTTGAGGCTAAGGTTTGATGTTGAGGATTGTTATATCTGAAATGTTTGAATGCTTGGGATGTTCATGTATAATGTATCTATTATGTTGTTATCTTTCATGTAGACATAAGGATATGCTTGCAATAGCTTATCTTTATGTTTATGTCGTATATGTACAACTACGATGACCTCGAATGACGTATTTATGAGAGTAGATGTTAAAGCTTCCAAGAAGATGGTACATGTGCGTCATGTCAATAGTTTGAGTGCTAGTGAGACTTCCTCCTCCAAGCCCCTGCCACAATAGTTGTGTTCTAAGTAATTGCTAGTTGTTATTGTAGACCAGCTTGGGTACATGAGTGTTGTATCCCCAATCCTTTTTTGTTGTATGTCAAGTGGCACGAATGTTTTGTAATCAATCCTAGTAATCGAACTTTGATGATGTATATGTTGTTTACATTTGCAATATGTGCTTTATATGGTCATGCACGAAAGTATGTCGTGTATGATATTGCAAAAACAATTATCCTCCTTTTTATAAGCAAATTAACTACAAGGTTTTTCTTAAAATTAATTTATGTGTGTTATATTCATTTTTATGTTTGATCGTTGTAGCGACAGTGGATCGTTACATTCTACATACATACACATTATAATAGTAAACTAGGCAAAAATTATAAAGTGTGTAAAAATAATATAATTATAGTAAGTCAACTTAAGTAATTTCATAGGTAAGTTAGCCTCAAAACATAATTAATTAAATCTAATCCTCCCCTACTACGGTCTCAACAAATTACCCACAACCTATTAAAAGTTTTACTAATTGAGGCAATTTTGTTCTACATACAAACACATTACAATGGACAAATAGGTAGCAATTTTAAAAATCAAAAGGACAACGATAATCCTCCAAAATGAAATTGTAGTAGTCTTCCACCACTTCTCCATCCTTTTAGCTTCTTCAATAAATTCCTCAAAATTTTCTTCTCACACTCATTAACCTCAACATTGAACCATTCAAAGAAGTTATATCTTGTTTTCCCCATCCCTTACACAAACAAAGACATTTTTAGCTTTTCATTTAAGAATAATTTAATATAAGCTTAACAAATCTGACACAACTCACAATTATAGAAATGACGCTCGGGATTTTCTTTCAACCAAAAAGTTAACAAAGGAGTTTCAACACCACAAGAACATTATTGCCTTCCCTTTCGTAATCTCAAATATGATGCAGAAGAAACTTTAGATATTTCACTTCTACCCTCCATTGTTCTCGCAACTAAAAAATCCATCAAACCTTTATGGTGGAAAGGAGATGTGTTCGGGAAAAGTCTTAACAATAGTATGAGAAGAGCCTACATTGTCGTTTCTTGTTTTTTTAAACTTTTAACAAATTTTTTTATTTTTTTATAAAATTAAGCATGCCACTTAAAAAAAATAATAAAATAAAGACATGTGTGTCACATTATTATGGCATGCGTGCATCCAATTACTCATTTAGCAAAAAAATGAATGGAAGGAAAAATTTATGAAATTTTGTATATTTTGAGACAAAATGTGTAAAAAAATAAAATTACTAGGAAGCAAAATATGCATAATTATAAAAAAATTAAGAGGAAAAATGTAATTAAGCTTTGATTATTTTTATTTGTAAAGAAATCTATAAGTTTTGTTTTTTAAAAATATAAATTATCAATCAACTATTTCAATTAGTATAAGTTTTTAATCAATTTTTGAAATAAAGTAGTTGACTACTTTGAGAAAAGCTATTATTATTTTAAGAAATAGAGATTACAAAAGAAAAAATTTCTCCAATTTTTTTTCATATAAATAATTGACCTTTCACGTTATAACACGGAATTTAGTAAAACAAATTTATCCCATAGATGGTTCTTCCTACACTGAGTTCTAATTTGGTGGGAGAAATTTGGGTAATTTAAATAAATTCTTAAGTTGAAATCTTATTGATGGCATTTTGCAAAAATAAAATAAAATCTTAATTTGATTTTTAACAACATAAAATGACTAATAAAAACTATTTTGTAATATTTAAAATATAAACTTTAAAGTGATTGCATTTTATTGATTTGATTAGATTGAATTTGAATAAAATTATAAAAAATGAAAATAATTTAATTTGTACAATTATTTACATGTGTTAAATCAAACATGTGGTCGTCTAAAAAAAACATAAAATAATTAATAAAAAGTATTTTGTATTATTTTAAAAAATTTAATATTGATTAACAATGTAAAAATAATTATATATTATTATCTGCTATCACTTTAAAGTAGAAGTTAAAAAAATTAGCATATATGATGGTTTATATATAAATAATTGAATAAAACTATTTTATATTATCAATATACATCTTATTTTTTCAAAGAAAAGAATCAACTTAAAAATGATTAAATTATATATTAACTAAATTGAAAATGAGTAAAATTTTAAAATAAATAATAAATTAATCTTTTTAAATATTAATAGGATTTAATATACTTTAAAAACGTAGATGTTGGTTTAGAAAATCAACATATAAAAATTGTGATAAAATTAAACTTATATATAATAAAATTTAAAATTATTTATAATTTTAATCACTAACTTTTAAATGAATGGTTATTATTATATTTTATTTTTTAAAAGTATATTCCTCTTGCTTTATACTAGATAAATCCCTAAATCAAATAAATAATTCTCTATCAACTTGATTTGAATGACACCTGATTCAATTTTCTTAAATAAAGTCTGAGTTTAAACATTGCATAATGTGAAAAATAAAAATATAATTAAAAAATGCTTTATTAAATATAACCCAATTAATCATAAATAATATGAATAAATACTTTATAACAGTAACATAATAAAAAAAAATATAATTCTCTAACACATTTCAAAAGCATATTCAAATGAAAGTAGCAATTGCAATGGTTTTCTCAAATCCAAGTGTGCTGCTTGGAAATGAAGCGACAGTTACTGAAAACCAATGGGCAACAAGTGGCAACCAGAGAGTTAGACATAGTGGAGAGAGCACCACTACAAATAAAATATTAAATATTAAATATTAAAAAAAATAAGAAACTGTTTATGCAGATAAGGCATTTTTATTTTTTGTTAATTTAAAAATCAAAGAATGCCCTCTCAATGGACTATGAAAAGACATGTGAGATCCAACCCCACCATCACAAAAAGTATAACATTTTCTGTGAATTCACCAAAAGGCTCTTCCATTTTCATGCTATTTACAATTCATGCCACTTCATATTTTCTTTTCTCTTTTCTCTTTGGCTTATCAACAAATTACTAATTAGAGAGTAACGCGTGCGTGGGCCTTAAATTGAGCTTTCTAGGACCACCATTAATCAATTCTATCCACTTCTCACTTTGACTATGTTTAAATTAATTATTTAACAAGAAATAATCACGTTTGTTTTCTAAAATAAAAATTAATTTTAAAATAAATTAATTCAAAATTTTATTTTTTATACATTATTGATATATAATGTCAATTAAAAAATTATTATTAATATAACCTTAAAATAATTATTATAAAAATTAATAAATTTATTATACACAATAATTATAAATAAATGACAATATAAAATTTTTAACATTGATAATGTATTTACTAATGAATTGAACCCAATCCTATTTTGATAAATTTAATTAGGTTTAATAAAAAAATAGTCATAAGACATATATGTTTTTTATAGTATATTTTTATTTAAAAAAATTTAGATAAATTTATTACTAAAGACATGATAATTATAAGCATGACCCAACTTGACTCGTAAGCTCAATCCAATCCGAAGTTGATTTGAACAAATTTGAATTTTGAAACTAGACTTAATGTATTTTAATAATGAATTTAAATTATTTTGTATTGTTCAAAGTCAATTTTTTATCATATATTTTATCTTTAAAATATATTTTTTTAACAATTTTATATTAATAATAATTTTTAATAGATAACATTTTGTATAATATAATATTATTTATTGTAAACTATATTTAATTTAAATTTATACTTCTTTTTATTTTATTATTTAACCATATATAATATTAATATTAATACATTTTATTAAAAAATCATATTAATTTAATTTTATCTCATATATTTTGAATCTTGATTTGGTCTAATTTGAATTTAAATAAATTATTTAATTAAAATTTTAAGTCAAAAAGATAAAAATAAACTCATCTTAATTAATTTCTTACTCACTCTTAGAACAAGTATCTAAGTTGAACTAACATTTACATATTATTAGACAACAATAAAACTTTAACTCAAGTTACAGTAAAATATGAATTTGATGTTTACTAATTGAACTAACATTTATTGCATAAGTTATTTATAGTTTAGTCCAAGAAAGAGAACTTCACACACTTTTCAATTACTAATAGTATTTGTTTGGGTGTAGTACAGTCAAGAGAAAATTTTAAATGAAAAATAAATAAGTTTATACAAATATAAAAAAAAATATTTTTTTTATTTTAAATTTGAAAAAGTAATAAAAATTTATTTATAATTAAATAAATTTATATTATTTAAATTTAATATAAATTAATAAATAGATGAAGAAATTAATCATTTTCATAAAAAATAATGTATTTTGTTAATTAAACTATAGAAAATACATGCTTTTAGCCGAGTTTTTTTTATATCTATTTTTTTTTTTTTGATTATTTTCACCTAAAGTAATATAAAGTCTAAAATAAATACGGAGCACTTTATTTTAACCTTGCTACTTGACATATTTTAAAACAAACACCCATGTTGTTCCACTAGGTTAAAAGTCCAATGCATATTTTAAACTGATTCAATCTAAATTTTACTATTATAGAAATAAAAATCAAAGCTCACATTTTTAAACTTTCATTTAATTGCCTTATTTATGTAAAATAGTAATATCTCGTTTTCCATAAATTAGAAACAAATTTAATAATAATACTGCTATGTATTAGCTTTTTAGAATTGCTTCACCTTTGCTGAAAAAAAAAGTGTCAAAAATGAATGGTAGAGTTTTTCTTCGTAAAATGGCAAAATAAGAGAGAAATATGAAACAAGTCAAACAAAAATGCACTAAGACAAAAATCCTCTGGAGATATTCATGTGTGAATATAAATGCGTGAATAAAACTTATCCTTATACGTAATTAATAAAAAAATGTATAACTTGATAAAAAAAGATATTCATTATTTAATAGATTTACTTTGATTTCTTCTTATTAAGATATAATATAATTAATTTCTTTTAATATGCTTGGTTATAAGAAAATCTGATAAATATATATAAAATAAAAATATAATTTCTCTTATGAATCCAATAATTATATTACAAATTACTATAGATATGATTTTAAGATATTTATTCTAAAAGTCATTAAATTTAATAGACTTGCATGTAACTATAGAAAACAATTATATTATACATAATGTGGCTATTCTACCAAAAAATTTCTATTAATTAAAAATAATTAATATGTAAAATAAGAATAAGTAATTGTTGAGATTCGTACAAGAAAAATGCACTTTCAATTTAAAGAAAAAGGTTCAAAAATATGTTTATTTAGATTAAGAAGAATGATTATGTAAAAATTGTGAATATATAACCTATTTTTCTTCTTTTATTATATTTTATTTATGTAAATGAAATAATACATGTAATCACGAGGATTAGCACAAATAATCAAATTGTGTTTATCATTTGTTATATTAAACAAGAAAGAATATGTACAGGAAAATGTTTCCACTAACTTTTTAATTTTTTTTATATATAATTTTAAATTATTTCTCTAATTTAAAATATAGTAAAGAAATTTCATAATATAAATGTGTCCCACAAATTTATTCCTAGTCTTACTTTTTTTACTCTCAATTAAATACTTATAATATTATATTTTTATGTGCATTTCATACACTATTTTTTCAATTAATTAAATTTTTTTTCTTTCAATCATTTTGAAATATTTTTCTTTTATCTCTCCCATATATATAATTTTAATGATTTTTTTATCAATAGTTAAAAATAAATTAGTATAGGTTCATATATTAAAATGTATTTATTTATTATAATTTTTAATTATAATATGACTTATGTGTTAAAAATCATTAATTATTTAAATTGTAATTTATAAAAATAGATATTTTATTTTATGTGATGTATAAATTAAAATATTAATTTATAATATAAATATTGCTCCACAATTAAATTTTTTTGGATCCATAGCTGACAAGAAATATTATAGATATACTCTTTTGTATTTTTTTAATATATTTTGTATTATTAATTAAAATTTATTAGATATTTATCTTTAATAGAATTAAATTCATTAAATAAAAATTGAGACAAATATTAATTTAATAATCTTAAATAAATTTAAATATGTTAAAAGTGTTATGAAAAGAATATATATAAAAAACAAAAAAATATAAGATAATAGAGAGAAGTAGAAGAAATAAAAAGAATTATTTTTTATTTTATTTTACATAAATAAAATATAATAAGATAAATTAAATTTTTATTATGTAAATATTTATCAGATTTTTTTCAGATCAGATATTTGTTAAAAGAAACTAATTAAATCATATCTTTATTATAAGAAACCAACTTAAATATAATAAATGATAAATATTTTTTCTCTTTATTTGTAAATTTTTTATTGGTTTTATATAAAGATGAAGTGCACAAAAATATCTCACGAAATGCAACTAGTACATTAGTTTGACTTTTAGACTTGTTGCATGATAGTTTTCGATAAATTATGGCATCTGATCTTAATGATTTGTTTAGTGTATTACTACGATATGATAAAAAAATTTCTATTATCTATTCTATTTTGTTGGTTTATAGTCATTTTTATTTTATTGGAGACGATAAGATAAAAAAAAGTTAGGAAAAAATATTACGTGTCTGTATGTATTTATTTATCTAATTCTGTAATATAATTTATTAAGTTTGTGACAGATAATGTTATGGGATGACTTTGTTAATTAGGTCTTTACAATTTTTTTTCATTTACAATAAAGTAAATCTTTTATTCATTCATTCAAATTTTAATCGAAGTTGGACTTGTCACGCTAGCCTTTAAGAATGTTAGCTTGGCATTGGTGTGACATTAAAGGTTAAAAATAAAAATTACATGCTTAAAACTAGGGATTGACTACTTGAGACAACATCTTCAGTTTGTCAAGTCAAAATACAACTCTTCAAGATTTTGAAAAAAGATTGCAACAAAGAATTTCTTCAATTTCAAGAAACTAGGCAACTCATGTAGGAACAAGTTCATTATTTTGTTTTAAGTTCGAGGAGATTTACAAATTAAAGAAAAATTTAAAAGATCTAAAGTCTAGTTTGCACAAAAAAAAAAATGCACATTAAACATTTGAATTTAGAGAATGAAAAGATCTATACAAATTGTTCCAATATATTGCTCAAATTTGAGGAAAATAGCCAGGAATATATGTTTGTTTTAGATGAAGCTGAAAGCTAGCTAGAGTAAGAACTACATGGAAGAACCCCACGAAAAACATAAAATCTCCAAATAAAAACTAAATCAAATTGATACACAAACGCCTCTAATCTTATCTACCTCAAATACAAGACATATACTATCTGATACCTCAAATACAAGATATATACTATCTGATACATCATTTAGTGTGGATCAAATATTAGATACTATAAGAATTTTTCATGTTTTTTTATTTTATTTTATCTTATCTCACTCCTATTCAACTATTGTATTATACTTTATTGTAACCCACAAATAAATATTTAAATAAATTAATATTTTGCATAAATTTAGCTCTAAGTTTAAATATTTCTTTAACTGGACCAACCATTAACTTTTTTAGCTTTTGAATTAATTTCCCATATTAATGGAAAAAATGAAATATCTAGTTAGTTAACAAAATGACAAATTAATTGATTGGTCAAGTGTAATATTGATAAATTTCGGATATGCACATCATAAACAAAGTAAGAAAGAACGAAGAATGATCATAAGAATAATATATATTGATAGTAATTTTCTTAATTTAAATAAGATTTATGAATATTTAAAAACAAGAAAATTAACGAATACTTATTTAATTTTTATTATTGAAATATTGAAACTTCTTTCAATATTGAGAGATAAGGACAATTAAGAAAATAATTGAGATGCTTAGACTTTAGATTAACTCAAATAATACTCTCAGTTATATAAAATTAGTTAATAAATTAATAGTCTATATGGAACCGACCATGATATTTATTGGAAATATTGTAAATATCTAATAAGATATGGTAGGTAACTTATTTTAAGAGGTTACAAACATCTAAATATCTTATTAGATTAAGTGGTTACAAATATTTAAATATCTCATTAGGAGATCGTGAATATCGCATATTATCTAGTTATCTTTTAATTTGTTATTAGTTATAATATCTTTAGGTAGTTGACATTTACCTTATAAAAAGGGAGATTAGAAATTATATAATTTAATTCAATCAATACGCAGTTTCTTTTACTTCCAATTTGGTATCAGAGCTCCAAATCTTGGGAGCTTTGTTTCTGCTGCCTCACTTTAGTGAATTGCTACCCTTTGACAAGACTCACATGTCGGTGCGAGATTAGTCTTTGTTATTCTCAACTATCGGTGATAATGACAGAAGACAAAGGCATTACCTTGGGACCTAATGAACTTCCAAATTTGGTGAGTTCTTATCGCCTTGACGATCGCAATTATCTACAGTGAGCATAATACATTTGTACTACTCTTAAAGGGTGTAAGAAATTGAGTCATATTGAAGGAAACGACCCACCTAGAGATGACCCAAAGTTTGAAGCATGGGATGATGAAAATTGTCTCATTATGACATGGTTATGGAACTCTATGACTCCAAAAATAAGTCAAAATTATATGTTCTATTCCTCCGTACATGAGATATGGGAGAATCTCATTGAGACATATTCAATGAAAAATGACTATTCTGCTTGCTATGATATTGAAAGCAAAATTTTCAACTCTAGATAAGGAACCATCTCCGTAATAGAGTACTATGAGACTCTGAACGGGTTATGGATCGAGTTGGACCAATACCAAGGATTGAATATGTGTAAAGCTGATTCTATTACATACACTAGGTTTGTTGAAAAGGGGAGAATCTTTAAGTTCCTTCATGACTTGAATTCTAAATGTGATCCTATTCGGGTTCAGATTTTAGGTAAGGAGAAGCTTCCCTTTTTGTCTGAGGTATTTTTTATTGTGCGAAGTGAAGAAACCTGACGATCAATCATGCTTGATAAAGGAAACTCCAACACAGGTTCTGCAATGGTGACAGGAAAAGGTCCCACAAAAAGATCAACCTCCAAAGGAAAACCTTGCACAAAGAGTAGTCGTGGAGAATACTGTATGT
This sequence comes from Mucuna pruriens, assembly GCA_025330945.1. NCBI lineage: Eukaryota > Viridiplantae > Streptophyta > Magnoliopsida > Fabales > Fabaceae > Mucuna > Mucuna pruriens. The sequence continues at coordinate 79,702 of JAENHJ010000522.1, forward strand.
ATTGCAAACGATTAGGACATACCAAGGATACTCGCTACAAACGTTATGAAAAGGAGAAAGTTCTTGAACGAATAGGTGGAAATAAAGGCTCAACTCAAATGTGGGTGAATCAAACAATCTTCGATAAGGAGAATGCAGTTGAACATCCTTCTACCTCGCAACTTGATCAAGATATTCAAGCCTTTAGTAAGGAGGAGATGGACCGCCTTCGAGCCCTCCTAAACTCAACAAGTAAGCCTCTTGGGTCATGTGGTTTGACCATGAATGGTAAGAGTTCCTTCAATATTTCTGGTTCAATTCCACAAAGCATCTGGATCCTTGATTCTGGGGCAACAAATCATATGAACCTGTTTCCATCATATTTTACATCATACCTTAAAGTATCCAAAAAGCAACTCATTACTGTTGCTAATTGTTCTGTTCTCAAGTACAAGTCAAGGGAACAATGTGTCTTCTCTATTAGGGAAGGTCGCTTTTATAGCCTCACCCGAGTCACCAGGGCAATAATGTCCTTTAATGCCATAACGGAATAATAATGTCTCTGTGTGTAATGCCTGTTGGGCCTTAATTATCATAATTTCACCTGTCAGAATGTTTTCTGTGCATTTACTCCTTCGAGTGCTCCACGTCAGCGCCCCGTGTGACGGTGGGGCAGCCTCGGCTGGATGGAGGGGCCAGACGGTACATAGCCCCTCAAGCTTGGTCGTCGAGACGTAAGCTTGCATTCTTGGTCCCTTTTAGTGGCCGGCCACGCCCCCAAGCCCAGGATTTCATTCCTTTGGCCCAGCATGCACCGTGTTCACCATGTCGACCCAACTCCACCTAGATTGTTCGAATGACATGTGGCGGATGTATGCAGCCCCTAGGGTTGCTCGAGTTTGTTTGTTTACCACGGTCGTCCAAATGGCTCCCCTCATTTCCCGCGTTTTGGGGCGTTATCATTTGGGTTTCGCTCGACTTGCCTTTGGGACGCGTGCGTGCACAAGCGCCGCGACTTTCTTTCAATGCGTCGCTTTGCTCAACAAGCGCAATGATTACCCTGAATTTTGTTCTGCGTTGTCTTAAATTATTCTTCTAGGAGTCCCTTATCTATTCACGTCTTCCTTAGTTTGCGTTTCTACTTCCCTCTCATGTTGTCTTTGTTCTTGCTTTCGACTTTGATTTTGCCTACGCTTCCTACTCTTTTAGCCTTATCTTCTTCTTCCGCCACGACGATGACTCAAGGTAACCTTTGTTCCTTGTATCCCTTTTTCTTTATTTTCAATTTTTGGCACCTTTTTTGGGGCCTTGGACTTTGTCACGTAGGACCTTAGATTTGACCGTCTTTGTCTTGAATGACCCTAGATCGGTTTCGTTCGACTGTCCATTTTGCAGGCCTTATGGATTCGTTACGTCGAACCCAGGATCGGTTTCTTTTGACCGTCCATTTTTGCGGGCCTTGTAGATTCGTTGTGCCGGACCTTGGATCGGTTTATTTTGACCGTCCATTTTTGTGGGCCTTGTAGATTCGACGCGTCGGACCCTGGATCGGTTTATTTCGACCATGCATTTTGCGGGCCTTATGGATTCATTACGTCGGACCCAGGATCGGTTTCTTTTGACCGTCCATTTTTGTGGGCCTTGTAGATTCATTGTGTCGGACCCTGGATCGGTTTATTTTGATCGTCCATTTTTGTGGGCCTTGTAGATTTGTCGTGTCGGACCCTGGATCGGTTTCTTTTGATCGTCCATTTTTGTGGGCCTTGTAGATTTGTCGTGTCGGACCCTGGATCGGTTTCTTTTGACCGTCCATTTTTGCGGGCCTTGTAGATTCATTGTGTCGGACCCTGGATCGGTTTCTTTTGATCGTCCATTTTTGTGGGCCTTGTAGATTCGTTCTTTGTTCGAAGTGAGTAATCATAATTTTTTTATACCTGCATAAGTTGTAGATTATAGTTCTGCATATTTTAAGATATGAATATACGTACCAATGACGTTGTGAATATGCTGAAGGAGGATGTGCATGTACTTTTGAACTGCTCCGAATTGGTATCTTTTGTCTCTTCTCTTTTTTTTTTATGATCAACACAATATGCTTCTTTTTTGCAATACAAGATACACTTAAAATATTATCAAATTAACAAATATCTGATTCAGTACAAAAAAATTTCATCATTGCAGCCAACATTAATTAAGTCAGATCAAGACTTGTAAAATATAATACATTGTACAATATAAACTTTTCACAGTAACATATGCGGTTTTAGGAGAATTTACTCTTACTTCCTTTCGACATTTTGTTTCATTTTCTATCTCTTCCTCTCGTTCATGATCACTTTCTAGCAAATCTCGAGGGGGTCAAATGCTTTCTATTTTTGGGTTATAATAATTCCTTATAGACTTCTGTATTTCCCCCAAAATGTGTTGGGATTTCAATGCATACCATTTGAGCGTAGGACAAACACGCAAAAGAGTCAATACCTCTCATACTCCTGGTATGTATAGATGATTAAAAAACAGGAACCTATGTCACCTGTCGTGCTCATTCACTCCTCTGTGTGTCATCACACATATTTTTTTATTTAACGAATTCTTTTTTTTTTTATAATTTATAGTAAGATAGAAATAACACTAGAGAATATGGTATTAACATTTTTATTTTCAAAAACTAATTTTTTTTACTAAATAAATAATGTATATATGAGCTTTTTATGGAAAGTATTTAGTTAGATTTTTTCTTTCAAAGAGAATACAAACATACAAAAAGTGAGGAGAAACATTCTCTATAATACCTTAAAAACGTAAAGAATAATATTCGATACTTACCAAATAAAAAAAATAAGAAGAATAATTGGAAACATGAAAATTTTAATATTTATGGTACTTTTAAGACATTGTGAAAAGATTTAGTTATTCAATGTAAAATGGCTTACGTCAACATAGCTGTAAACGAAGGACGAGTATTAATAAATTTGTTGGTTCTTATTATGAGAGGTTTTGACTAATCTTTTTTATATTCCGCTTTATTTTACCATGCTTATGACAAAGAAAAGTAGCTATCCACTTATACGGTAAAGGTTTCCAGGAAATGCATGCCTCTTTTTATTTAGGAGCGAATGGAAGAAATAGAACCTGGTTTAATAGTGCAAAGGCGAGTTCCTGACTATTCCTTGCTTTGACGAAGACCTGTCTATAGCGGAGGGGAGTTTTTCCTCGGCTCCTTTTTCCTCTTCGTTCTCCTCTAACTCAGGGTTTCGCACTAGGACCCTCAATTTGGTGGGCGTTAGGAAAAGTTTTACCGAGGCCCTACGGTGGGCGCCAATGTTCTGTTCTTAAGTACAAGTCAAGGGAACAATGTGTCTCCTCTATCAGAGAAGGTCGCTTTTATAGCCTCACCCGGGTCGCCAGGGCATTAATGTCCTTTAATGCCATAACGGAATAATAATATCTCTGTGTGTAACGCCTATTGGGCCTTAATTATCATAATTTCACCCGTCGGAACGTTTTCTGTGCATTTACTCCTCGGAGTGCTCCACGTCAGCGCCCCGTGTGACGGTGGGGCAGCCTCGGCTGGATGGCGGGGCCGAACGATACACTAATGGAGATCAATTTCCTATTACTAGATCTGACAACGTCCAACTTCACTCCTCTTTATCTCTACACAATGTCTTCATGTTCCAAAACTAGCTAACAACCTTATCTCCATAAACTTATACAAGATTGGAACTGTGCAATGACATTTTTTTATTCTCATTGTGTTATTCAGGAACTTACAATGGGGAAGATGATTGGAGTTGCTAAAGAGCAAGGTAGGTTATGCTACTTACAACATACAAAGATAGGTAACAACACCAATAAGGAAGAATTGCCTTCTAGTCAATAGGTAATCTCAGAAAATTGGGCAGCTTCTCAAATTTGACTTTACCATAAACATGTTGGACATCCACCGTTTGAGTTACTTAAGACAATGTTTCCACATTTATTTACAAAAGAGTCTGTCGAGTCCTTTAAGTGTGATATTTGCTAGTTTTCAAAGCACCATCATGCAACATTTTCTCCTAGTAATAATAAAAGTCTTGAACCTTTTGACCTCATTCGTTTTGATGTGTGGGGCCAACTAGTAACTCTATATCAGGGGCTTAGTGGTTTGTATCATTTATTGATGATTGTACCCGTGTGACATGGATATTTCTTATGAAACATAAATATGAGGTTTGTCAAATATTTGTCGATTTTTCTGTCTTGTCAAAAATCAATTTAATAAATCCATTAAAAGACTACGATCAGACAATGATACCGAATTTGTAAATCTTGAGTTCTCAAAGTTTCTTAAAGATAATGGTGTGATTCATGAACTAACGTGTGTGAATACTCCCCAACAAAATGGGGTTGTAGAAAGGAAAAATCGTCACCTCCTTGAGATTGCTAGAGCCCTCCTCTTCCAAATGTTTGTCCATAATGTATATTAGGGAGAAGTTGTCCTAACTGCCACCTATCTCATCAACTGGTTACCCACTCGAGTCTTAAACGATATTAGTCCAATTAAACATATGTTATCCTTCTTTCCTTCTTCTCCCTTAATGTTAAGCTTACAAAGTCATGTCTTTGGGTGTATTGCCTTTGTCCACTCTCATAATCCACATCATGGGAAGTTAGATCCTAGAGCTACCAAATGTGTTTTTATTGATTATCCTTTAAATAAAAATGTTTTAAGTGTTATCATCCTCCGAGTTGTCAGTCATTTGTCTCAATGGATGTTACTTTTCATGAAACACAATAATTCTTTGTTTGTCCTCCACTTTAGGGGGAGAGTTATCTAGAAGTCGACCCTATCATCGAGTCATTACCTTTTCTTACTAAAAATGTTCAAGTTCAAGTTCAAGAAGTCACGAAACCTACTTTGGTCCTAGAGCAAGTCCAAATTTCTGAGCCGGATGTAAGTATCCTTGATAACTCCATTGAGGAGCAAGTCTAATTGTCTGAGCCAGAGGTAAGTATTCCTGATAACTCCATTGAGGATGTTACTGATGACATGCCTATTGCTTTGAGGAAAGGGAAACGATCATGTGTCAAGTATTCTATTTCTTAATTCGTGTGTACTGACCATCTCTCTATACAACATCAAAGTTTTATTGTTGTCATTGATGCAATCAAAACACCTACATTAATACAGGAAGCTTTGGAAGATGAGAATTGGGTTCAAGCAATGAAAGAAGAGATGAAGGCGTTAGAGAAAAACTCAACTTGGGAGATTGTTGATAGACCCAAAGACAAAAAAAGTTGTAGGTTGTAGATGGGTATACACTATGAAGTGTAAATCTGATGGACCATTGAGTGATACAAAGCAAGATTGGTTTCTAAAGGGTATACACAAAGTTATGGAATAAATTATGAGGAAACATTCTATAGCAAAGATGAACACGGTAAGAGTTATTATTTCCTTAGCCGCCCACTTTGGCTGGAACTTGCAACAATTTGATGTTAAAAATGCCTTCCTTCATGGTGACCTAGAAGACGACGTATACATGGAGATTCCCCCAGGATTCTATTCTCATAATGAGAAGAAAAGGTATGCATACTCAAAAAGGCATTGTATAGACTTAAACAGTCTCCCTAAGCATGATTTGGAAGATTTGCTCAAGTCATGATATCCCTAGGATACAGGCAGAGTCAAGGTGATCATACTCTCTTTATAAAATATTCTCTTGATGGTAAACTCACCCTTCTCATAGTCTATGTAGATGATATGATTGTTACAGGTGATGACGAAATTGAAAAACTAACTTTGAAAGAAAAGCTGACAACACAATTTGAAATGAAGGAGTTAGGAAAGCTGAAATACTTCCTTGGGATTGAGGTTGCATATTCCAAACAAGATATCTTTATCTCCCAAAGGAAATATGTACTCGATCTCCTCAAAGAAATAGGAAAATTGGGATGCAAGACCTTAGGGATACCTATTGAACAAAACCATAGGATTGGGTGTGAAGAAAGTCCAATCATAGAGAAGTCCCAATATCAAAGATTGGTGGGGAAATTGATCTACTTATCCTACATTAGGCCAGATATTGCCTATGCTATTAGTGTGGTCAACCAATTTATGTGTGATCCTAAGGAAAGACACCTTCAAGTAGTTGAAAGGATTCTTCAGTATTTGAAAGCAAGTCCAGGAAAAGGACTGTTGTTAAGAAAATAAGGAACATTATCCATGAAAATATATACAGATGCAGACTATGCAGGATCGGTTGTGGATAGAAAATCCACCCCTGGATATTGTATGTTTTTGGGAGGAAATCTAGTAACTTGGAGGAGCAAGAAGCAAAATGTGGTTGCTCGATCTAGTGTAGAAGCAGAATTCCAAGTCATAACACAGGGTATATGTGAAGGATTGTGGATGAAGATTATTTTTGATGACCTCAAAGTAAAATATAAGAGACCTATAAAGTTGTTTTGTGACAACAACTCAGCTGTGAGCATTGTCCTTAATCCAATCCAACACGATATGACAAAGCACATTGAGATTGACAGACACTTCATTAAAAAGAAGTTAGACAATGGACATATAGTCACAACACATGTTCCTACAAGGCTCAAAGTGGTAGCTGTTTTCATCAAAGGGCTCCCCATAACTAGATTTCAAGAACTCAATGACAAGTTAGGAATGATTGATATTCATTTACCAACTTGAGGGAAAGTGTTGGAAATATTGTAAATATCTGATAAGATATAGTAGGTAAATATCTTATTAGATTAAGTGGTTACAAATATTTAAATATCTCATTAGGAGATCGTGAATATCACATAATATCTAGTTATCTTTTAATTTGTTATTAGTTATAATATCTTTAGGTAGTTGACATTTACCCTATAAAAAGAGAGATTAAAAATTGTATAATTTAATTCAATCAATACACAATTTCTTTTATTTCCAATTATGTTTTATGGTAGTTGTCCCCTCTATGAGGAAGGGGGACAACTAATCATATGTGCACTCTGACACATAGTATCTCACTGTAATATGTAATACTAATTTCTAGACGTATCTCACTTTAATCCACAATACTAAGTTCTAAACGTGAACACTAGATATTCAGAACCTATTCAATAAATTAGATTCATCGGTTAATCTAGTAGTTAACGTGTGCACATAATCTTTAATTCATTGTTATTTTTTTCATAATACCATATTTAAGTTGTAAAAATAAAAGTAGTTAATATAAAGTTAATAAATTTATTATAGATAATAATTTATAATTAGATAATTGTGTAAATTATTTTACCTTGTTATTACATAATTTATTTTTCTTATTTAAATTTAGGTTAATATTTAAGAGAGTTTTGTTTAAATAACACCAGATGCATGTTTAAGATTAATTTATTTTCAAAAAAAATTCAACAACTTCTTAAGAAAATTTTAAATTATTATTTTTAAATCAAAATGAATATGCACTAAACTCATGTTTGAAAATTATTCATCTATGACCTATAGAACAGGTAATTCTTATTTAATAGAAAATTTTAGTTGAAACGATCATAAAATAATATTACAATTTATATTTTTCCATTGACTAAATTTGATAATTATTCTAACCATTTTTTTTTCAAAGATTATAGTATTTACACATCATATTATACATCTAATTCAATTTAATTGGGTAGAATATTTTGAACAATGTAATTTTTTTACCTAATTTTAACATGATTAAATTTGAAGGACTCAAATTTAAAGGACTCAAATTTAAAATTATTAATTAAGTTAAAATATTAGTCCATGTCAAATTATTTGTTTATTTTTTTATTTTTATATATAAATGTGAAATATCTACTGATTTAGTAGATGGAAAATATCTAAATATTAATTCTTAATCATCATATTAACTAAGAGATTTAGTTATTTATAAGAGAAAATAGTGTGTACTAATAATATTAATAATTTTGGGTTATGTTTGATAAAAGTAGTTGAAAAGCTAACTTATTAAATTAGAAGTGTTTGATAAAATTATATCTTGAAGTGATTAATAAATATAAAATAACAAAAATAAATATGTTTATATATTATTTTAATATAAATTTTAATTTTATTTAATTGATAAAATATATATTATGTCATGTTTATAATTTTATTTTTAATTAATTTTAAACTCTTGTAGTTTTTTATTTATAGATAAATTATTTTAATTATATTTTTTAGTTTTATCCATTATATTTTTCTCATATGGGTTATGATACTATTAATCTTATACTATATATTAAAATATTTTCTATCAACTTCAAAATAAAGTATGTTATAAAAAAACCTTCAGATAAACAAGATAATTGTTAAAATATTTTGAAATATAATGTTAATAATAATAGAATAAATAATGTAAATAGTATAAAAGTTAAAATAAATAATATAATATAAAATTTATTTAAAAAATAATAATAAAATAAAAAAACTTATTATCTATCAATATCTTGAGGTATTACGATGGAATGATAAAATAAATATTGTAAATAGTATAATGATTGAAAAAAAATACAATATAAAATATTTAAATAATAATAAAATTAACTTATTATCTATCATTATTAGTATTTTACATAATAAAATAGTAAAATAAGAAGTCTCATCTTATGTAAAAAATAAAAATAAAAATCCTACCTTATGAGTGATAGAAGATAAAAAAAAAATTTAAGCAAAAGAAAATATTAAAATACAAGAAGCTAGAAATTAAAAAAATATATTAAAATTTGTATCTCAAAATACTACACCAACTATTAAAAAAACTTATTTATCAAACAATTTTTTAACTTATAAAAAAAGCTAGCTAAAATTACAATTAATTATTTTTATTAAAATATAAAATAATTAATTGATTCACCGTGTATATAAATTAACTTTATTTAATAATGATACATTGCGAGAATTTATTTAATTAGTTAAATAATTACATCAATTAAAGTAGGCATGGGTAATAAAGATATAATTATTGACATACATATTATGTAAATTAAACAATAATTTGGCAAGTGATGGATGTGGGGTTACGAAACCAATCCATGAAAAGGCTCAACTGAGAAAATAATAATAATAATAAAATAAAAGAGAGTGAAAAAAGGTTACAACCAAGAAGCAAAACACGCTACCATTTGTCCACCTCACCCAGCATGTGATGCACTTTTAGCAAAGTTCAACCTTACAATCACCATATATTCATTAGTTTATTACACAAACACAATAATTATTAATTATTAATTATTAAAAAATATATATATATATAAATGCAACAATGTCATTGTACAATCACAGGAACACAGATAGATTGAGAAAGTGCACGAAATAGAAATATTATATGGGAGAGAGAAGAAAAAGGGAAACCCCAACCTTTTCCTTTCACTAGGAAAAGGACATGGCCCCACTTGCATTATATTTTTTTCCTCTTATGTTTGCACTTTTTTATCAGCTTTGCTTATGTCACATTACCTACACACACCCCATTTGCATTATTCTTCTTTTCTTTTCATATCTCATCTACATTTATCTATCTTCTATCTATCTCAACTTCACAACATGCATTGCAGAGCAGAGAGAGAAAAAATTAAATAAAATTAAATAAAAGTAAGTGAGAGAAAGAGAAATAAAGGTTTCATGTCTGATGTTCTCTTGAAAAAGTTCAGCTGCTTCTAGTTCTAGGGTTCTTTCTTTGCTTTCAAGTTTTGCAAAAAAAAAAAAAAAAGAATTTTTTTTTGGAAAAAAGCAAAGCCCTTTTGCTTACCGATCTTGTTCTCTTTGTCTTCCTTGCCGTAAGGTAATTTTCTTGCCTCGTCTTTTGTGAAAACCCACGTTTTTGTTTTGTGTATTGTTTTTTTAATTTTTAGAAATATTTATTTTCTGAAGTTCATGTTTTTCTGGGCATGGGACTTTTTTTTTTTTTTTTTTACTGGGGGCTTAAGGCAAATAAAACTTGAGAATTTTAAGAGACTGGTGATTATTCTGGTATGTTGTGATTGGATTAGATGTGTTATTCTTGTTGTCTTTGTTTCTTCTTTTATTATTTTATTTGTTTTTGTTTATGTGGGGATATGATTCTGACTTTTTGATTATTTAGCCATAGCTTTTTGTTCTTTGAATTTGGGTTTTGTTGTTTTGTTGATGATGGAAATGCCCTTGTTTATAGATAAAATGAAATGGTAATTTTGCTATGTAAATTTCATTTAGTGTATGGAATGATTTTTATTTATTTACAAATCTTAAGTCCTCCCTCATGTAGTTCATCTAGTAAATATTATTAGGTGATATTGTCTCAATTATGATTTTTATTATTACTTTCAAAGAGAATTGTGTAATTTTGCCCCGAAGTGGAAATGCTTTTCTCGAGTTTGTTAGTTTATTTTTTGGTAGAATTTATTTTTCCTTTCTATCACTTCAAATCCCAAATATACATCAGACATGGAGGCATACATACATGCTTTCATTGCTTTGAACAGTTTCTTAATTTTTTTGGTGTTGGCTGCAAGTTTCCATAATATTGGTCCCATAAATTACTTGCCCTTGCATCTATACCATTGTTCAGAATTGGCAGAAGTATTCCTATTTTTGTTTTAATCTCTTCATATCACCATGTTAAATTATTTGCTTCTGCATCTTCAGATAAGGAGGAGGAATTTCTGTTTTGTCAGAGGATACTATTGTAGTTTGTAAAGACTGTTACTGGGTGGAGATTCCTTAAGGGGTGAGAGAAAAGTGAGTCTGAAGATGGGTTATATATGCGATTTTTGTGGAGAACAGCGATCCATGGTGTACTGCCGCTCTGATGCCGCATGCTTATGTTTGTCCTGTGATCGGAATGTTCATTCTGCTAATGCACTTTCTAGGCGCCATTCGCGGACCCTTTTATGCGAGAGATGCAATTCACAACCTGCTTTTGTAAGGTGCGTTGAGGAGAAAATTTCACTTTGTCAGAATTGTGATTGGTTGGGTCATGGCACCTCCACATCTTCTTCAACACATAAGAGACAAGCAATCAATTGCTACTCTGGCTGCCCTTCAGCATTGGAACTTTCCTCAATATGGTCATTTGTGTTAGATGTCCCTTCCATAAATGAATCTACGTGCGAGCAAGAATTAGGCTTAATGAGTATTAATGAGAACATTAATAAGATTGTTGGGGTTCCTCCAGAAAACCACAACGTGTCTGGTTCAGATCAAGTTACCGATCTACCTTTGTTCAGCAAGTCTTTGGTTGCTACATCTTCAATGCCCGAGTCAAGCTCTGAACTTCGTATTCTGGACCAGCCAGCTGGACCTGCCAATGAATGTCCGCCAAAGGTACAGATGCATGCCATCACGAATCACATCACCAACACTAGGTGTAAATGTGTGATGGACTTTGTAATCACAGCACAGGGAATAAAATTGCAAGTTTGCTAGGGATGAGTGCTATGTCTCAATTTGTTTGATGGTTTAAAGTTTTGTTTCCATATAGAGGCCTCGGTGTAGTCACAAGATTATTAACCGAACCATATTTCCCTTGGTTGAATTCTCAAGTTCTGTGGTTGTTTCATTTTCTGCATGTCTATTGCTGTATTTAAAGCTGCTTGCTTTTGATTACTTTACTGTTTCTTTGTAAAAGGTGTATCTTGGTTTTGCAGAAATAATAGCTTTCCTTATTTTTTGGTAGCTTGAACTGAAAAAAGAAGCAGGCATATATTTCTATCATCAGTAGATAGCTTGGTTAAAAGGCCATCATATATGATTTTACCTATTTATTTCTTGTCTACTGAAATGAAATGAGTTCACACAGCTTTGATGTTCTACTTTAAGATTCTCATAATTTGATCGCATTACATTGCTAATATCTCATTTTTAATCTGCAGTTATATTGTCCTGCTACAAAATGCCCTGCTCTATGTGAAGATGATAATCTATATGATGATTTCGACATGGATGAAGTGGATATAAATCTTGAGAGCTATGAAGAACTTTTTGGAGTGGCCCTCAGTCATTCTGAAGAGCTGTTTGAAAATGGTGGAATTGATAGCTTGTTTGGGACAAGGGACATGTCTGCCGGAGATTCCAATTGTCAGGATGCTATTGCTGCCGAGGTACTAAAATCTCGCCATCCTTTGTTTGTGATAATCATGGCGTTTTTTTACTATCGGAGCATCACATGTTATACTTCATACAATGATGTTCTTGTGTATTCACAAATGTGCATTTGTTTTCTCCTTGATAACTATTATCATAAAGATTTAGAAATGGGCCCAATGCTCAGCTTCTGTCCAACAAGGATTTTTAGGCAAGTTGCATTATAAATGTGCCCCATTGTGATTTAAGAATAATAGAGAAAACTGCACTATTATTGATCAAGAATTTATGGGTGTTTGAAAACTGCTTTTAAGAATAATAGAGAAAAAAAATGTTTGATCTGGTGATTTTGAAAAAAAACAAATTTAAAAAGGATAAGGAGAAGCGGTTGTTATGCTTTATTTACACATTTGCCACCATGAAAACAAAAATGCAGCTTTAAAAATATCTATACATTCTTCTGATTTTCTTGTTTTCAAAAACAGGTTTTAAGAAACTGTTTTTGTGACTAAAAATACATACAAACCTTGTCAAATAAGTTGTTTTTTCTTCTTCATTATTATTATTTTTTCCTGATCTCTAATTTTCTCCTTCTATGCCTTTTCATAATATTCTTCATTTATAAATATGATAAATATTTAGGCCTGTTAGTATGCCTGCCTTGCTTTGTTTATTTTGTTTCAACATTAAGATGTTTGCATTGGAATGTGATTCTTGGTCTACACAGCTGTAATATGAATGTGTTATACATCTTTTCAATTTGAAGCCGTCGTTGGACAGTGTTGAGCTGCGTTGCCTTCTGTCTCCTATTATTGTAAGTCATTATAGTGAATTAAGAAAAGAAAAGAATAAAATGAAGTTGATGGAAATAATAAAGTGAGATGAATGATAAAATGAAAAAAGATCTCTTCTGCCTTTGCATTTGAAACTCTCTCGTGCATTCGAGTAACATTGATGTTATGTATATGCTTGAGGTATGAATCTGGTTCTTTGGTCTGCTGAAAATGATGAAAGATTGACAATTATTGTGGTTATATGCCATGTGCAACAAAATTTCTCTCGATAATTCTCCTCCAACACACACCATCTTGTTAACTTAATTCTTCTGAAAATTGATCAAACTGTTTGACATTCATTAGTCACAATGTTAGTTTAGGCTTTTAGGAGAATTGGTCCTTGACATGGCATCAAAGCCTAAGAGTTCAAATAATGTTGTCTACATTCGGCAAAATAAAAGTTGAACTTGAATGCATGCTTCAACCCCAAAGGGTTCCTAGGCGAGGGACAAGTTAAATGTAAAAACCATTCTTGAGCCTCCGCCCAATAGATTAAGCTTTTAGGAGGGTTGGTCCTTGACAAAAACAATCAAAGTGCTGAAGTTGTTAAGTACTGATTGTCTGGAATTGGCATAATCTTAAAGAAATAACACTATCAGATTCAGAGTATTTTCATTCCTTAAATCTATAATATTTATTTGAAGTGGATGGAACATATATTTTGTTCACCTACATATGGTGCTAACATTGAAGTGTTAAGAATGAGATGTTCACTGTAGAGCGTGATGCATGCTTAAAATGTGTTAGTTGCACTGCACTTCTTTTGTGTTGGTTAACATTTGTTTCATGGCATACTTATTTTCAGATCTAACTTTATGTCCAGGGGTCATCAGTTGGACTGGTCAATGCAATGCAATCAGCTTGCAGCAATGCAGCATCTGCAGATTCAGTTCTGAGTACTAAAACTGAACCAATTCTTTGTTTCACGGGAAGGCAAGCCCAATCAAACCTTTCTTTTTCCGGCATTACTGGAGAGAGTAGTGCCGGTGGAGACTATCAGGACTGTGGGGCTTCTTCAATGCTTCTCATGGGAGAACCACCTTGGTTTACTCCTTGTCCTGAGAATTCCCTGCAATCTGCCAACCGCAGTAATGCTGTCATGCGCTACAAGGAAAAGAAGAAGACACGGATGTAAGTGATTGCGATAATACCTTTTAAGTTAAAATTACTCCTCCCTCCCCACTATTTTGCTTTGATGCCTCAATTTTGTTTTTTTTTGTTTTGTTTTTCATAATTGAGGGGATTGGTTTTGGTTAAATATTGGCAATTGTTGAGATATAAGGCCATAATTGGTTATCATCTTTTGGATAAGAGAAGAAAATAAGAAGAAAAAATAAAGTAAGCTAATTTTAGCTGATAAAGAAAGTTTATTTCATTTTTTTTTTAATTTTCATCTCATACAAGTGCTTATAGAGAGAGATGTTTATCCAAACACCCTTATTCTGGTTTCCACTAGTTATTTTTTGTTACCAAGCTAGACAACTCTTTAGTCTTTCCTAAGTGCAGGATTTGTTTGATTTCAAAATTTCAGTTGATTGAACATCCATTGTTATACTCTTATCAGGTTTGACAAAAAAGTGAGGTATGCCTCTCGCAAGGCAAGGGCGGATGTGAGAAGGCGTGTGAAAGGGCGGTTTGTGAAAGCGGGCGACGTGTACGATTACGACCCTCTGAGCACAACCAGAAGCTGCTGAGTCAGAGTGTACAACTTTTAACCATGTTTTATAAAAGGAAACAGTTACCTGAAAAATGGATGCATTCTTTGTCCCTTCAATGACAAAAGCTGTATGTCTGATTTTATAACAGGAGGAAAAAGAGCTGTGTTCAAAACAGTGTAAGCTCAGGATCAGGAGCTGGCTCTTTGCCCTTCATCTGGCATGGCATGATATGATGTTACCTCAAAGTGGTTGCCCCTTTTCAGGGATTGCCTTTCTGTTAAGCTTGGCAATTTCTGCTGCATCAGAATTCAATCAAAAAACTCTTCTGAGTTCTTTGGCCTTAACCATACTCCCATGTGGTCATGTAAACATGTACAAGTGCTTAAGATGGCTTAATTTGACAGTTCCAGATAAACTACAAACATTGTAAATTGTAATATTTGGCCTCCTGGCTTTGCTTTGACATGTATAGCACACAATCTACATGTATATTTTGCCCTATGCTTCTGATGTAATCAGACAACATTGTAAATTCAATGCCCCATGTACCAATACGAGTTTTGTTTTTTACTTGGTATTTTATTTGGGTACCTCGTTGATGCACTTCAATTGCATTGCCTTTTTTATTATATAGATAAACATGTATCTTGCAAGAGAGGTAATCTTATAAGATCATTATTCAATTATTTAATACAACTGCATATATAATAAGATTTGAACTCTCAAGATCGGAACAATTGCATGCCATGCACTTGATCATGGCTTATTTACTTTAATTGTAAATAACAATTTCATTTTGTAAATTGTGATATTCCAATTTGCCAAAAATATTCTATTTTTCCAATTTGTACTTTATACGTAATCTTGTAATAGTTCAAGAATGGCTACGATTTTAGTGTTGTAGAACAAATATATTGAAATTAATTATACGCACGTTGCAGGAATAAGTAGTATAAATTTTCTATCAAGATTTTAATTGCTTAATGGAGTGGGAATAAGGATGATTAGGGTATATCATGCTCGACCAGCCTGGCCCGATGTATGAAAAAAAAAGTTGTTTGGTTTGATTTAGATTTAGATTTGTATTCATTCAATTGAGTTGGATCAGATATCATGTTTAATAATTCCATATCTGATTTAGCCAGATCCAATTAGTTGATGCGATTTTTAGAATAATTCTGATTTTTAAGATTGAAAATTAGTTTTCTTTCAATTTTTCTATATAAATTAAAATTACTATCTGAGAAAGTTCTTAGAAACTATTCTTCAATACAAAATATTTTTACTTTTTAAAGATTTTTTAATTTTATTTTTAAATTAAATTTTATTAATTTTAAAAAATTATCAATAATTCAAAATAATTTTATATCACAATATAAATTGTTTACAATAAATTAAAAAATATTTATTTATTATAAATTTAATTATAATATAATTTATATTTTCAAAAATATTTATTTATTATAAATTTTAATTTAATAAAATAAACATTTGTTTTGTACGTTACATAGACTACTAATTTTTATAATTTCTTCAACCTTTCTTATTTTTTGTATTTTAAATTATTTTGAATAATCATGATAGTTTGACTTAGCCTAGTTAGAATGTTATTGGATTGTAACTTAGAATTATCTACTTTTGTATTTACATTTCTCTATTTTATTAATTTGTCCTCCTTTTTATACTTTTGACATTTTTTTTTTTTAAATTTTTCTTGTAATTTAATAGTTATAACTGTAATACATTTTCATATGTTAAATTACAAAAAAAATGAAGAGTGAGAATGAAAAGTAACTTTATTAAAGTTACTATAGAAGTAACTTGATCTCTACTCTTATATTTGCTTGGTCAATCCCTTTTTCTAACACATAGAAATTTAATCATTGCTTTTGCATGAGGAGTAGTTGAGCCAACATTAAATGTCACGTATTTGCTTTCTGTTATACTTGTACATATGCAAAGACTCATTTTTTTTTCTGAAGACAGAGAAAATTGGGCTAGAGAAAGGTTGTTTTTTTTTTCTTTTTTCTTTTTTTTCTGAATTTAACATACTGCTTATTGTTGAAAAGAAAGAAAGCTTCTATTGGTTTCTTTTGAAGGGAGTCATGATTTGGTTTTCCTTTTATCAGACTAGACTTGAAATAAACAATTATTTGATGCAACTCTTTGTCAATATGAAACTAACATGTTTTAAAAATATTGTATTAGGTAGATATTTGAGCGTTGGATCATGATTACAAGCTCTATACACGAAAGAAAAAATTCATGTGATATTATAAGTAATTTAAATGATATTTTTATGCTTTAACCCGAGATACTTTCTGAATAGAACAATTCAGTTGTTTTGTTTTATACAATCTCTTCTTTTGGACAATAAGTTTGTTTGTGGATGTCGAGTTTGCTTATGGACAGTGAAATCTTCTATGGATGTTGGGTTTGCTTTGTGGATGTTGAATTCGTTCTTGGACATCGAGCTCTTCTATGGACGTTGACTACGTTCTTTGGATGACGAGCTCCCTTTGGACGATGAATACGTCTATGGATGACGAGCTCTCTTTGGACGATGAATATGTCTATGGACGACAATATCTTCATGGATGGAATAGATAAACTTATATTCCAAATATGTTTCTATTATAAGGACACGTTCCAATCATTAAGTCCAATAACCTGTGGTTCTTCTGAAATCTAGGGAACATAGGTTAAACTTAATATATCATTCATTATTCATAATATTTATTATCGTTAAAATACTTGAGCCATTTTGGACGCATAAACTTATGTTCTAACAGTTAGTCATGTAATGCTATATTGACACAACTCCATGGAGACTTTCACCAATTGAGCAATCAGTACTGACACATTATTTAACATAATTATGAATGTTCATGGTGGACCCTCTTGGTTTTTACTATCAGTTATTGGGAAAGCTATGTCCTGATCAATGTACGAGATAGATGGTTTGTCGGGATATGTACATGTGGGGGTAGTGGCATACCACGACACAAGGCTTACAATGACCTTGGGTCCTTTGTGGAATCGCCTGTCTCCTTATCCCCAACACCTAATTGTCACACACCTCTTATCCAACACTAGGTTGAAGGGCTCTATTTGTCTAGTCCAACCTTTCGACTTACATGCCCACTTGCACGATAGCTATCGCTACCAAACCCATGCACATATGTATGCATGTCACATAATCATTAACAACAAACTTCAACTCATGCGAGGAACATCAACACTTAGTTCCCTTACAGTCACTACCTATTATGCTCGACTTTAGAGTGCTAAGCATTAATAACACATCAAAATAGAGGTTTAATAACCAACTCTACAAAGTAAGAGCCATAAGCATACCCTACTCTAAACATCATGCATCATTCCCTATTATACGAATAAGAGGAATTTTTTAGTCTTATGAACTTCATCTTAATTCATCATTTCCAACAACCAAATCAAGCCTTTAATACATAGATTAAATCAAATATTTCAGTTATCCAATCTAACAAGTTTTCTCACTACTAGTGGATTCACCCAGTGAGAGGGATCATTCACCTAGTGAATCATACTCCTAATAGGGTATTTCCTTGGATATACACATTGCTTAATGAGAGCCTAGCCTCATTCAGCGGTAGAGCCACATTACTACGTATAGTCATCAAATGAGTGTGTCATTCACCTAGCCAGGCCATAATGGCCAAAATTATAAAATTCTCACATCCTTACTTAGTGAGAACACATCCTTGCTAAGCTAGAGGATTCATAGAGAGCATCCTCTAAGAACCCTCACTTATTCGCTTAGCGAGTGAGACTGCTTGCTTAGTGAATGAAGCCATGAAGACTTCATACTCACCACTATACCTATCTCACTCAACGAAGGTGTCCCTTGAAGAAATAGGAAACATACAAGAATGAGGGAGTTGAATTGTGTTTGTGATTTTTATAAAGCTTTTTGAAAAGATAGGACATGTATATAAGTTTTCAAGTGTTGTCCATAGAACTGTCCAAATAGGTGTAGAGAATAAAACAATAAAGGTAAGAGAGAGAAACAACACAAGAGATTTATCCTAGTTCACTCTTCCACAAGAGCTACCTTTAGTCCTTTCAACTCAAAGGATTTTTTTCACTAAAGTCAAACTGACTTACAACCAAGTATTCTCACCTCTTCAAGTTCTACACCACTTGTAATCAGGTAGATTACAAGCAACACCAAGTATTCTTTAACACTTAGCTTCTTCAGGCTATCTCAAAAGCAATAGATCTTTTTACAAAGATAACTCACTAGATGAGCATATAACAATTACAAAACAAAGACTTTGAATTTGCTTAGCAAAACAAGTATACAAGAAATTCAAAGGTTGTTGTTTGAGTACTAAGCATTTTCTATCTTTTTTACTTTTCTCAACGTCTTCTTTTCTTGAGAGCTTGATCAACCAAAAATATAAATGAGTGTGAGATGAATGTTGTTATGCATGAAGAAAAGGATCTTTAATATTAAATGTCAAAGATATGCTTTTTGTAGTATTGTTATAAAGACTTTCCATTTTTGAAGAGAGAGAAAATTTGTGTAAGAGAAAAGCTGTTTTTCTCTGTTCTTAGTTGTGCTATCTTTGTTTGATAAAGGATATTAGTTATTTTTGTTTCCTTATACGTAGAGTTATGATTAGAACTTTCTTCTATCAGACTTGACTTGATATATCGGAGATTGAGATGTAACCTTTTTCTTGTTTTGAAAATGAACAAGACTTAACAGAGTACATGACATATATGGAAAATATGAACATTATGAAAACTATTGAATGAATATAAATGCAAATATAGCATATAGGATAAAAGACAAGATGTGAGATATGACAAGCACTATAATCAAGAAAATTTTATGCTTAGGAGGCTATATCCTTTATTGGAAGAAGTTTCATTATATGGATGATGTCTCTTTTGGACGACGTGATCTTTTTGGACTCAAAGAATAAACTTATTCAAAGGACAAGTTTCTTTTCATATGGACGCATACCAAACTTCAATAATGATGACCTATTGTTCCCCTGAAGACTAAGAACATTGTCAAACATTAGTCATCACTCTTTAGTCATAATGTTTGTTATCATCAAAACTCTTAGAATATTTTGGACACATATGCATTATGTTCCAACATTCGCTTAACGAGAGGAGCCACAAAGCTCCTTGATATCTCACATCTTATTCACTTAGTGGGTGGGAGGTCTCACTTAGCAAATGAAGTCACATTGACTTCACACTCTTAATTATGTTTAATTTGCTCGACCAAACTTAGGATTTTCCTAGCCAAATGCTAGATTCGCCCAGCTAGAAATTGAACTCACCTAGCCAAATGTTGGACTTTGTGAACACATGATTTTGTCTCCTTGATTTTTTTTTTCAAAATGTGAGGAAATGAAAAATATCATGATAAAAATAGAAAACAAGAAAAAAGAGAAAGGAGAGACCAGCTCTTTGGACGCATCCAAAGAGGCTTCTTTATGCATTTTTGATCCTCTGGATTCACGTCCAAAAGGGAAAACCTCTTTTACATTTGTTCCTTTAGACGGAGATCCAAAGGAACTATTATGTTTTGCATTTTTTGTCCCTTTGGACTTGCATTCAAAAGGGCAGTTTTGTTTAGCATCCACCTCTTTAGACTTGTGTCAAAAGAAGCATTCTATTTTACATTTGTTCCTTTAGACATAGGTCCAAGGGAACCATTCTGTTATGCATTTGTTCCTTTGGACACACATCTAAAGGAGTAGGTCTGTTCTGCACATAAGTGTCACTTTTCTACATTTAGTCCTTTGGACTCACATCCTAAGGGACAATTCTGTCTCAGTATTATGCTCCTTTGGACTTACGTTCAAAGGAACAGTTCTGTCATGCATTTTCCATGTTTGTTTGTGCATTTGTCCCTTTGAGAGTTGTTTCTCTCCTACACTTCCATTTTGACAAGCATCCAAAGGGACAGTCTCGTTCTTGCATTTCGCTCCTTTGGGGCCACATCCAATAGAACAATTTCCTTCTACACTCATAGAGGAACATCCCTATTCTGCATATAAAGACTTTTGCATTCCCTTTGGATGAGGCCTTGTCTAAAGGGTTTTATCCTTTATGGTATTTTGCATTCCCTTTGGACGAGGCCTCGTCCAAACCTCGTCCAAAGCTATCTTTTCTAGTTTCCTACATCTCCATTTTGGATGAGGACTTGTCCAAAGAGATTTATCATTCTTTGTTTGTGTCTATTTTTTCATCCTTTTTATGGATGAGGGCTCGTCCAAAGATTTTGTGTCATCTTTGTCTATTTCTGCATTTCCTAGATAAGGGCTCGTCTAGGAACCTTGTCATTTTCTTTCTACATTCTTTGGACAAGGGCTTGTCTAAGGACTTTTCCTTTTCTTTCTATATTTTTCCTTGGATGAGAGCTCATCTAAGGACTTTCTCTTTTCTATTTCTGCACTTTCCCTAGACGAGAGCTCGTCTAGGGACTTTTTCCTTTATTGCATTATCCCTTGGGACGGGACTCGTCCAAGGGTTTTGTCTTTTTCCTACTTTTTGTATTCTCCTTGGACAAGGGCTCGTCCAAAGACTTTGTCCTTTTCTGTTTTTTGTATTTTCCTTGGACAAGGGTTTGTCCAAAGGCTTTGTCCTTTTTTGCATTTTCCTTAGACGAGGGCTCGTCTAGGGACTTTGTCCTTTTTTGTTTTCTGCATTTTCCCTGGACGAGGGCTTGTCCATGGATTTTGTCCTTTTCTATTTTCTACATTTTTCTGGACGAGGGCTTGTCCAAAGATTTTGTCCTTTTTCTGCATTTTTCCTGGACGAGAGCTCGTCTAGGGAATTTGTCTTTTTTTTGTACGACAAGGGCTCGTCCAAGGACTTTGTCCTTTTTTGCATTTTCCTAGATGAGAGCTTGTCTAGGGACTTTATCCTTTTATGTTTTCAACATTTTCCTTGGATAAGGGCTCGTTTAGGGACTTTGTCATTTTCTGCATTTTCTTGGACGAGAGCTCATCCACATATTTTGTCCTTTTCTGCATTTTCTTGGGATGAGGGCTTGTCCAAGGGTCTTGTCTTTTTTTATTTTTTGCATTGTTCCTTGGATGAGAGCTCATCTAAGGGTTTTGTTTTGTTTTTTTTTCTAATATCTACATTGTTCCTTTGGATGAGAGCTCGTCCGAGGGTTTTGTCTTTTCTGTTTTTTTGCCTGGACGAGGGATTGTCCAGGGGTTTTGTCTATTTTTGATGTCTGCATTTTTCCTTGGGTGAGAGCTTGTCCGAAGGATTTGTCTTTTTTTGCCTTATGCATTTTTTCTTGGACAAGAGCTTGTGCAAGAGTTTTGTCCTTTTCTATTTTTCTGCATTTTTCCTGGGACGAGGAGTCGTCTATGGACTTTGTCCCCATCTATTGTTTGCATTTTTCCTTGGACGAGGGCTCGTCCAAGGGTTTTGTCCTCTTTTGGTTTCTATATTTTTCTTGGATGAGGGCACATCCAAGGAGTTTGTCGTGAAGCCATAGCTCCCTTGAATGGTCTAAAAGAGTTCTTCTGCCACACACATGGACCTGCCTAGTGGGACGTAGGTCTTCTACGTCCTATGAGAAAAAATCCAGGAAAAATAATCCTCCTACTCTAGTTAGGTTCAAAAAGGTTGGTTCCCCTCTAATGAGAACCCTTGGACTTACTCGTTCACATTTGGAAGGCATCCAATGGCCCAGGAATAGACACAAATGGTTAGAGAGGCCTAATCTACCTCAAACATGTTGATGCCCTTGAATTACCTAGGAGTAAACGAGGATGTCCAAAGGATATATGAGCATCTCAATCTAGGCAAGCACTCCATGAAGAAAGGCTCCTTTACCTAGATTAATAGCAAAAACTGTTCTAGAAAAAGCAGGCTTGTCACCCCAACAACTTTTTCTGGCCAGTTTACGAATCACCTTTTTTGCCTAGCTTTTCCACCTTTTCTGCTTTCCTGCACCCAACCTTTTTGTGCAGCCCCTAGGCAGATAGTGTAATGAAGAGAATAAATAGATTTGGTCCAAC
Source organism: Mucuna pruriens (assembly GCA_025330945.1). Classification (NCBI taxonomy): domain Eukaryota; kingdom Viridiplantae; phylum Streptophyta; class Magnoliopsida; order Fabales; family Fabaceae; genus Mucuna; species Mucuna pruriens. Next base: position 102,293 of record JAENHJ010000522.1, read on the forward strand.
TGCTGTTGACAAGACCTAGAGCAAAAGTCAACCCCATTAATGAACAAGAGCAGCCATAGAGATGGAAGGAGGTCTGGCGAGGCGGCTCCATTAATGGCTATTGTCTAGAAGATCTCACTCAAGATCTAACTCAATTAATACCAAGCTTCAAGAAGGCCTATATGAAGAGCCATACAGTTTCATTGAAGGTTGGTTGGAAAGGTTCGAGAAGGTTGAATGGTTAGAGAGGAAAAGGTTGAAAAAAGAGAAAACTAGTGAGAGCACGAGGGAAACTCTCAAGAGAAATTTACCAAGTCTGAAGAAAAGAGGAGAAGAAGGTAGAAGACCCTAGTAACGATAAAGAGCTTTACGTGTAGGTAAGATTCTTCACCCACCTACACTTCTTACATGGGTTAGTGGAAACCTTAGTTCTAGTACCTCCTCACTACTCTTATCTCTTTTATAGCCATGTAGAATTATGCATATGGGAGCCAATGTAGGGCTCATCTCTCCTTTCTACAATTGTTTTCCTCTTTCCTTTCTGTGATCATTTTGCTGCATCCATTGGACACAAGAACTAATGAGTAGCTCATGCTCCACCTTTTACCATGTTTTTGCATCTGTTTGGATGCAGAATCTAATAAGTAGCTCCTACTCCTTTCTGTTTCCACCCTCTGTATTCCATTGGTCACATGAGCTAATGAGTAGCTCCTGCTCCTTCCCATTTCCACCCTTTACATCCATTGGATGCAGGACCTAACAAGTAGCCCTTACTCCTTTCTATTTTCATTTACTATATTCCATTGGACACAGGAGCTAATGAGTAGCTCCTGCTCCTCCTTTTGTTATCCACTATTTCTATTTGGATGTCAATGGATAATCCATCAGATTTCCAGCCCTTCTTTGGATGCCAATGGATAGTCCATTCTATTCTAGCCATCTATGGATGTCAATGGACAATCCACTCCCTTCCAAGCCTCTTCCAAAAGTACGTAAACTTTGAATTCTCCATAGGAGATATGTAGGAGCAAGAGGCAACTCTTGTCAAGTTAAAAAAAACACATCTTCCTCTTCCAAATAATAAAATTCAATTATGTTTTTGTTGAAGGGTTAAAAAGATCAATTTAGAAGACATATTTAGTTTCACTTGTTTGACTAAGGTAACCCATCTTAGGATGGATGTCGTAATGGACTCTCGAACCCCTAATTTGTTTTTGAAAGACTTGCCTTATCCTTTCCAAGGTTTTTCTTATGTTTTCCTTGATAAACATTGGTGGCGACTCTATTGCAATTTATTTTTCTTTCTTTTTGAGAGGAATATGAATTTTCTATTTAAGTTTTGTTGTTTCGCCGTCTCCATCATAAACCTGATTGCAATAGACTTGCCTAGTCAAACTTCCAATTTTCCTAGCTAGACCTCATCGTGTCCATGTGTGTGCTTTCACCCAACGAGAGAGGCTCTCGCCCAGCTAAAACACACATTTTCTAGAATCAACCTAGAAAATACAAGGTCTCCCCACGAGAGTCTCCTTTCACCCAACAAACTTTCAATGGAGACAAAAAATGGTCATTTTCCCAGCCAAACAAGAGGTCTACCCAACAAGATCCCCTAGACAATGACACCCATGCATATAAGAAATCATCAAAACTCAACCAAATTAACATATAAAATCACCAATAACTCCATATCAACTTATAAACATTATCTAAACATGATTTTAACAACAAAAACAACATGCATGGACAAATCATCACCATTCTCATAAATTTGGATAAAGCTAAAAAAATTAACAATCACAACCCGTTCCAAACAAATTTTACCTAGCAATCCTAAGCATATAACGATGTATAAAACAATATAATCACATGCAAGTACATAAAACACCAAAGCAAGCTTGTCTTACTTGTTGTAGACAAAATAGAATGGACAACTTTAAGGAAAGAGACTTGTAGCTTGATAATGGAGCTTCTCTTGGGGAGGAAGAAGGTTAAGAAAATGAAGAAGTAGAAGGGGTGATTTTACTTTGAATATTAGCCTTGAACTTAGCTAAGAGGTATCCTTTTATAGGAGCTACGGGAAGGGTTATTATCCAAGGGTTAAAAGGGTTTGATTATCTAAGAGTTAAAGGAAAGCATGAAAAATTAGTTATAAATGCAAAGTCAGCCAAAAATGGTATAACCACAAATGCTAAGGTAATTAGCTATAAATGGTATAACCATCTTTTGCCAAAAATGCAAAGTCAGCCAACGATTTACCTTGAAGTATTTGCTAACTACATTGGGTGTCGTGTCAATGACATTGCTCCAACAAATTGTATTTAGAATGTATAAATAACCATAATTCACCAACTCAAAAGGCTTTTCAACTCTGTAATTCAATTTTCAAGGGAAATCTTGACTTGGTAAATGTACATTAGGCCGTTCCAATCTCATTCGAGACTTTCTAAAATAAATGTGTAACACCACTTAACACAACTTATTATCAATTATTTTCATCAAAATTAAATTTAATTAAACTTGTAACTTATCTCAATCACTTGATTGATCATACCAAAAAAACATGGTGTTACAAAATGTGTGTAATAAATTTGTTATAAATAATAATAATAATAATAATAATAATAATAATAATAATAATAATAATAATAATAATAATATTATTATTATTATTATTATTATTATTATTATTATTATTATTATTATTATAAATAACATTTCTTTATTAGTATGAACTACGTATAAAGAAGAAGAAGAAGAAGAAGAAGACGACGAAGAAGAAAAAGAAATATTTTGATTATAGCTAGTCCTTGGGAAAAACACCAAGATTGCAACTAGAAGAAGAAGAAAAGGAAATATTTTGATTACAACTAGTCCTCAGGAACGACGCCAAGAAGAAGAAGACTAAGATTTCTTTCTTTTGATTGTAACTAGTTGTGGGACCCCAAATCTGTCCTAGCAGAATGAAATCCCAAATAAAGAGTGAGAGATAACCACCTGCAAGATATACAGATATAACCACCTGCAAGATATACAGATATAACCACTTGCAAGATATACATATATAACCAACTGCGGGATATACATTATGAACCAATGTGGTTATGCCGCCCACAATACCAGGGAAGAAATCGTGGGATAGTGGATGCGACCAAACCGGGCCCATAATGACCTCGGACGAGGCCTATGTAAAGCCTCAGAACAAAGAGAAAAGGGTCGGAAAGAAAAGGTCGAATATAGGAAGGAAAAAACTGTTCCACTCAAGTCAGAAAGTGCTGCTAGAGAAAAAGGAGATGGAAGAATACAACGCCAAAACTTCTGGATACCAGGTTAACTGCTAAAATCTCATATACATGCCCATAAGATAGTTTAATACCCCTTAAGATTGCGTTTTTCCAGACTAGCTATATAGTCCACACCCAGACCAACAAGAACTACGTAAACTTTGAATTCTCCATTGTAAAAGGAGATATGTAGGAGCAGGAGGCAATTCTTGTCAAGTTCCACAATAATTTCTAAGGTTCTTTGGACGCCAATGTACAATGCACTCTATCCTAACTCTTTGGACGCTAATGGACAGTCCACTCTATCCCAACCTTCATTGGACGCCAATGAACAGTCCACTCACCTCCAACCCACACTTTTTTATTACCTTCCAAACATCAACTAGAACTACGTGAACTTTGATTTTTTCGGTTAAAAGGAGATACGTAGGAGAAAGAGGCAAACTCTTGTCAATTTATCCATCCAAAAAACCCAAAAATATTCCACACTCATTCTGTATAAGTACTCCATCTTTAGAAAGGCATTAACCAAAACATAAGAGTTATTTCCTTTTCATGCAACCAATTAGGGTAACTATCATGTGATAGATGTGTTGGGATACCCAGTGATCCCCATGCGTAACCGACTTCTGAGCCTATTTCTCTAATTCAAAGACCAGCCTTCTTCACTCAAAGGTTTCTCGGCATTTTCCATAAAACTGCTGGAGGTGACTTCGTCCTTCCTGTTCCTTCCTTGAAAGGAACTCATAATCCAAACTTCTATCTTTGCTGACCCCGTGTCACGATTTAGGTCACGACAGATGGTGACTCCACTAGGGATTAATTGAGAGTCGAGCTCTATCAAAGCTAGCCGCATGGAAAACCTAACTCTTGCATGCGCTTATGCCTTTCTGTTTCTTTTTACGTTGACATTCCAGTTTTTTTTTTCTTTTCTTTGCCATTTTTTTATGCTTCCCATGAACCTTAGGGTAGAAGACTCATTATAATACTATGACATTGACATATTGGGGGGTTTGTTATGGGGGATTCTTACATTATCACATCTTTTTTAGAGGGTCCTATTCTCAGGCCTGCATGTTAAGGAGTGAGGGACGTGCAGTGGCAATCATCTTGGAGTTTGTCTCTAGATTAGTGACCACGATAGTTTCGTCTAGAGTGTGATCTTTTCGGGAGCGACCACACTCTGGGATTTAATCTTGTCTGTGGTAGGTTCCCAAAAGAGGTCCTGAGCTCTAGAGGCCTAATGGTGAGCTTTAGAAGCCATGGAAAGGAACCTATAGTAGACCTAGACCCTAAGTAGGATTTGTCTCAGCTTGACTCGTAGGTAATGGGAAAGTGCATGTCGGATCCATGTCGGCTCCATCTCGGCACATGTGTCGATTCCAATTTCGAGTCCAGCTTAGTGTCGTTGTCTCGGCCACTATGTCGTTTCCAAACCCGGCCCTGTGCTGATTTCAATCCGAGTTCGGCTTCGTGCCGTCCTTCTTATTCAACTTTATCATGGCCCCTATGCCAGCTCTAATTTGAGTCTGGCTCCATGCCACCCTTTTTATTTAATTTTGTCCCAGTCTCCGTACTGATTCTAATCCGAGTCCAGCTCCGTGTCGTCTTTCTTATTCGGTTTTTTCCCATCACCTATGTCGATTCCAATTCAAGTCGACCCCCCATCCGGTTGTGCCCTCTCTAATCTGGCTCCGTGACATTTCCCTATTTAACCATGGTTCCGTGCCATTACCTCAAATTTTATTCTACCCCCACGCCATTTCCAAGGATGGCTTAGGGTCGTTTGGCAATTTGGTTCTGACCTTGTCTGGTTAGGAATGCAGAATTAGTCCAAAATTTTTAGTAAAAAAAGAACATCATACATCACATTTCACATTCATCATATTTGCATTCAATTATCGTTACCTTCCTTTCAACTCCAGCCCATCAAGACCAATAAAAAGGGCAGGGATCAAGTTCTGAAAAACTCTACATACTGATTTCCAAGATAAAGTGGATGGAGGCAGTTATCAAGGACTTAACGAAGCAGTAGGAGGTGTTACAAAATGATGTTAGACAGTTAAAGGTGCAAGTGGGCCAGATCCTAGAAATGCTAAAGTCGATGCAAGTCCAGGGGGCATAAGGGCAGCTTCAAACCACTTCTCGCCACACCTTCACAAAATCACCAAACCAGAGGTGGCGTCAAGACCCCTGCCAAGCCCAACATCAAACACCACAAACCTGCCTCCGACCATCCCAACCATTTAGTGCAACATTCCATGGAAAAAGAAGAACCCCAGGGTTCTGACACCTTTACCAGTGTTGTATACTGAACTCTTGCCGCACTTGCTTCGGCGTGGCCTTGTAACCACATTCCCTTTGAACCCCATTCAATCCCCCTATCCCAAAAGCTATGACCCAAGGGTCATATGCAAATACCATGGGGGGCCTTGGGACATACTACTGAAAATTGTTGGGGATTGAAACACAAGATACAAGACTTGATTGACACAGGATTGCTATTTTTTTTGACAAACTAGCCCGAAATCCATACAAGTAAATCCCCCAACGCAGAAGATGCGGAGGATACGAACTCGACTATGGCCTTGAGCATCACTTGCTGACTCCATGAGCCAGTTCAGACTCGGCAAAAAAAAAATCAACAAAAAAAACAAAAATAAAAAAAGAAAATAAAAAAGAACTGTGAAGCCGACTCTTGATAAGTTCAAAAGACCTTCTTGCTTTGTTTTTCTAGTACTTTTCAAGTTAATTGTAATGCTTTTCCAAGTAATCAAAGAAATACATTTCATTTCTCCATAGCTTCCTTTGTTTCCACCGAGTCACAAATGCTAACCAAAATACTAACCAAAAAATAAATATCCATCGCTAATCTTATATCTCTGTTTAAATTTTGATCATTCCATCAATCAAGCCGGCAAAGGATAATAAGGATAATCTATGACCTCAAGCATTTGAAAGACCCTCGACAATTTGAGTCTATATTGTGAGTCCATATCTTGTCCTTATAGTCACATGCACTACCACTACCAGCATCTTCTTCCAAAAAAGAAGTGAAAAGAAAAGGGTCTATCTTATCAAATGATATTACGCTTAAGGAAGAGAGAGCTCCCAATTGGCTTAGTGCCCCCCCAAAAAAAAAAAAATAAAGTCGAAAAAAATGACTCGCTAGACCAAAAGCTCAAAGGAAATAGTCTAGGCAAAAGTTAGAGTAAAAAAAAATGACTTGCTAGACTAAAAGCTCAAAGGAAACGGTCTAGGCAAAAGTTAGAGTAAAAAAAAGTGACTTGCTAGACCAAGGTCAAAAGAAACAGTCTAGGCGAAAGTTAGGGTCGTAATAAAAAGTGACTCGCTTGGTTGATATCTCAAAATAACAATCTAGGCAAAAGTTAGAGTCCAAATAAAAAAGTTCATTGAGACTAAAAACCCGAAAAAGGCGGTCTAGGCAAAAATGTAATACTGGGGGCAAGCAACGAAGCACCAACATAGGGAGGCCAAAATGGCCCAGTAAGGACAATAATCTAGTAAAAAATATCTAACTTATCCTTAAAGGTTGATTGGTAGACTTTTCAAAATATATACATGAGAACATAGCTTGAGAGGCAGGCGCCAAAGAAGAGGCCCTAGCCTCAGAAGCCTGAGCCACCTTCTTTATTAAGGCTACCATGTCAAAATTTTACCTCTTAAGCAAATCTACAAAAACAAATAAACAAAAAACCAATCAGAAAAATCGGCACGAGGTCGAGTCAGACACTAGTCAAACAAACGAGAATATTACCTTTTAAATTTGGAAGAGGTTGGGAGGTGAAGGATATTGCCACCAACTCCCGGCAACTCATCCCCTGAGGCAGCTCTTCCAAAAGATAAAGACTAGCCCGATCCTCCAAGGTAAGTTGCCTCGTAGACAACCCGTTGAACTTGGAGGGCAACCTCTAGTAGAGTGGAAGTGGTTTAGAGTCCAAGGCAAAGGAAGCCTGCATAGAGCGCGAACCTTAACAAAATGGTTTTCGAAACCCTTGTAAGAGGCCACTTAGGTGTAGAATAAGCTTCCCTTGCAGAGTGGGGCCAAGGAGACCTAGCCTGGACTTTGGCCAACCATAGTGGTGTAGTGGTTGAGAAACAAGGATGCTGAAGGAATCAGTGCCTGGCAGATTACTTGAAAAGCCTGCATGGCGGCCCAATTGTTAGGGTGAAGTTGTGAGGGAGCCACCCCTAAGGTCCTGAGGACGTCAACCGCAAAGTAGTCAAAAGGGAGAGACACACCCAAGTCTTTGAAGGTTATCTTATACATGTGAATAAAGTCACCATCGCCTTCTTGAGCAGTATGACACACTCACTCTAAGGGTAAGCAGTGCACCAAATCAAACCTCCCTATGTAGGGTTTTCGCACCCACCCACCTTCCACCATTAGGAGGTTCATGTCAGACCGAACAACGTTTAAGCGATATGACAAAACCTCTTCACTGACCCATTCATAGCATTCCCCAGCACGTTGAGGTGAGGGAACGATGGGGGCAGAGGGCTGAGAAGAGGTCCCTTCGACTACCGCAACAGACTCTGGCATGACTGCTAGAGCCTCTGATTCTGAAGAAGACAAAGGGATAGGTCGCGACTTACTCTTAGCATCGAAACCTTAAGGGCCTGACATGTTTGGATGAAAAAGGGATGAAGCTCAAAAAAGGCAAGGAATTGAAGAAGGCGAAGAGTCTAAAGGCGAAGAAAGCAAGAAGCACAAAGAAGACGAAGATGAAGCAGAAAAGTGAGCGAAAAGCCCCGCGCTTCCCATTTATATGTAAGGGTTGGGCCCAACTGTAGGGGCCCAAACCACTTACCCCAGCGTGTTGGTGACGCTTGGAAAATCTGAGGGCACAAAACCCTAAGACGGCATATTAAATGATTTTTAAAAATCCAGAAGCTTAATGATGAAGAAAACGACAAAAACATTTAATGGGATGCGACAGTCTGAAGCGTTGCATTAATGACCCAGAGGCGCATCTCCTCAGATGCGACCTCTGGTTGTTTAAAATTAAAAAAGTTTGAAATTTTCAAACCAGCTCCGTGCTGAGATTTTCAAACCAGCTCTGTGCCAAGATACCTAACTGGCTCTGTGCTGGGATCTCTTAACCGGCTCTATGCCGAGATCTTGCAATCGGCTATATGCTGAGACCTTACATCCGACTCCATATCATTATCCTCCATCCGGTTCCATACTGAGTTCAACCAAACCAAATCCATGACATATAAAGCCTCAAAACGAAGAGAAAAGGGTCGGGAAAAAAGGTCGAATACAGGAAGGAAAAGACTGTTCCACTCAAGTCAAGAAGTGTTGCTAGAGAAAAAGGAGAAGGAAGAGTACAATGCCAAAACTTCTAGGACCAGGTTAGTTGCTAAAATCTCATATGCATGCCCATAAGATAGTTTAATGCCCCTAAGACTGTGTTTTGCTAGACTAGCTATATAGTCCACACCTAGCTCAGCAAGAACTACGTAAACTTTGAATTCTCCATTGTAAAAGCAGATACGTAGGAGCAGGAGGCAATTCCTGTCAAGTTCCATAATAATTTCTAAGGTTCTTTGGATGCCAATGCACAATCCATTCTATCCCAACACTTTGGACGCTAATGGACATTCCACTCTATCCCAGCCTTCTTTGGACGCCAATGGATAGTCCACTCCCCTCCAACCCACACCTTTTTATTACCTTCCTAGCATAAACTAGAATTACATGAAGTTTGATTTCTCCGATTAAAAGGAGATACGTAGGAGCAAGAGACACACTCTTGTCAAGTTATCCATCCAAAAAACCCAAAAACATTCCACACTCATTCTGTATAAGTACTCCATCTTTAGAAAGGTATTAACCAAAATGTAAGAGTCATTTCCTTTTCATACAACTAGTTAGGGTAAGTATCATGTGATAGATGTGTTGGAATACCCAATGATCCCCATGCGTAACTAACTTCCAAGCCCGTTTCTCTGATTCAAAGACTAGCCTTTTCCACTCAAAGATTTCCCGACATTTTCCATAAAAATGTTGGTGGCGACTCCGTCCTCCTTGTTCCTTCCCTGGAAGGAACTCAGAATCGAAACTTCTATCTTTGCCAACCCAGCGTCGCGATTTAGGTCGCAACACTAGTTCCTAACAACGATGCCAAAAACTTTATGCATTTTAGAATATGATACCTTATCGCAGTAGTAACAAAGATGTGAGTTCAAATATTGTACCCAAGAGACTAGTTAGTGAATACTAGTTTCCAAAAGCCCTTATATATTTAGGCAACCAATTTCAAGTTTTGAAAAGGAATCATGCAATACTTTTGTAAAGAAGATAAAGATGAATAAGGCAAGTAAATAAATTAGAATTGGAATTAAATTAAATATAAGGGTTATTGTTTCATTTATATTTTTCCTCCTCAATCCTAATTCCATGTGAATTACTTAACTTATTCCTTCATTTGTTGTTGATTTTACCTCTTAATTCTATTAAGATTCCTCAATATGGATTCTCAATATTCTTTATCTTAGGTAAGTTTTTAGTTAATTATATAGAAACTCCCATTCAAAATAAGAATTAAGAACATAGAGATAGATTAATTTTAGAACTAATCGAATCAAAAGCTTAGAAAAAAAGTTGATTAATAGTTTTCAAAAATCTAATTATTTTATAGGTCCACTAGCTTATTATGGTACAATAGCTGATAATTAATCTATTTAAACATGTAGAGGGTAATCAATTTTTACAAGAATATTTAAATAATAAAATAATTTAATCATGGAAAGGAAAAGAAACAAAAATTTGCATTTAATTAAGATTGAGAGTTTAAAACATAAATTACCCCTTAACTTTTAAAAAGGAGTTTAACTACTCATAATCATGGTAAAAGTAAAATAAGAGAAAAAAGTACATAAAGAGAAAGAAAAGAAAGAAAATATTTTGGAGGTCGAAGGATTTGTTTCCTATTTTTTTCCCTATTCCTAGCCTTGTTATGGCCTTAATTTTCTCTTAGAGAGCTAATAACTAAGAAAAGGAGAAAGAGAAAGTGTGTGTGCAACGACCCGTATCTGGCACAACTTGTAAACAAGTGTAAAGCTACACTAATGCATGGAAGATTACTTTTAATAAGGTCTTTGAATTAATTTAATTATAAAAATGGCATATAAATCTTTTCCTCTTTTAGTGATGCTTGACAATAAGAAAAATAAGCATTTAAATGAAATAAACATCCACTAAAAATGAACTACATCATATATATAAACATGATTATTTCAACTTTGGGTTACATAAGGAGAGCTTGTGCCACTTGGAACTTAAAGCATAAACATACAATATATATGAAGTTGGAGCTTACAAATAGACTGACCCAAAACACAAGATACAACTGAAAGGGGACGAGGATACTTAAAGCATCCTAGTAAATTGGTCCCTACAACAAAACAACAATAATGACAAGATCACCATGGTGGCGGTGATGCAGAAGAAGCTCTAGCCTAACCTTCAGCTCCTAAGGGCATAGTCTTAAAACAGTGCAGATGAGGGTCAAGATAGTTGGGGTCATGATGATGATTCCCTACAAGCTCTACACAAGACATATTTTTCAGCCTACTCCACATCATTGGAATGGGAAGAAACATGTCCATTGAGGTAAGAACATGATTGTAAACCTCACCATGCCGGTTGGTGTGTACTTGATCATCACCTTTCCTTGGCAGCATACCTGTTGTTGATCATGGTTAATCGTCTAAGCCCTGCCTATGCCCACCTCAGTGTCCTAGAAACTTATGCCAAAAGGCCCCATGTACACTCATACTATTAAGATGTTGCCAGTGCTCAGTTCTCTCGGTGACCTCAACATTTGCTCCAACAAACACATCGTTCGAGGTCATTATAGTCGTACACATACTAAATTGAGCGATCACTCCTATCAATTCCTTAACATACCCTAAACTTGGTATTAGAGAAAGAGGACATGATCCTGTGAATTGGAAAACATTCAGGTTGAGATAGGCTATCCTACTCAAATAGGCTATCTTACTCAATAAATGAAATCACATAGACTTCACACTCTTAACTTCACCTAACTCGCTCATCGAAGGCATTCCTTTGCTCAATAATAGGAGCCACAAAGAGCCATTCAAACTCTCGCTCTGTGAAATGCGAGACTCGCCTAGCGAATTTATGCATTTAGTGAGTGAAGCACTGGCCTAGTGAACGAACACTCAATAAACCCAGGTTTTCTCACTAATTTTACTCGGCTTCGCTAAACCAGTAAGGTACTCACCCAACAAAAACATGTTTTTCCAAAAAAAACTACCCAAAATGAAAGGTCACTTAATAAGAGTCTCTCATTGCTCAGCAAACCTTCAACAAAAACCCAAATAAAATAGATTTTCCCAATGGGCCCAGTTCTTACCTAGAGGATGCCCTAGAATAGAAACATGCTAAACATAAAAAACCCCCAAAACTCAACCAAATAAACATGTAATCATACTATCAGCTTCAGAACAATACAACATCATCCCAATGTGAAAATAACGACATATACCACATGCATCCATAAAATCATAATCAATTCAACATTTCATGCAAAAGCTCAACACTCCTAAAAATGCTACCAACTTCCAAGATAAGCATAAATTCTAAGCATATGACCTCATAGTAGACAACAATCTAATATCATTGAGTTCTACTGAGGTAGCTCCAAGCTTAGTGAAAGGATATAAACAAAAACTATAGAGGGATAAGATGATAGTTAATTAGGAAAGGTCTTAGTTAAGCCTGTTGGAACATATGTCTATGCGCCCAAAGTAATCCAAGTGTTTTGATGGTAACAAACATTATGGAAATGGATAATGTATTGTGATTAACCATTGTTCTCTAGATTCCAAAAGGATTGTAGGTTATTAGACTTAAAGGTCGGAACACTTTTAAGAGAAACTAATTTTAAAATAGAAGTTCATCTACTGCATGAGGAGATTGGGTTCCATAGACTTACTTAATGTCCAAAGGGCACTCCCAGTGTCCATATCGGGACTCAACATCCAAAGGCACTCCTAGTATCCATAGTAAGACTCAACGTCCAAAGGACACTCCTAACCTCCATAGAGAAGCTCAAAGTCCAAAATATATGCTCAACATCAATAGAGTGACTCACCGTCCAAAGGACATTTCCAACGTCCATAAGAGATACTCACTATTCAAAGGACATTTTGCGTCTATAGAGAAGCTCATTGTCCAAATAGGGATCCAACATCCATAGAGGTACTCAACATTCAAAGATGCAATCAAATATCCATAGACGTGGTGATCATCCAAAGAGGGATTCACTATCCAATACGACAACTCAACATCCAAAGGATTCATCCAACATCCATAGAAGAATATAACCAATAACGAGGTCACCGTCCATAAGTGAACTCAACGTCCAAAGATGCCCTTATTATCAAAAGGAGAGATCACTCAAAATGCATAATGATTGTACTGTTCCAAATCAGGAAGTATCTCTTGTAAAAGTAACTGATTATCTAGATCCAAGACACCCTTATCGTCAAAAGGAAAGGTCGTCCAAAAAATGGAACGACTGCATTGTTTCAATTAATATCTCTCGTAAAAGTATAAAGTTCTGTTTATTTTACTTATCTTATCTCTTGAATTTTTCATTTGTATAAAGAATTAATTATCTAGATCTAACGTTCAAATGTCTACTTAATATACTGTTTGAGAATCTGTTAAGCTTTCAGATTGACAAAGAATAATAACAAATATTTTATAATGCAAGTCAAGTCTAATAAACGGAAGCCCAAATCTTGACTCCATTATGAAGGAACCAATAAAAGCTTCCATCAAATAATCAACAATAGACAACACAAAGAATTCAAAGAACAACAATTTTTACTTGACACGAACTTTCTCTATCTTCAGAAAAAGAGAAGCTTCAACAAAAGTACTGCAAGAAGCAATCACACAACATTTAATGAAGATCCAACCACTCTTCGTGCATGAAGCAACGCTCAAATTTTTATGTGTTATATAAAAGGGATCTATCAAGCTTGAAATGATATAAACATGAATGAGAAGGAATGATAACAACAACACATACTATTTAAGATAAACTTTCTTATGCTTTAGACGGTTGTCTAGAAAAGCTTTCTTTGCAAAGCAAGGAAAAGTCTATGCTCTGTATTGTAAATGCTCATTGTGTGAGTTTCGTATCTTTTGTAAAAACTCTTTTGAGTTAGTGTGATAGCCTGAAAAGGCTAAGTGTAAAAAATACTTGAGTTTCTTATAATCAGGTAGATTACAAGGATTGTAGTATCTAAAGAGGTAGAGAATACTTGCTTGTAATCAGGTAGACTTAGTGAAAATCTTTCGTGTTGAAGGGATTGGGCGTAGTTTTGTTGGAAAAGTGAACCAGTATAAATTATGTGTGCTATCTCTCTCTTACCCTATACTATTTTATTTCTGCACTTATTTAGATGATCGATTTGAATGCTCCCTTTGGACGACCATATCAAACTGTGTTTTAAGTTCTTCAGTTTTGCGGAAAGATTTAAAAAATCACATACACACAATTCAACCCCCTTCTTGTGTATTATCTTTTCCTTCAATTGGTATTGGTGCTTATCCTCTAGGGGTTGAGCATCTCTAATAGTGCAGAGGAAAAAGATCCAAGTAGTAATGGGAAACGAAGGACACGTAGTAAACATACCTCCTCTGTTTAAGGCAAAAACTACAACTATTTGAAACAAAGAATGATGACATTCTTTGATGCATGTCTTATAGACATGTGGGACATTGTAGAAAATGGAAATTACATACCTACTTATAAAGACGAAGTAGAACTTCTTAGATCTTTGTGGAATAAAGAACAAAACATGAGGTACCTTCGTAACTATAAAGCTATAAACTTTTTCATTTGTACGTTAACGAAATCAAAATATAAGAAAGTTCATAGTTGTAAGTCATCCAAAGAAATGTGGGACACACTTGCTTTAGCTTACAAAAATACATCCTAGGTAAGAAACTCTAAAATCAGTATGTTAGTACACCAATATGAACCATTTAAAATGAAAGACAATGAAACTATAGAACTAATGTTTGGTAGATTTCAAATAGTCATTAATAATCTTAGATCTCTAAGAAAAACTTATGATAATTACGATCACATAATGAAATTTTTTAGAAGCTTACCTAAAAGGTAGAGACCATAGGTGACCCGCATTGCGAGCATCCAAAGAGTTAAAGAAGCTTCCAATGGAAGAAATCTTAGGTACGCTCAAGGTACATGAAATAGAGCTAAATGAAGATGAAGAGCAATGAAAGGGTAATTCCATAGCCCTTAAAGCACAAAAGACTCCTAAAAGGTCATTGTCCAAAGCTTTCAAGGAAGAGGAATCCTATGAAGAATCATTAGTTGAAGATTGTTTTGATGAAGACGAAATCTCATTCATATCAAGGAAGATTGATGATGGGCGTTTTTAGTCATTTCAACGCGCTTATCAAATAACTAAAGCTAACTATAGTATAGCTAACCCTAGGTCATTCTTCTCAAGGACACAGTGTGCTCAGTTGTGAATTGGTGTAGAGTGAAGTGGAGTAGAATCTGAGATGTAAAGTACCGACTCGTCTCGGCAATGGCCGAGTTGCTCTCAACAGAGACTGAGCCGAGTCGACCTCAACAAAGACGATCCTGCTTAATCTCGGTTGAGTGCAGACAGATGCTACAGAGGTGGATTACCTCTGTCTCAGACTTAAAGGCAGTAAATAAGGGGGGTTGGAGTGCAAGTAAAGCAGAAAGTAAACTAAGACTATGAATGCAGTAAACATATACTACTGTTACCGATTACTATTGTTATTATTATATAACTGTGTTCATGTTCAGTTCCATTAGTTCAAGTCCACCCCAGGTTCCACACTCCAGTTCTCAGTCCATATCAGCCTTTGGTAGTCTTATGACAATCGCCAAACATTCGTCCATTGCCATACCGAGGAATTATGCAATCGCTACCTCATCAGTTGGCATGGATTAGGTGTAGAGTTGATTTTAGGTTCTCGATTAACTATCGTTAACTGATTACCTACTGAATTAGTTAAACCAGTTCCGATCGGCTTAGCTTAACATTGTTCATATTCAAATGCAATCGCGATTCAAACATGAATTAAGGAAGAGGGAAGAGAAAGGAGATATAAAATGCAGAATGAAATCGATTAATAGAAACAGAATACAAATATAGTGGTTCTGACTTCAGATGAATCCATCTTCCACGACGATCGCCATGGTTGATGGTGGTGGTTCACCTCCGTTAGCCTGAACGCTGAGGATCAGTTCCACCAGAGTGCGTCAGTAGTCTGACCGGTCTCCTCTGGCAGACTTCGGCTTCCCAGTCTCAGACCTGCACTTCCTCAATCGAGAGAAACACCAATGAGCACCGTGCGCCACCGTGAAAACGGAGAGAGCGAGAGCGAGAAAAATGGGTATGGTGAGTATGGAAATTTGAGTGAATTCAAAGACAGAACGTGTAAAAAGTGCACAGCTCTTCCTATATATACACGAGCTGTGATATGCTAATCCTAACAAATCCTAACAAAATTACATTGTGAAAGATCCTATTCTACCCCTATGCGGATCTTCTAACGTGACATGGCAGATTTCCTAGGAGTGACATGGAAGATTTCCTAGGAGTGACATGGCAGCTGAGCTAACGCTGAGATGGCCTCCGAGCTGGATAGCTGATGTGGTCAATACAATTGGGCCTCTCTACTGGGCTGCTGGGCTGCAAGGCATGGGTTGCCGAGACGATTCTGGTCCGGCCGAGATGGAGTCGGACTGGCCAGGATGACTTCATCTCGACTGAGACTCCTTTTGTTGACCCTGGTCGACTCGGCTTGACCTGCAGAAGAAGGAGTGACACTTTTATTAGCTAAGGAATCTAAATTAACACAGATTTGTATTTCCTCTGTAATCGATCCCATAGAATGAATCTTAGCTAACAATCTACTCTTAAGCACATAATAGTCTTGTAAACCTCCTTCTTAGGTGTCTAAAAGATGTATAAATTGTGACTCATCAAAGATCCAAGCCATGTGGATGAAAAAAAAAAGGATCAAGATGGAAGAACAACTCCAAGAAGTACACCAAAGAAACAAAAGACAATACACAAGTAGTGCACTATGAATGTAAGAAACCAGGATACTTCAAATCTGAATGTTCTAATCTTGAAAAGAAAAAGGAAAAAGAAAAAGAAAAAGAGAAGAAGAAACCATTCGTCAAGAAGAAGAAAAGCCTTATGGTTACCTGGGAAGATTTGGACTTGTCTTCATCAGAAGATAAAGATGAAGAAACTAATCTTTGCTTAATAGTAGACACATCTTCTCATGATGAGAATTACGAAGAGTAAATTTTAATAATTTAGAATATTTACAAATAGCTTATTAGGAACTTGTTCCCAATTCATTAACTCTTTATTTTGGATACAAAAAAATAAAGAATTTTTTTTCAAAATTGTCCAAAGAGTTTGAATATATGGAAAACGAAAAATGGTATCCTTAAGAAAGAAAATGAAAATTTGAAAGAAGAACGAACCAATGACTTATCTAAAGTTAACATTTTAAAGGTAAATGAACTTTAAAAAGAAGTGATTAACCTTAAACAAAGTCTGACTAAATTTGTCAATGACATTGAAAATTTGAACAAGTTGTTGAAATATAGCAAAAGTCCACATGAAAAATATGGCGTTGGTTTTGAAGAGGATAAGGAAATAAAAGAAAAATAAAATATTAATTGTTTAAATTTTAAAAAGTTTGGATGCAAATCCTATGACTGTGGAAAGCGTCCAAAAGGACCATCAAAACCTACAAGGACTAACTGATGTTACTTAATGCTTAAGGGCAAGCATACCTTATCATGATAGTAAAAGGACATCAGTCTAGATATCATACCCAAGGGACTAGTATGTTAGTTTCTAAAAAGTTTTGGTGTAGATTAGACAATCAAAATTAGAAAATATTTAAGTAGATGGAGTAAAGTAAAAACAATAAAATGATAAAAAAATTGTTTTTAGTTCTTTTTGGAATTAAGGGTTTTGGTTTTGTTATGCTTTTCCCTCTTGACCTTAATTTATGCAATTCTTTACCTTACTTTCATGTGCGTTACTGATTATACTTCTTAATGCTACTATGGGACTTGGTTTAGCAATCGTAATATTCTTTACCTTAGGATTGTTCATATTTGGTAATTTAAAAATACATACTTTAGTAAGCTGGAAGTTCGTAAAAGCCATTATTGCTAGTTGAATTAGAAGCCTAGGGAAAAGGTTGGTCATACAATTCCTCTAAACTCAACTATCCTACAGCTCCATCAACTAATTAAGGTATGATTGCCTCTAACTAGTTGATTAACATTTTGCATAGTCAAGTAACATGATTATTCAAGCATTAAAGATAAATAGGAAAATGCATTAAAAAGAGTAATCAAGCATTTCAAGCACAACTACACCATAGCCCTTAAAAGTAAATCTAGCTACCTATACACATGATGTAAAGATAAGTAGACATAATTAAAGAAAGAAAACTAGAATCCATAGAAGCTTGAGGTTCTGCTCCTTCGCTCTATGTTGTACTTTTTGCCTTATCTTCGGTGCTCTCTAGGGAGCCTCAGGGGGTGAGGGGAGCACTTGGAAGGATGGAAGTGGAGTATGGAAGGATGGAGTGGAATGACATGTGTCAAAAGTTCCATGAGTGAGTTCTACAACCTCCAGACTATCTCTTTTTATACTGTGCAAAGTAGGCCTTTTTGGGGGTTTGCATGGGTGATGAGATAAAATAAAGTAGCGTGCAAATAAAATAAGATGACATGCAGATAAAATACAATAATATAAAAGATAAAATAAAATAAAATAAAATATAAAGATAAATAAAATAAGTGATAAAGATAAAGATAAAATAAAATAAAAGATAAAAATAAAGATAAATTAAGTTACACGACTACGTTGATCTTTTGTGGCTTCATCTTTTTGTGTCAAAAATCCTGATTTTTGTTGCACTTTTCCTTCTTTTTTTGTTTGTGGGCTTGTGTTGCATTAATCTCAAGAAAAAAGTAAATTATGCATGATATTTGTAAAGAATATTCAGGATTTTATCCAAAAGGATACAATATTATTATACAACATATTGTTTTACCACTAACCCAAGAGGATCCAAGAAAATTTAGGTACCTAAATCAATGATAATTCCTGTTGTAGATGTGTTTAAAACAAGAAGAAAACCTATGTCATGGTACTTGGATAGTGGGTGCTCACAACACATGACGGACAAAGAGTCTATGTTCCAAGATCTCCATCCAAAGAAAGGAGGTTGAATAAAGTTTAAAGGTAAGCAAAGAGGTAAAATTGTTGGAGTTGGTAGAATTGGTAAGCATCCCTTTCCGTCCATTGATAATGTTTTATTTTTTAAAGAGTTAAAACACAAGCTATTGAGCATAAGCCAATTGTGTGATAGTGGGTATAATGTTTCCTTTAACAAGGGAGAATGCATAGTTAAGGACTGAAAATATTAATTTTTCTACTAAGAGACATAATAATTTGTATAAGATTGATATGGTAGAAATGAAAAATCAAAATGTAACATGCCTGGTGTCCATAAATGATGATCATTGGATGTGACACAAGAAACTTGGTCATGCAAGCTTGAGACTTATATCCAACCTGAAAAAGCATAATCTTGTGAGAGGTCTACCAAGCTTGTATACAAAATTGATATGTTTGTGATGCCTTTCAAAAGGGGAAATAAATCAAAGGCTCTTCTGAGTCCAAAAATGTTGTTTCTACATCTAGACCCCTAGAATTGTTACATATTGATTTGTTTGGGCCTCCTAGAATTGGCTCATTAGGTGGAAAACATTATGGACTGGTAGTAGTAGATGACTATTCTAGATAGACATGTGTTATGTTCCTTGCCCACAAGGATGAGTCTTTTAAGGGCTTATCTATATTCTATAAACATGTTCAAAATGAAAAAGGTATTAATATTGTCTTTGTCTAAAGTGATCATAGGGGAGAATTTAAAAGTGAAAATTTTCAGCAATTCTGTGAAGAACATGGAATTCATCATAATTTTTCCTATCAAAGAACTCCTCAACAAAATGTTGTTGAAAGGAAAAATAGATCTCTTCAAGAGATGACCATAACAATGTTGAATAATTTTAAGTCTCCTAAATACTTATGGGCAGAAGTTTTTAATACAACCTTTTCTATGTAAAATAGAATATATATATAAGACCCATTTTGAAAAAGACTCCCTATGAATTATGGAAGGGTAGACTATTGGAAAGTCCCACATTGCCTACCTCAATTATAGGGGTGCAACTTATATACTTTTTAGACAACCTCACTTATTGCCAATTGGTTTATTAAGTTGAAATCTGACATGGTATCAGAGCCTATAGTCCGATCTTAGTTAATTGCCTATTCTAGTAGGCATCTTGGCCATTACCTGTTCTGGCAGATTTCTGTGGAGGGAGGATGTTGGAAAGTCTTACATTTCCATAGTTATTTTGTTGGTAAATTGGAGAATTAGAAACATGGCTATTGCTTTCAAATTAGCTATTTTTGAATTAATTACTATTTCATTTATTTTATTGATTAATGTACTTGTTGTATTTGCTTCGGTTGGTCAAGTAACAAAAATGTTGTATTTTCCGGTACATCGTTATGGATTGAATTAGTATTTCTAGCAGGTAGTCTTAATTCTCTCATTTCTTGAAGCTTTTTATTCTAGATCAAAAAACGAAATGACCCCTCCCTATAAATGTGTTATAGTTTTCTTTCCATTTTTTTTAATGTGCTTGACAATCCAAAAGAATTCTAGGGGAGGGGTCAAACTTCTTAACCTGACATCTCTTATTTCCACCCTTCCAGATGTTATATTTTATTTTAAATATTAAGGACAACTTTGGTAAGTTTGATCCTAAATCTAATAAGGGAACATTCATTGGATACTTAACAACGTCCAAAGCATATAAAGACTATAACTCTAAGACTTTGATAATTGAAGAATCCATACATGTAAAATTTAATGATTCTAAGCTTGATAAAGAATTATCAGAGTTAACTGAACCTTTTGCGGAGTTAAATATCAAAGAGTCGCAAACAATGTCCAAAGAACTTCTTTTGGAGGATGAACCAAAAATAGATGAGACAAAGACATCTTCAAGAAACTAGCAAATGAAATCCTACCATCTTAAGCAACAAATCATTGGGAATGTTGAAGATTGAGTCAAGACTCGTTCAACATTCAAAGATGACGCCTAAGTGGCTTTCATCCTTGAAATTGAACCAAAGAACATAGAGGAAGCTATTTTGGATGATGGATGGTTAAAGGCCATGCAAGAAGAGCTTGATCAATTCTAGAAGAATGGCGTATGAAAGTTGGTCTCTCCACTAAAAGACAAATCCATTATTGGAACAAAGTGGATATTTAGAAACAAAATGGATGAAAATGATAAGGTTGCGCATAATAAAGTAAGGTTAGTAGCACAAGGATATTCTCAACAGGGGGAATAGAAGCCATTTACATTTTGCTCTTGTAGCTAGACTAGAAGACATTTACATTTTGCTATCATTTGCAACTCATCACAATATGATATTACATCAAATGGATGTCAAAAACGCTTTTCTGAATGTTATAATAAATTAAGAAGTTTTTGTGAAACAACTACATGGTTTTGAGAGTGATACTTTTCTAAATCATGTTTTTAAATTGAAAAAGACACTCTATAGACTGAAGCAAACACCTCATGCTTGGTATGACAAACTGAGTTCATTTCTTATGATAAATGAATTTCAAAGAGGAAAAGTAGACACCACTTTATTTCGCAAGAATTATAATTCACATTTTACAATTGTGCAAATTTATATGGATGACATGATTTTTGGTGCTACTTATGACTCTTTATGTGGAGAATTTTATAAGTTAATGTAGAAAGAGTTTGAAATGAGCATGATGAGAGAGTTAAAATTCTTTCTTGGATTGCAAATTAAGCAAGTAGTAGACATGACTTATATCCTTAGACAAAATATGTCAAGAAATTACTTGATGAGTCATATTTTAGCCACCTTACAAGGTCTAAAAAGGGGAACAATTGAGACTATCTTGTAACTAAGAAACACAAATTAGCTAAAAGTCAAATTATCAGCCTAAAAATAGAGAAAATATAAATCAATGCTAATTGAATGATTTTAGCTAACAAATGATCAGCTCAGTTGTGCAGGCCCACAAACTGGAACCCAGATTGGCCCAGGCTGAGATGAAGTTGGCTCTAGACTGACGACTCCATGGACCAACTCTAGGCAAGAAGACACATAACTAGCATGGCATCCAACAAGTGGCCAAATGAAGAAATCTAGCACATGAAGGAAATAGAGGACGTGATGAACGAGGCAGCTAGGCAGTTATTTTCGTTAGAGAGTTAGTTAGGGTAATTAGCACGGGACAAATGTTAACACGTGATTAATGTGGAACCCGTGAATTAGTAGTTAATTCGTTGCTCTCAGCCGAAACGTGTATAAAAGAGGCTGAGTAGTTCATTCTTAGGTTAGCGAGCTAAGTATCGCAATCACACACCCGATCCACTGCACACACACACTTAGTGCATGTTCTTTCACTCATGGTGGCGCATGGTGCTTCAATTGTGCTGCGCGAATTCCATCATCACTCCATGTAACTCTGTACCAGTACTTTGTTTGTCCAATAAAATTGGTTGTGTGTTTCTATATCTTTTTCTATTTGTGATTCTTGCATATTTCGCTACTTAGTACTCCATGCTTGCAAGAGGAATAGTAAGTGGATAACGTTAGATTAGGTTGATCGGAATCGATCTAACAACTAGTTAGGTAATTGATACAAAAACCTAAAATCAACTAAGTGCGTAATCCCTACCCTCTCAAGGCTGTAGTCGTGTAAGTCCTCCGAAGGCAAGGGATGAATGTGCGGTGGTCGCCGTAGATCTTTGGGGTTGGTTTGGAGTCACAGTTAGCCATTAAAGAACTGAAACCATTTTGTTGTTCAAACTTGGGTGTTGGTACCATAACTATCATAGAATATTGTAGCGTAGTTTAGATTACATATACTTTCATCCTTAGTTTACTTTCTATCTTTCACTACAAACCCCCTATTTCCTGCATTTCAGTTTGAGACCAAGTGTAGTTCGACTCCGTCGCATCAGTCCGTGTTTGAGTCCACTCTTAGCCGAGACCATATCGGATATGCCTCTATCGAGTTCGGACTAGATCAGTTTTTGCCGAGAGCAAGTCGACATTCTACACTTAGCTTTTTCTGCATAAAACTCTGATTTCCACATTAAGCTATAATTGAACACAGTGTGTCCTTGAGAGATTCGACCTAGGGTTACACTATGCTATAGTTAGCCTTAGTTTTATTTGATAAACGAAACACAACTAAAAATGAGTTATCATTACTCAAGAAATTCAATTGTGAGGATTGCAAAACTATGTCAATTCCAATGCACCCAACATCCATCTTGAGTGTGGATGAGTAAGATAAAAAGGTAGACCAAACATCATACAAATATATGATTGGATCTATACTGTATTTAACTACTTCTATGCTAGATATTATGTTTGGTGTATGCTTGTGTGCTCGATTCCACGTTTATCCAAGGGAATCATATCTTACAATAGTTAAGTGTATCTTCAAATATTTAAAAGGTACCACTAATCTTGGTTTGTACTATAAGAGATATGAACAGTACATGCTTAAAGGTTGTAATGATGCTCACTTTGTTGGAGATAGAATAGAAAGAAAAAGCACCAGTGGAGGATGTCATTTCATTGGACCCAATCTAGTATCTTAGACTAGTAAGAGACAAGGTTCTATAACACTCTCCGTGATAGAAGCAAAATATATCTCAGTAGTTGAATGTTGCTTACAACTTCTATGGATCAAACATCAATTGGAGGATTATGACATTTTCGAGAGTAGCATCCCACTTCTTTGTGATAATACTACTGCAATTAATTTCTCTAAGAATCCCATTTTTAATTCTTGTGCTAAGTATAGAAATGAAACATCATTTCACTAGGGATTATGTTCAAAAAGGGATTTTAGATTTAAAATTTATCAATACTAAAAATTAGTTGGCTGATATCTTTACAAAACCCCTTCTTGAAGATAAGCTCGTCTATATAAGGAATCTTCTTAGTATGACTTTTATTCTAAAATGAAGTTTAAAATCATATGGCTTAGGCATACATAACTTATGTGTCCATAACTAGTGCGTGCGTCCACAACATGAGTGTCCATATTGTGTTCTTTCATAATCTCTTTGTCCATTGCATATTTGCATCTTTCTTGTTTACAAGCTTAGTCAATGTGTTTCATTTACCCTTTTTAACCTTTGTAAATTCCAAACGACAATATCCTTTGACCATTAAATATTCTTTTTACTACTACAGCTTTAATAATAAGGGTTTATAGAAATGTTTTATTTACAAAGTCTTTTTATCTTCCCTCTTTAGAAAATTTTGAATCTCCTGCTCTCTATTTCTGCAAAACCCTCTCTTCTTTCACTTCTTCACTCTTCACCATTACAAACCATCATCTATATCACACTGGACATCTCTTAACTTAGCCCTTCTTCACCCATTCAATCCACCATCCAAACCGTTTTGGAAGACCTTACACAAATCACCGTCCAAACACCTTTGGATGATCATATTGTCCATAAGCCTATGGACTCCCATGATCCTATCACTATCCTTAGAAAGGAACGACCAGTCCTTTTCCTTTAACAACCCAAGCCTAAACAATTATCCACTGAGACCAGATTACTCATTACCTATCTACACCTTTGAAACACTACTTCCACCTTCATACCCTTTCCTAGTCATTTACTCACCACCTGAACCCGCAACACCTCCCCCTTGGGAAACCCTCTTCCAAGCTTATCTTCACCCTCCTAAGCCTCCTACCTCACCATACAAGCAACCACTACATTCTCCAAGCTTAGTTAAAGGATATAAAAAAAATGTAGAGGGAAAAGATGGTAATCAGTTAGGAAAGATCTTAGTTAAGCTTGTTGAAACATAAGTCTATGCGTCCAAAGTAATCCATGTGTTTTGATGATAAAATGGATAATATATTGTGATTCTCTAGATTTTAGAACATTATAAGTTATTAGAGTTAAAGGTTGAAACTCATCTATTTAAGGGAAACTAATTTTAAAATAAAAGTTCATCTACTACGTCCATAAGGAGCTCGTTGTCAATAGACTCACTCAATGTCCAAAGGGCACTCCCAACGTCCATATCAGAACTTAGTGTCGAAAGGGAACTCCTAGCATCGATAGTGAGACTCAGCATCCAAAGGACATTCCTAGTGTTTGACATGCTTAGTGTTTATAGAGTAACTTCATCGTCCAAAGGACATTCTTAGCGTCCATAAGCGATACTCACCGTCCAAAGGACATTCCTAACATCCATAAGTGATACTCACCATCTAAAGAACATTTTACGTCCATAGAGAAGCTTAGAGTCCAAAAGACATGTTTAGTGTCCATAGAGTGACTCACCGTCCAAAGGGCATTACCAACATATATAAGCGATACTCATTGTCTGAAGGACATTCTACGTCCATGGAGAAGCTCACTGTTCAAAAACAGATTCAACATCCAAAGACATAGTCAAGGGTTGATAGAATAGCTCAGCATCTATAGATGTGATGATCGTCCAAAGAGGGATTCATCGTCCATAGAAGGACTCAATGTCCAAAGACGTAGTTAAGGGACCATAGAAGAGGCCAGCATCCATAGACGTGGTGATCGTCCAAAGAGGGACTCACTGTCTAATGAAGGAATCACCATCCAATATGACAGCTTAATGTCCCAAGGATTCATTCAACACCTATAGAAGAATGTGACATCAAATAATAAGGTCACCATTTATAAGTGAACTCAACGTCCAAAGACGCCCCTATTGTCAAAAGGAGAGATTGCTCAAAATGTGGAACGACTACATTGTTCCAAATTAGGAAGTATCTCTTGTAAAAGCAACTAATTATTTATATCCAACACGCCCCTATCATCAAAGAAAAGAAGCTTGTACCTAACACTACTTTTCTCTGTCTTTAGAAAAAAAGGAGCCTATGCAAAAGTACTACAAGAAGAAATCACGCAACATTTAACATAGATCCAACCACTCCTCGTGCAAGAAGCAACATTCAAATTTTTCACGTCCTATAAAGGGATATATCAAGCTTGAAACGATATGAATATGAATGAGAGAGAACGATAACAATAATGCATACTATCTAAGATAAACTTTCTTATGCTTTGGACGACTATATGGAAAAGCTTTCTTTGCAAAGCAAACAAAAGTTCGTGCTTTATATTGTAAACGCTCATTGTATAAGTTTTGTATCTTTTGAAAAAAACTCTTTTGAGTTAGTGTGATAGCTTGAAGAGGTTAAGTATCAAAGAATACTTGTGTTTCTTCTAATTAGGTAGATTACAAGGGTTATAATACCTAAAGAGGTAGAGAATACTTGCTTGTAAGTCAGGTAGACTTAGTGAAAATCCTTTGTTTTGAAGGGACTAGACGTAGCTTTATTGGAAGAGTGAATTAGTGTAAATTGTGTGTTATCTCTCTTACCCAACATTATTTTATTTTTGGACTTCTTTGGACGACCAGCTTGGATGCTCCTTTTTTATGACCATTTGAAATTTTGTTTTAAGTTCTTTAGTTTTGCAAAAAGCTTTAAAAATATCACACACACAATTCAACTCCCCCTTCTTATGTGTTTTTTTTCCCTTCAAATCCCTACAATGAATGACCTATAAATAGTGTTTAAGGGGGTAGGTTATTGTCCTTTGGGTATTTATGGTTTCTTGGACCATTGGTCCATGGGGTTTGAAGATCCTATGGACAAAAGAGGTTCTTTTATCCATTATGTAGTAGGGGGTTTTGGGGTCAAACGAAGGCTTGGTTTTTTTTTTGGGAAGAAGGTTTCCCAAAACTTTAGTCAGTTAATGTTCCATATTGAAAAGCATGTTATTGCACTGAGGTTCAACAAATTGTATCTAGAATGTGTTTAAGACAACAATGCATAGACTTTACATGTTACTCAACTTAGATAACCACTTTTAGGGAAAACTCTATCTTGGTATACATACTTTTGGTTGCTTTGGTCGTATTCAAGAAATGCGTAACAAAACATTTTATTAACCTATTTTCCACTAAAATTAAATTTAATTACACTTATAATTACTTAAATTAATCACACTTGCAAAACTTCAGTGCTTTGTCACTTTTAGGATCATTCTTTCTACTCCCTGGTCACTACCTTTAATAGTTGGGGGAATGAGTCTTCTTGGTGGGCTAACATGGTTGTGTTGAGTCTTGCACAATCATGTTGCAGTGTTTATGATTAAGCACGGTCATACTAAAATAGAGCACAACCATGCTTCTTCTTTAACCTTCGTGCACGACTTTAACCGTTGTGCACAATTGTTCTTGTTGAAGTACAATCGTGCTTTTTCTCTTGTGAGCTATACTTTTGAGTCCAAAAACTCCAGATTCACTCATTTTTCTTTTATTGGGCTTGCGAACCTATATTGTATCCTTAAACATTTAATTTGGTTCCTATTTGAGTGTGTCATTCTTTAAATTTCTCAAAAGTATCACTTTTATTTTTAAGAACATATCCATACCTCCTAGAATTGTTATCAGTTATAGTGAGAAAATAAGAACAATTTCCATGAATCATGGTCCTTGTTGGACCTTAAAGATTTGAATGACAATATTCAAATAGTTTATTTGTGGTATGCAAGTCTATTCCAAAGCTAACCCTTCATGTCTTTCCCAATATGCAATGATCACAAAACTCTAATTTATCTATTTATCATTCTAATCTAGCCCCATATGCCACAATTTAGTTTTATCATGTTGGTTTTGACTAGCTATAACAGCTTAAGCTATAACAGTAGAGTCATTTAAAATATAATTCATTTCTTTTGTTTCCTATAGCAATAACCAAAATATTATTAGAGATTTTCATGATGTCATGTTCAATTTGTGTAGTATAGCCTAAGTTAAAGTATACTAATGGATGTCAAATTCCTTGAGTTTAGGTAGATATATTACACCTAACAATCATATTTCTTGACCATTGAACATCTTTAATAAAATTGATCCCATACCTTGCTCCTTACATGCCTTGTTATTTCCCAGCAACACCACTCCATAATAATCATTTCTTCAACACATGTGAAATGTACAACCAAAATCTATCACCTAATCCTTTTTAATGTTAGAATTTAAGACAACCAGAAATTTGCAGTTTCATATCCTATAATAGCATTGGGTGCATCACCTAATTCTTGAAGTTTCTTGAATCCTTATTTCTTCTTTCATGGAAGTCCCTTAATAAATGTCCTTTCGTATGGTAGTGAAAGCATTTAAACTTGCTTTGAGACTCATATCTGGATTTAGATCTATGCTTCTTTAATTTAAACTTTTTTTTCTCTAATTTGTCCCTCATCACGTTCAAACCTTTTGCCTTATTCATAGTTTTCACCTCTTACATTTTTTGAAATTCTTTTGATCGAATTGAGGGTTGTACTTCATCAAATGTGATGGTTTGATCTCTTCCAAACAAAATGACATCTTTGAAAGTGTTCATATGAGCTTGATAAAACAATTAGAAGAATCAAAGTCTTATCTTCATCCTCTAATTTCACTTTAATATTCTCTAGATCTTGAATCTTGTTGAAGTCAAAAATCCTATCAATGACTAATTATCCTCAGTCATTTTGAAAGAGAAAAATTGTTACTGTGATTCTAACTTCAGCCATAATGCAACAAATGTTGGTTCCCTTGCTACTTGATAGAGCATTTTTGAGACACTTAATAATGACTTATGTTGGACATTTTTTTACATCATTTTATGGTTAATATTTACACATTGGTTAAGTCTTAGGTTATTGGACTTAATTGGATTTAGTTGTTAATCTTTGCTTATTTTTAGACTTAATTTTTATTATGATGTTGTTATCTAGTACAGGCCATATCTAGATCTACATACCTCCAAATTGAACAATCTTGGTGGCTCTAGAAAGTTAAGACAAAGATCTACAAATTCCTCTTTTGGGAGCAATCCAGATCAAACCTCTTCAGTGTCAAAAGTCCACATGAAGTTGCGACTTCTACACCTACTTTGTTGGGCTTTATATATTTCTGGTCCAATTTTTTAGGACCTTGGTTGGTGGGATTTTGAGTTGTGAATTCCTCTGGCCCATACCACTTTCATTGGCATTTAGAGCATGTAATAAACAGTAGTTGGTTAGTAAGGTTAGAGAGACGTTTTTATATTTTACACACTTAGATTTTTAAGGTTTCTTGGATGACAGGTT
This sequence comes from Mucuna pruriens, assembly GCA_025330945.1. NCBI lineage: Eukaryota > Viridiplantae > Streptophyta > Magnoliopsida > Fabales > Fabaceae > Mucuna > Mucuna pruriens. The sequence continues at coordinate 130,971 of JAENHJ010000522.1, forward strand.
TCCTCTCTATTCTTTCTCCTCTTCTAGGTTTTCTTTGTGTTTTGTGCTGTGTTTTCTATGACGATTGCCATTGAAGGCTAAGCTCTTTTTCATATGAGATTTTAGATTGTGTTAGGTTAGGATTGATTAATCTCAATCTAATTAAGGTTAGGTAATCGATTGATCACCTAAAATCAACCAATTATGTGCTTAAATTCATGCTAATTAGGGACTACGGTTGTGATATCAATCTGTATGGGCCAATTTTAGATGATTATCTAACGAATCTTGGGTTGATATGAATTTGATTCTTTATTAAAACCATGATAATAAACTACATGATTGGATCCTTGAATTGATGTTACATAATTCTATTTTAAATTCTATTTTATTTTTTTTTGCATAATTCTATTTTATATTTAAACTCTCCTTTTTGCATTCAAATTGGTTTCTATTCAACAAGATTAGATAGTACATGATTGTATCCTTTTGGCTTTTTCGACTAGACCTTTCTTCTCTTTTACAAACAAAGTTGTAGGGAGAGAAACTTCACCCTTTAAAGCATCACCCAGCCGTTGATGTACCAAGACTGCTTGCATCTTTTCCTCCTCAGTCTAAAGTCATTCGACCTAAAGAATTTTTCTATGTCAAATTTGTTTGATTCTATGGTTGAACTTCCTGTCCTCTACCCATAGACAACACCAATTGTAAGTGTTTAACCTGCAACTTATCAAGAAACTAACAAAAACACACAACAAGAACAACAAAATTAAAAATTGAAAGTAATTAAAAACAATTTAAAGAAGAGAAAGAAATAAGATAAACACAAGCTATACATGGTTTAGTCTTAGAGACCTAACTAGAAATGAGCAAAACTGGTCATTATGATAGGGAAGAATATGATCAAGATAGTATAATAAAATTCCTTTAACCCTTATATCACTACTGTTAAGCAAACAAACCAAGAAAACTAAAATATTTTAGCCCTTATATCACTACTATTGAGCAAACATAACAAAAAAACCCAAGTATTTTACTCTATTTTCACACGTTCTCCTGATCTTATATTATCTCAAAATTATATGAAGTGAAACCTCTCGCCTCTAAATACTGTTGACATAAATAATACCTATATTAATATATAAACATCAACTACAACCCAAAAAAATCACAAACAACTTTACAGTACTAATTAATTATAACTAGTTACTAAATATAACAGAAAAATCATAACCAAGTGTATTGAAATATCAATTTTCACAAGTTTCAAAGCACCCAAATAAAATAGTTACTCTCTTATTGAATTCAAACGAGCTGATCGACATTTAATGTGTTTGAAATGTAAATTCAAACACATAATTCTAACTAAATTGTTAATATCTCATAGATCGATAAATACAACTCATACATCAAGGTGAGTTAATATTGAAAATTTTAAAATTTGTTACAAAATAATTTTATAGTTAATTTTAAAATTAATAATTATTTTATAGTTAATTTCTAATAAAAATAATTAGTTACAAAATTATTATATTATTGGTGGTAGCATGAAATAAGTAGTAAATTAGCTAAGAAAAATAATTTTAGTTAATTTGTAGTAAATTTTTAAAATTTGTAGTTATTTTCTAGCTAATTTGTAGTAATAAGAAGTATAAATGAATATAACTTAAATTTAGCTAGAAAAATAATATTCTAATTAATTAATAGTTAATTAGTTAGGATTTAGCTACTAATTTAAATGATAGTTAAAATTAATAACAAAATCAAAAAAATCTCAGAACCATACATGAGATTTTCACTTCATACAACTCTTTGTTCAATTCTTTTTAAGTAATTGGATCTGTTTCCTAGTTCGGTTCGAGAATCTCCCCTCCCCCTTCTTCTATTCCGTTCCGAAGAGTAATTAGGACCAATTCAGTCATGTTTTCATGTTCCAATTGAATATTTTTTTATTATTCTCAATTTTTCTCTTTTTGAAATGGAATATTTATAGAATCCTCATAAATAAGATCATATTTACATGAGATTTCTCATTCTCATTCTTAAGCAAGTCTTCCAGAAGGCTTAATTAATCTATAATTTATGTTTTATTTTTTTTGTTTCTTTTTAATTTGTTTTGAGAGATATATCCACCCATTTCAATTCTTTTTCGATGGAAATGTATGAATTCAAAGGTCAATATGTATGTGTAGCTCCTATTCATGAATTAACAAAAATGTAAGGTAAATTAAATCCTCATGATTTCAAAATAGATATATGAAACACAATATCAATTCTAACTAAATAACAAATGAGTACTTAATTTTAATAAATATGAAGCCTGCAAACTCCTGTGAAATTTGTTAAAAAGAGTTATTTATTGGTTAAGAAACAAGCTACGTTGTTGGTGTGATATTGGAGAAGATTTTATTGAAAGTGATAAAACTTATGTCCGGTGATCTTTACTGTTGAAAATAAAAATCAAACCTTATTAACCGAACTTCAGGTTATTGTAAAAATCAAACCTTTCGTAAAAACACACACCTAGAATTTAAAAAAATAAAATAAAAATGTTATTCTGTGTTGCTTTATCTTCTTTCCCCAAATTTTACGAAATGGACAAGAATGTTGCAGATATATATGCAACGAAGAGGTTGGTCCATATATTAATATGAAAGGGACATGACTTGACGTTGGGTTCATGATTCGTAATAGTCCTAGTTTAGAAACAAGTGTCACACATGTGCCACGTGTACAAGAGTGTCACTGATTAAACATGCTGAATAAGGCCCCTACAACACACATTTTGCCAAAAGAATCATTTAGAAAAAAGACACGTATGCCATGGCATTTATGAGGTATTGTCTTATAATTTAGGTGTGGGTTCCCCACCCCTCCATTTCCTTTGTTTTTACGTGGCCAAGTGCCTTGAGTCCATAGGGCACGTACATAATTTTCTCAAAGACGATCAATTGCATAAATTAAGAAATATATATATATATATATAAATTCTGGATTCTTCAGTTGCACCGATAACTTAAGCTATGGGATGCGGTGATAAGATTCAGAGTATTGTTAGAAAGCATTTAGGAAAATTACAAAGAGCTTCTAGAAAAGAGGTGGATGTGGGTGGGATGTCCATGCCTAAAGCACAACCAAAATCAATCCTCAAAATTGTTACTAAAAGGAAAAAGGGAGGAAAGAAAAAACAGATTCTTCATTCTTAAGATTTGCTTTTCTTTCAAACACCCACCCTAATGTATTACAACAAAATAATAGGATACATGTTTAAGTACACAAAAATTGTTTCAAACAAAAATCACCATCTATATACTAGGTTAAAAAAATTGAGCATTCATGCTCCATGGTCTTGTTAGAGCATGGTAAAATTTGCCATGTTTTGACAATAAAATGAACTCCATACATCAGTTGAGTTCTATCAAAATTTTGAGAAGAAATACATCTAATAAAAAATGGACAAAATTATTTCCATAATATGATTGGTTCGCGTTTAGTAATTTAAAAAATTATAATTTTTAATTAAAAAATTAAAGAAATAAAGGTGTAAGAAAAAGCATGAAAAGAAGTAGAGATAGTAATTATTGTAAAAAAAGTAACTTTTTATTCTGGTAAAAACATATTTCATGTAGAAATAAGAAAACAAATATGAATATTTTACTATTTTATGAATTATCATTATTTGAGAATGTGATATTCTTAAATTTACTTATGATTAATTTTTTATACTTTAAAACAAAACCAACCTTATATTAATTGAAAGAAAAAAAATACGAAAAAATCATCAGTTATCTATGGAGTTAATTAAACTAGTAATTAACCATCAACAAATTTAAATAAATGGAGAGGAAAAAAATTTAAAAGAGAAAAGAGAAAAAACATAAAAGCACTTATTTTATTTAATTAGAAGAAGAGAGAAAAGAAAGTGAAGATTTTTTAGTTTGCAATGAAAAAGAATAAAAAGAATATATTTTTATATCTCTATAAATATTACTTACGAATATATAAATGATAAATATCCCTATAAATAAATATAAGATGTCACGCAAGTGAAAAGGCGAAGACAAATAGAGATAACTAGCTAGGTGAACAACTAAATGCTAACTAAGGTTAAATTTCTTTTTCAGAAAACAAGGAATTCTTAACCATGGTTAAGAGACTGAGGTTGCATTAGATACTCAATCTCTTGAGAAGTTGTGTGTACTGTGTATGGTTTTTTCCTCTATAAAGCAAAGGAAGAGGGGTTGCATCAACTACAATATCATATACACTTTTCAGTTTTCAGTTCATGACACACAACAGTAATCCTCAAATTCTATCTCTGTAAGTTCCAAAAACACATTCTGTTTTTCCTTTTCTTCTTGGTGTTTAATGTTTTTTTTCCTGTGTCATCATCCAACATGATTCCATGAACTGGTAGACACTAAATTAGTGTCATGCTTTTATGATTTTCTTTTTATTTTCATTTACCTTGACCATTTTCTTATGCTACATAAAATTTTGTTTTTGATAGATCTTGTTCATGAAGTCCAATGCTTATAATTTAATCCAGTTTGCTCAATTTGCAATTTGGAACCTTATAATTTCTGTCTTGCATGTTCTTTCTATTAGCTATTTTGATTGTGGGGATGCAGACTTTCTCCCAAATTTTTTCTTAATAGCTGTGTTTTCCCTAGTAAAAATTTGACAACTTTTTATTCTGAATTATCAAATTCAATGATCTTTTTATGTTCGATGAGAAAATAGTCCTATTTCCTTATCCAAATTTGTTGTTTCATTCTCTTCCATCAGATTCTATGCATAAAACTTGTGAAAAAGGATATTTTAACTGCTAAAGAACCTAATTAGACCTGATTAAATAATCTTCTTTATAAACATTTATAGTGTAAGAAAATAAGACCTATTAAATAATCTTCTTTTAATAAGGGTGTATCACTAATCAATCAATTCAATCACTGATCGATAGATTAGTGATATACCTTGTTAATTTGTTTCAGTTTTGGTGAAGTACCCTTTGATATTTTTGCAGGTAAGACACCAATAAGAAGAGGCTAACATTGATAAAGTTGACATAGCAATTGTACTTCCTATTACCCCATTTTCTTGTTTGTCCATTCTGCTGGGTGGAAAGAGAAACAATCATCTACTTGCAACACAATTTGGTATCAAAATGGGCTTGTCAAGTCTACCAGCACCATCTGAAGGAGTGTTATGTATACTTGTTGTAAACACTGCCTTGTCTATATCCATATTCAAAGGCATTGTTAGGACAATTCTACACATTGTTGGCATCCAAGTTTCATCATCTCCTTCACCAGACATCTCCCAGAACCCACCTGAGCCATTTGAATTCCACCTCAGTCCCTCAGAGGGATTCATTGAAGAGTTCAGAACCAAGACACCAACACTTAGGTTTGGCAGCATGTGTGGATTTAAACTACCTCAGCATGAATGCTGTGTGTGTCTCACAAAGTTTGAACCAGAATCAGAGATAAACAGTTTATCCTGTGGCCATCTTTTTCATAAAGTTTGCTTGGAGAAATGGTTGGACTACTGGAACATTACATGCCCACTTTGCAGGACTCCCTTCATGCCTCAAGATGATACATCTTGCCCTTGGTAAAACAAATTAACATGTACATAGAAAAGAGGTAGATTCATGTACAGTATATATATATATATAAAGCAAAAGTTTAGGTATATATATAACTTGCGAAAATATTTAATTTAGGTCCTTGTAAGGTATGATACCACGTGAACCAGTAGATATTGTCATGTAAAGTATGTATAATTTGTACATGGTTGTGACAATTTTGATGTTTCCCTTGCTTTGCTGTAATCTTTTAACCTTTACTTTTAATGATATAAAGTGTGTGGAGGGTGTTGTTTTTCTTTGTTTCTCTTGTGTTGCCACGTATGAGATGAGAGATTTTGTTTTTGGTTATTTGTGTTTGTCCATAATGCCCTCCTTGTGCAGAACCTTGATGATGTGTAAGCACACATTATATAGAAACCTTTTTCTTCCCTTCATGATCATGTACATGTATAATGCAGCAAGGAAAGTGTGAAGTGTTGCCACATAAATAATGAGTTTTTAAAATTAAGAAAATTTTAAAATTTAGGAAATTTAAAATAAATTTATGAAATTGTCATTTGTTAATCATGATAGTGTAACTATACACATAAACAACGTGTGATTTGAATAATATTATTAATATATTGTCTGAGTAATAATATTAACATATTTTCGGAGGCTAAAATATAAAAATTGATTAAATATATATAACTATATACTTAAATGAAACAGCTAACCGTTTCAGGAATTTATTTTGAGTTTGTTTAGTTTCATGTACTCATAACAATTATTTAACACTTTCATGAATTAAAGGTAATTTATCCATAGCATTTGACTATTTTGGATAATTATTATTTAAATTGGTAATTAAATTTTAATTAATTAATTATTAATTAACTAGAATATTATTTTTTAGTTAAATTTAAATTATATTTATTTTTATTTCTTATTACTATAAATTAGTTAGAACTATAAATTTTAAAAATTTACATTATTTTTTTAGTTAATTTTTTATTTATTTCGTATTATTATTAATATTATAATAATTTTGTAACTAATTATTTTTACTAAAGATTAACTACAAAAGAACTATTAATTTTAAAATTAATCATAAAATTATTTTATAACAAATATCACTAATATTATAATAATTTTGTAACTAATTATTTTTACTAATAGCTACAAAATAACTATTATTTTTATTAAAGATTAATCACAAAATTATTTTATAACAAATATCACTAATATTATAATAATTTTGTAACTAATTATTTTTACTAATAGCTACAAAATAACTATTATTTTTATTAATTTTATTAAAGATTAGCTACAAAATAACTATTATTTTTATTAAAGATTAGTTATAAAATAACTATTGATTTTAAAATTAATTACAAAATTATTTTATAACAAATTTTAAATTTTTTTAAGTAGTAGTTTGGAGTATAGGGTATCACAATAGTATGCCGTGACTTATGCTATATAGCACTTTATCTTAATTGTATAAGTATGGTTTTAATTATCTCAATTAATTAATCGGGTTTTGATTGTAAATTACGGATTTATTCAATGAAAAATTTAAATTTATTTTGTTTAAAAAATAAAAGTTGAGCCATGTGACCTTCGTCAGTTCACAATGACAAACTAGTTTTTGATTGATTTTATGATTTTATTACAAAAACAAAATCAGTTTTGAAATTTGATTCATTTCACTAGTTTTTAGTTTCTTTTTTTATCTCAATCTAATGAGGTAGTCTAGCATGGATATGCTTAAACTTCATGCACAGTCATGTTGAAGACTATGCTTATGTACGTGGTCGTGGGTCTTTCTAAACAAAAATATTTTAATTAAAATTTTATTTAATAAGTATATAAGAACTTTTATTATAAATGTTTAAAATTTAATAAGATTGCTGTGTTTTGATATATATTTTTGATAAATGTTTATATAATTTTAAAGTGTTTAAATATATTATTATATAAGTTATTATTTCATTTTAAAATTAAAATAAAACCAAATCATGATTAAGAATACATAAAAAATTTAAAATTAACTAATTATTATTATACTAACAGTATATATATCACAAAAATATTAAAAATAAAAATTACTAATCATCATTTATCTATTTTTATTTTTTTTTAAATTTCACCATACATCTATAAATAATTTTAGAAGTTAAAATATTTAATATATAAAATACGACTAAAATATAATTGACGGTGTTAAAATTAAAACCATCTAAATTAAGGTAGATGTTTAATAAACTAATTTGTGCAGCACACCCTATCTCAAACAATTTATGCATCATCCGTTGTCATACAAATAATAAGCATTTCCAAGTCTTATGAAATATTCTATTAAGGTTTTTCTTCAATTATTTTACATCTTGTTCCCATTATAGTTATCCATACACTTGTTAAGTCTTTTAGAAGAAATCTTATTTATAGAAGAACGTGGAAGAAATTATATTCTAAGGTGATGAATCCATGGATAAAGAAACAATACATACCCAAGAACAAACAAAAGATTAGGGATTAGAAATTAAGAACACAAAAATTGATAAAAGAAATTGAAAATATGCAAGAAGAAAGAAGTGTGGATTCGCCACTAGTTCATAGAACTAGATAAGAATGATAGAAAATTTCCACAAGTTCCATGAGAGCTTGATGAGAATAAGTTCTTGTTCAAGACAAGAGAGAGAACTCTCAAAATGCATCTAGCATAAGTTTCATTCAATGCAAAAGTGATTAGTGTTAATCACCTTCAAGCCTTATATAGGTTGTGTTAATCACAATTAACTAGCCTAATCTAAGCTTAAGACTAATCTAGAAGCTCAATCCAAAATGCCAAAAATGTAGCCTAAAAAACACTAGTCAATTTGATAGTATTTTTAGTGACCAAAAATTTCTGCCACTAAATGTGTTTTGATCACTTTAGGCCCTTTGGCCCAATTGTAAGCAATCCAAGCGAAATTACAAGGAAATATCATTAAACTATAATGGTTTAAATAAAGGTCTAAACAAGTTTATACAAGGCCAATTTGGCATTTCATAAAGGTATATAAAATAGACAAGTATTGAGTTCTCGTTGGTCCTTAAGGAAACTTATCTCTCTTTGAATTTCTTGAAGTTTCTTCAATCTCTCCCTTGTCATGGGACTTTCCAAGACTATGGTCTCTATGTTCTTCAAGCTCCCTTAGTGGTTTTGACCTTGCCATATTCATATCATCCTCCCTTTCTTGAAGATTTAACCTCAAATTTGATGCTTGAGTACCTACAACATAAGGAGATAAGTCAATCATATTAAAACTATTACTTCCCCTATATTCTTGGGGCATGTCAAATTTATAGGATTGTCATTAATCTTTTCTAGAATCCTGAAATGTCCATCCCCCTTGGGGAGAGTTTATACTTCCTCAAGGTAGGAAACCTTTCTTTTCTCAAGTGGACTCACACTAGGTCCCCTTCCTTGAATATCCTTTCTGTTTTTCCCTTATTGGCTTGTTTGCATATTGTTCCTTTTTTCTTTCCATATGTAACCAAGATTTCTCATGCAATTTCTTAACAAATTGAGCTTTGAAAAGTCCATCAATTCATCATAGAAGATACATTAGGCAAATGCAACAAATCAAGTGGGGATAAGGGATTGAAACCATACACCAACTCAAAAGGGGAATGAGAAGTAGTAGAATTAACTACCATATTATAAGAAAATTCAATATGTGGTAGTCACTCCTCCCAACAAGATCTCAAACTCTTTCCTACAAAGCACCTAAGGTGTTAGGATAAAGTTCTATTCACCATTTTGGTTTCTCCATCCATTTGTAGATGACAAGTGGTGGAAAAAAGTAGCTTAGGGCTAAGCTTACTTCATAGGATCCTCCAAAAATGTCCAAGGAAATTGGAGTCCCTACTTGAAACTATGGTCTTAGGTAGACCATGCAATCTCACAACCTCCCTAAAGAAAATAATGGCCACATGGGCCATCTTTGAAAACCTATCTACAACCACAAAAATAAAGTCTCTACCTTCCTTTGACCTAGTAATCCAAGCATAAAATCCATGGAGATATAAACCCAAAGGGAATTAGGGATAGGGAGTGAAGTATACAAACCATGGGATGAACTTCTAAACTTAGCCATTCTACATACTAAGCATTTCTCATAAATATGGTGTATATCCCTCTTCATGTGAGGCAAAAAGAAATGCTCAATTAACACTTCATAAGTCTTAAGTTTCCCAAAGTGACCTATTAGCTCACCTTATGTGCCTCCTTCACTAGTAACTCTTTAATGGAACTTATAGGCTAACATAATTTCTTTTTTTTAAATAAAAAGTCATCATGCCTAAAATAGCCACCATTGGCCCAATTAGCACACAAGGAAATGGCCTCACCAAAGTCTACATCACTTTCATACAATTCCTTAAGACATTCAAGACCAAGCAATTTAGTTACATAATCAAAGCATATCTCCTAGAAAAAGCATCTGTCACTACAATCATTTTACCTTGCTTATGCTTAATGACATAGGAAAATTGTCCCAAGAATTCAACTCACTTGACATGCCTTATACTTAATTTACCTTGGTCTTCAAATGTTTGAGAGATACATGATCATTATGGATCATCAACTCCTTAGGTAACAATTAGTGTTCCCAAACATGTAAGGCTCTCACTAGAGCATAGAGCTCTTTGTCATAAGTGGAATAATTAAGGTGGGCACCTATAGGACCCTCATTTCGTCCGGAAGTGAAAGGAGGCTCCAGCTGGCGAGGGGCATGGGACCCATAGTCGACCCCAGATTGAAAAGGTACAGACAGGAAAAAGAGTCAACGGATGAAGACCTAGCGTGAAAGCCAGAAATGGAAGGACAAAAGGGAAGGAGGCAAGCACAGGCTGAATGTTCCTCTAAAAAAGGAAAAGGACAAGAAGGAGTTTAAAGAATGAAAAAAAGAAGGGTCAGAGTTGCGACTTCGAGCACAACGCCATGAAACAAATGGTGAAATGTGGGGAAGAGATCTGTGACAAAACCACTACCTTTACCACCAGAAGGGAGACAGAAGATCACCTTGGACGGCTACGCCAGAAACCACGCCATGACCCGTCACTACCACATTAAATGAAAAGTATCCAAAAACGTTCGGAGAAGCGCCGCGATATTAAATGAGCATGGGGAAAACACTACCGCATTAATAAGGAGATCGATTAAAGATTTGATCGGATGGAGACCTGAGGGGGGAAAAGAGGCCTATAAAAGGACCTGAGATAGCTTGAAGAAAAGAAAAGAGGGGGGGTGTCCATAAAAGGGAGGCGAGAGAGTTTAAAAGGAAAGGTTCGAGAAGAGAGTGAAAAAATGAAGCCTCTGAATAGATAGGAAGTTCGGAAGGAGGAACAAGGAAGGAAGGCCTCTACAATTGGGGGACTCAAGCCAACTAAATCAGCACTTGAAATAACGTTCTGCTGGATACCAAGTAAGTCCCGCTGAAACCTAACGTCTTCATGCATATGTTAGTACAAACATTCGAGGTGACTCACTCACCAAGGCAAATCACTATGGCATGAGTCAATGATAATGACCCTTAGGACGAGGCCCTCTCGACTTCTCATCTAGGCCTGCACAACTGGCTCCGACCTTCGTCTAAATGGGTCATAGTGTGCCGACATTTAGTCGGACACACACGAGCCGAACCAATCTCACCTCTCACATACCCCTAACCAACACCTTTAGAACTACATGGACTTTGACTTCTCCACATAAAAGGAGGTATGTAGGCACAAGAGGCAACCCTCTTGTCAAGTTTATTCCACCCCACCAAATCACTCATCCCTACCCAAACAATCCCCACCAAGCCATGCCAATAAACTTGACACAAAATGAGAGTACCACTAGTTGCATGCATTCAATTAGGGTAACTATCAAGTGATAGGCGTGAGGGGTGCAACGTACCCCATGCGTAACAGATTCCCGAATCTCAGTTTTCTCTGGTCCAGATTAAAGCCTTATCCATCTATTACGGTTTCTTGGCATTTATTCCTTAAAATACCAATGGCGACTCCTATTCCTGGCATTTCCTGGCATTTATTCCTTAAAATGTCGGTGCCCTTCTTGTAACATAACAACCTCTATACCCATATTAGAAGCATCACACTCTAACTCAAAATATTTAACAAAGTTTGGGAGTGCTAAAATGGGTGCATGGATGAGCTTGATATGAACCAAGGAGACAAGGAAGAGTAAAAAAAGGACATGACATGAACTACAAGGTACGACCTTCAAAGACCCTTAATTAGGGGTAGATTGAAGAGGGTGGAGGTTGAAGTATTGAAGAACGTGGACCTCCTTGGAGGAAAAATGACATCCAAAGCAGGATCCACTTTGTTTGTATTATCCTCGTGTAGTTTAGGCACTTGTGTATAGTCTTTACGTAGCTTGCAATAAGTAGAAGTGCCTCGTAAAACTCTTTAAACGCATGGTGCCTTATGGACGCTCATAGCGCCTTTGGACACACTTTGCATCTTTAGACGCTTTGTTTGGACGATGGACTCAATATGACATATGAAGCCTTCTAGAGGTTCCATGAAGTCTTTGGACAACCCATTTTGGTTGATGCGTTTGGACGTAGAGGCTTATGGACGCTTCCTATGAACATTAGAATCCTTTTGATGATGGAAGACCATTTTCAGGGAATGCAACTCTTGGGTCAGTTGCCTTTAGACGAAGACTTCTCAGGATGACTCTGGACCATAGATGAAGCGTGAAAGTCATTTGACTTAGCTACTGGATTTTCTTGCCTTTGGACGCACATCCTTAGGCAGACCTTTACTGTTGTTTTCATTAAAATGACGGTGGCGACTCCTATCAAAGCCAAATCGGTCTTGGTCGCCCTTCCGGATAGGCCGAGTCGATTCTGGCTCTGCATAGCCAGGTCCTTCTCCAGGATGGTTCGGCTTTTCAGTTAAAAAAAAATTCCAAAGTTCGCGATTTTTCCCCATCACAATTTAGGTCGCGACATCTGCAAATTTCAGTCTATTCGCCAGTGAAATCAATCAATGTGCTTGGGCAATCTTCTAACTATGACTCAAGTAGCTTCAACTTTTAAAACATTTTCCAAGAAAGTATATTGGCAGAGCTTCCCTGGTCAACCAACACCCTTTCGATCTTATACTCCATGACCACTATTGAGATGACCATGGGATCATCTTGGTGTGGCATCATGTCCTTATAATCCTTGTCCGACAAAGAGATTATGGGATCTCGTGATATCGTCCTTGTTAAATAAGCTTTTATCATCATTACTAACCTAGCGTACCTCTTTTTCTCGACTGTCGTCATCATTACATTGGTTTCTTCACTTGATATTGTCGCGATGGTTCCATGGTAAAGCTACCCAGTCTAAGATTTCAGTCGACTTCTCTTTCTTGGTCGCTCCTCATTGGGCATTTCTGAATGGTTAGGCCGTGAAGGGTTGCACTCTTTTTCCATAACATCCCTTTGGGTCTGAACGAAGCGACCCAAGTACCCTTCACAGATCAATTTTTCGATCTGACCTTTTAGGGTCCTACAACCCTTAGTGGTGTGTCCACTGGTATGATGGAACTTGCACTATTCATCCCCATTTGATCCCATCTGCCTTTTGGCCGATGGGGGTATATCTAGCAAATGTGAGTGATATACCTTTCTCAAGATTTGAGTTCTTCTCACCTTTAGGGGGTGAACTAGGTTATCTTTATTCCCCAGTTTGTAGTTCCTTTCGTGCATGTTTGTTTATTTTTTTAATACCCTTGGTCACCCTTAGTTGAGCCAGACGGTATCTCATGCTCGACCACCAGCCTATCAGCCAAGTCCTCCTCCGCTTCAATGTGTTTTTCTGCCTTGCCTCTGATCTCCTCCATACTAATAGGCCTCCTTAACGCTAAGGAGTCACTAAACTGTCTTGCACGCAACCCTTTTTTGATTTGAGTTGCTTACTTGGACTGTAGCACTATTAAAACACGCAAAATATTTTTTAAGCGTTTTGCCTTTTATTTGCTTGATGTCAAATAGGTCAGTCACCCCCAGTTTCTTGGTCTTCTTAGCCATGACCTACGATACGAAACGTGTGGCCAAGTCATTGTAAGTGTGGATGGTTTGGGGAGGTAAGCAAAGAACCATTGCAGGTCCACACCCGTCAACGTACCCAGGAAAAACTTGTACCTAATGGCGCCATCTCCCCCGCTTATATATACCTATGTCTAGAATGCTTGTAAGTGGTCGTGGGGGTCCATAATGTCATCAAATGGATCCATCACTAGTTCCCTGAAGTGTGGGGGAATACGAGCTTGGTCGATCTCCTCGTCAAAGGGTTGCCCCCAAAACATAGGGGGGTTTGCTACACCCTTCTGTTTGTCATCTTCATAGCTTTTAATTGCACCCACACCTCCTTCTCGCATTCTTTGACCATCTTTAAGGCCACTGAATGGCATTCCTCCACTTCGACGGCAGGTCCCACTTTCACTCATTATTCATGAGCTTATACGGGATTTTATTATTATTATTATTATTATTATTATTATTATTATTATTATTATTGTTATTGTTATTATCATTATCATTATCATTATCATTATCATTATCATTATCATTATCATTATCATTATCATTATCATTATCATTATCATTATCATTATCATTATCATTATCATTATCATTATCATTATCATTATCATTATCATTATCATTATCATTATCATTATCATTATCATTATCATTATCATTATCATTATTATTACTATTACTATTATTATTATTATTATTATTATTACTATTACTATTACTATTATTATTATTATTATTACTATTATTATTACTATTACTATTATTATTATTATTATTATTACTATTATTATTACTATTACTATTATTATTATTATTATTATTACTATTACTATTATTATTACTATTATTATTATTATTACTATTATTATTATTATTATTATTATTATTATTATTATTATTATTATTATTATTACTATTACTATTACTACTACTATTATTATTATTATTATTATTATTATTATTATTATTATTATTATTATTATTATTATTATTATTATTATTATTATTATTATTATTATTATTATTTAATTGATAAAAAGAAAAAATACAAAGAAAGAATTACACGTATTTATAAAAATATAATAGAAACTAACTAGTTTCGACTAATTAACCAACCAACTAACTAAACTAAGATAATTAACTAAACTCAACTAAAGAGGAAAAAAAATAGAAAAAAGTTCCTTATAAATTACAACAACAAGAAATAGAAAGATGAACTACAACTTCCTCTAGGATTGAAGATAATGATCCATACACTCGGGAACTAAAACGTAATGCTATATAAATAGAGATGATGTTCTAAAACCACAAATCAATCTTTAAATCATGTGCATATGTTGCATGCTTAGGATCCACAATCACAATCTAGTTCAAACACAATGGAAAATTAATCAAGAACCAAAAATTCAATTAGAAAAAGGGATAAAATGGATTAGGAAAGAAATAGCTCGCCACTAATTCCTAAGAATTAGATAAGAAATTGTAGAAATTCTCCACAAGCATCTTCTTGGAGGTTTCATAAGAGTTGAATTTCTTATTCAAGACAAGAGAAGAGAGAATTCTCTTCAAAAGTGCTAAGTACAATTTCAATGTCATCAAAAAGTGATTATCCTAATTTCAATGAGAGTTTTTATAGCTAATCTTTAATCCTAATTAGTAACTCTTAATCCTAATTAAGTCACTTATCAAAGCCCAAGGCCTAACGAGCCCAAGCACAAGCTAAATGGCCCATAAATGCGAGCCCCCTTGGCCCTTACATGACATTACTTTCGGATGCATTGTTTGAGCTATAGGAGTGCGAACTAGGTTGAACTCTAAATAGAAAAGTTGTATATATTTCTCTTAGATTTCTCAAGACACAAATTTTGTCCAATTTAAAGGTATGTGCTCTAGATACGCTTGATTTGGCAAAGCATGTTGGTGATGGAACTCGCGATGGACAACCTATGATTAGCAACTGATTTTCGAACAACCTAAGACTAGTGATCAATTTGGCGACGTATGACCGAGTTGTTTATGATGATAATGAAAAATGGTCATACAAAGGGATTTGGCCCAAGACTAAGCTATCCTACTGAGAATGTATTTAAACTAGAATGAAAATACAAGAGAAATGAACATGGACACTTCAACCCTATGCAATGCCACCTTAGCAGCTGAAAAAATTATACATAGTATGGTCTTCTTCAAGTGTTTCCTCTTGGCCTTTGAGCATTGCCAATTCTTTGTACACTTCTTCTTGCATTCTTTTGACTCTACCCCTTGTCATAGAACCTTGAGGTGTAAGGGCAACCTCCTTCTTCATGTCCCCCAAGTTGTGCAAATCCATATATGCATAAGCATCCTTTTCAATTTTCTTCTTATTTTGTGTTTTATCTACAATGATATCTAATAAAGTGTAGAAAAGCTCTTTAAGTAAGTGCAAAGAGAATCGAACCTTTGAAAACAAGGATGTAGTAGATGTTTGTGAGATGAAAAAATCATTTTCTTTTTAGTATAAAATTATGTGTTTTTCTCTTTCACTTCACACCATTGCATTTACATTTCTTGGTGTTTTTTTTTTGTTTAATCTTGAACTGGGCGATGCTTTTCATATTATTCTTCCATTATTATTTTAGATACTACAATTTCAACTTTCATCACTATTCATCTTCTTTGATAATGAAATTCTCCACATTAGAGAGCTTTAATACCATATCATTAAATTGAGAAGAGATAAATTGGAGAAAAATACAAGTATCACCAGCATATTAAGGTTGTTCATCATAAAGCTCGTAATAGAGCAATGGAGAACCACATAAATACATTCGAATCGATTGATGGATAAAAGATCAAAAATACAATAAAGAATTACATGTATTTGTATGAATAAAATAGAGGCTAACTAATCTCAACTTACTAAGCTCAAGTAATTAACTAAACTCAACTAATTAACTAAATTTAACTAACAATTGACTTACAACTTCTAACAATATGTATGTTGAATTGTCAAGATAAATTTATTCAAGTTTAATTGTACTTTTGGTCCTTTTAGCTTGGTGTATGAATAATTATGGTCCGTTTAATTTTAGTTGGTCGATTTTAATTCTTATATTTAAAAATGATCAATTTTAGTTCTTGTAGTTTTAATTGTTCAATTTTGATTTTTATATTTGAAAAATAAGCAATTTTAGTTCATATATTTAATAATTTAATTTATAAAAATTAAATAATTAATGTTACATCACACGTATGTATATATCATAGATTTTCAATTTTAAAAAAAAATTGACTAATTATATCATGTTATCGTGTCCGTTAAAAATTGAAGAATAAGTTAACGGTCTGACCAAAATTGCTCATTTTTTTTCAAACATAAGAACCAAAATTAAACAATTAAAAGTATGGAATGAAAATTGATATTTTTTAAATGTTTGGAACAAAAATTGAGCAGTTAAAACTATATGATCAAAATTGTTGATATATCAAACTAAAAGGATTAAAAATATAATTAAACCTTTTATTTATTTATAGAGTTATTGACGTACATTCTTATTAATTTAAAAATGATTGTAATTATATTTTTTCATTTTCTTTTACTTTTTTTTTCCTTTTTTATCATATTATTTATTATTATTATTTATTATTTTATTATTATTATTCTTTTACCTTCTCACTCCAAAATAAAGGATAAATTTATTATGACTCTTACTCTGTCACGATAGCAAACTGACAAAGGAGGAAGATTGGGTGTGAGAGGGGAACCACCATTGGGGATATTGGATCATTCTATAATGCTTTGGAAAAGTATTTGGCAAATGGAGAAATTAATATTAATATATGGTTCGGAATCATTACGTATGTATAATTCTCATTAATTTTTATATGTAATATATAATTAAAGTTTTTAATTTATAAAAAATTAATAAAATTTAATTATGAGTCACATTGAGATTACTCAAGAGATTACGATAGTTTTCAATTATATAATAATTTGTTGTAGATGATACCTAAAGAAATAAAAATATAAATATGATAAATAATATAATATTATAATGAGATCAATAAAAACAAATTATAGATAGTAACGAAGTGTTGGAGAATTATTAGACGATGATACATGTAACTTTTCCAATGCTTTAACAAGTAAATTTCAGCCATTAAATATTAAAATAAACTAGTTTAGTATCACATGCAATACACGGTTACATCAGTTTATTATTAAAAAATATATATTAATTATAAAGTTATGGTTAAATTATAATTTTGGTCATTTATTTTATGGTAAAAATTTATTTTTATTCTTTATCTTTTAAAAATTTTATTTTGATCGTTTAATTTTTAAATCTAAATCAAGATTATTCTTTAAAAAAAATAAGTATTTTCAATTTTGAAACATGATTTTGAACTATCTTTTTACTGATTCAATATATAAAACTATAGAAACTACTAATGTTATAAAAAAAAAGGTATAAATTAGATAAAAATAAGTGAATTCCATGAACAATTAAAAAATTGAAAAAAATCTCATATCAATTATTTTTTCAATGTTCACATAACTCATTTTTCATGCAATTTTTATTACGTTTATAATTTTTTTTTATTTCAAACCTTAATTGAATTTCATAATTTTCATGTAAATAAATTAAATGAAAAAAGTTTTACATCTTGAATCAGTAAAAAAAATAGTTCAAAATCATGACTCAAAATCGAAAAAGATTATTTTTTTATAAGGATAATATTGACTCAAATTTGAGAGTTAAATGACTAAAATAAATTTTTTAAAAGATAAATGACCAAAATAAATTTTTACTCTAAGATAAAGAATCAAAGTTATAATTTAACCTAAAATATTTAATGCTTTTATATGTAAATTTGCTAAGATATATTAAAGATAAATATAAATAAAAATATTTTCTAAATATATAATGAAATGTAATAAAGTCAATAAGAATAAAATTTATATCCTTGCAAAGGGCGTGAAATGTTTACATTCTGAAAATTTTATCTTAAAAAATGAATGTATTAAGAAATAAAATAAATAAATTTGAAGTATAATCAAAGGACAATTCTATAGAACTTAAATTGAAAATAAATCTAAATATTATTAAATCAGTAATATTGTAGGAGTTATGGAATGAGAAACAAAAAATTAAAAGAAAATGAATTTACCTAGCTCAAAGATTATTGCATACTATAGAAGATATTAATTACATTAAATGCTCAAAAGTATAATAGTTGGAAAACATTGCAAAACTTTATTGATGATCATGGTAGACGTTGTATTCAGCCACCCACTTATAAGGTTTTTGTAAATTCAAAATTTCTTAATAAATTAGTGAATTCTAAATCGAATTAAAATTTATTTTTGGTAATTCGCGTAATAATTTACATTTAAGACAAACATAGTTACTCAGATGATACTTCAAATACTAATGTTTAAGGAAAATCTTTATTATGTCTACAATTTTTTAGATTTAAAATTTGAAATATGAAGTAAAAAAATTAAAATATTTTTTTAATTAAGTTTGATTTTTTGTCATTTAATTAAAACTAAATTAATTATCGTATCCCGAACAAGATTGTCACTAAAAAAGAACGTGGAAAACCAAAAATTAAAAAAAAAAAGTTAGTGTAAATTTCTCTTCATATTTTCATGGTAAGTGATGATATTCTTCATTTATTATATTTTATTCATATTGTCTATGTTAGATAAAATTAAACACTCACTAAATTAGTTAAGTTAGAAAAGAGTAAGTAAGGAAAAAATACATATATTTTACATTATTATAACAATGAATTACAAATGTATATATTTTCACAGTAATAATTTAGACGTCAAATGTAATTTCAGGTAAATTGTTCATCTCTATGGTTAAGTACAAATTTTCTTATTTGCTTTTATATCAAAAAAATTCCCCATCTCCATGTGTTATATTTTATCTATAATTTTTTTATATATTACTAAATTTACATATAGATATCAATCATAAAAAAAATTCAAGTAAAAGAACTTCAATAATTTAGTTAAGTGGGACGATGATAAATAAAACATAATTAAATTTTTTTTCATCATATTTAAGTACTTATTTCAAAATTTAAGATGAATAAGTTCTTACCTCATCAATTAGTTGCTAAAATAATTACCTTTATTTAATCTTCTATTATAAAAATAACTAATACATTAAGTTTTTCAAAAAAAGAAACTTAATATTTCTACTAAATAGTTTAAGAAAGTAATTAATACAATTATTATTAGATAGAGTTATTAGAATATATTGTAGCAATAACTTAAATATAAAATTAAAAATTAATAGTAATTATTATATCGGTGAAAAATTAATTTTAATATAATAAAAAACTTAATGAAATTTATTTTCAATAAGTAATAAGATACTGGAAAAACCAACAAGGCACCACCAATGTGGTGACAAAACACAGCGGATAAAAATTTTCTTTAAGTAACCACAAATAATGAGAAGAATCACACAAGTGAGAGCAATCTTTTTAACGTGAAAAAACCCTCTCAACGTGAAAAGTAAAAATCACGCGTCGTCCAAACCAAAGAAATCAATCCATTATGATTAATTAAGAGTATAAGAGTTGTCAATCTCTTCTATCTCTCTCACTCTATGAAAAATCCACTCTCTCAATCTCCAAATCTGACCTCTTCTCTTCTTATAGAGAGACCTAGCGAGCTTGAGAATACTGAGCTTTTGTCCATATGGGAGGGAAAAAAAACATATATATATATAAATATATATATAATATAGTCATATCAGACATGATTGAAAGGCATGATTCGTGAACGAGACATTGACAATGGGTTCGAGGCTAACACGACCAAAGTTGTTTAGACAGAGAGCAACATATGGTCCAAAAGCGAAATTGAGAATTTAATAAATACAAAAAAGAGTTTATTCAATGAATATTCTGTCTTTATATTCTGTAATAGTCCAATGATATTATATTATTTTAATTTAATTAATAGTTTTTTATTCTAATTTTAAATATATAACTATGTTAAATATTTCAAAATAAATTTCATCCATAATATATCTACACAATTCAAGTAAAATAACCTTTCATAGAAAAATATTTATGGTCTGAAAAACAAAAGTGTACTGCTTTTTTTATGTGATGATAACTTTTCTTTATCAATAAAATTTGTCTATATTTATTTCCTTAACATTAAAAAAACTGAAAATGGCTTCTTATTTGATCAAGCACTCCTTTCGTTGCAAGTTCTTTTTGTTGCCATGGGAGTTTAGTTTGTTTTAATTTTTTTCTTCAAGAAAGAAAAATATTTATTGTTTTATATAAAAATTATTAAATTTAAATATGTTTTACGTCCTTGTAAATAAGATTCGTCTATCTTTAGTTTTTGCGATATATTTTGTTTTTTTTTTCTAAATCTCTGTCATTTATTTGATGTTCTTTTTTAATCCTGGTAAATAACTATAGTTAGTTTAGTGTTATCAAAAAATTCCAATTATGACCTTTATGGTTCAGATCATTCATACAATATATAAAAGGAAACTCTAGATATCAAAGAATAATAATAAAAGTAATAGTAATTTTTTTAAAAAAATATAAGTTAAAAATAAATTATTAAATTAAAAATTAATAATAATATTAAAAACAATCAAAACACTCTCATAACATATTAAAAAATAAGTTATAAAAATAAATTATATGTAATTACCTTTTTTTTATATAAAATAATAAATAAATGACTTAATTGAATTGTATATCTAAAATTAATTTAATTATATTAATTAAAAATATTCTCCATTACCTTAATTATATTAATTAATATTATTTATTTTATTAGTTATGTCACCTTTAAACTATAAGCACTAAAAAAGAATACTAAGTAAATGTCAGAAATTTAAAAAGAATAAAATTTTTTAGAATGATTAAAACCATACAGAATTATATTTGTAATGACTTATAATATATTTAAGCTAAATTATTATTTATTAGAATCTCAAATGAATGCTTAATTAATTTATAATTATATTTTAACTATTTTAATAAAAAAATAGTTAAACGAAAGTATTTTTGTCATATTAATTTGAATAATTAATAATTTCTTAAAAAATACCAATTACCTTAAATTAATGTTTGGTACAAGAAATCGTTCGTTCCCAATTAATATTTTTTGGAAATGAGACTCGTATGAATTGGGTTACTGAGAAAATTTATATAATATCTTTATTCTTTAATTATTGTTCAAAATTTCTAAGAATAACACGTTTATAAATTATATTTAAGGTTTAATTTTCATGCGTAATATAAAGATTTTTTATATTATCAATCAATTAAAAATTATATTTTATTTTATTTGTTGAAATCGAATATAGTAATAAAGAGTTTATAATACTTATATACTTTATTCAACAAAAAATTATATGGTCCAAAGATATAATTTGTAAGGTAATTATTATAAAAAAAAAATCGTGCTAAGAAAGTTTTAAGATCTTTTTAGCATCTATATGGCTAATCAATTGTCGAGTGTGTATTAACCACACCATGTACTCAAAGTTGAGCCTCATGTATAGATGATTTTGTAAGGATATTGCAATAAACACTACAAATAAAGTCGTAACGATGGTTCCATTGATCAATAAATATTGCATGTTAGACATGCCAGTCAATATTTTCTTTTCCTTTAGAAGTCAAGGTTGTGAATGTCATCAGGTTGACATGGAGGAAATAGGATATGTTGTGTCATTCCAAATTGACACATTACTTGATCTAGTTGATGCCACTTAATAACATGGAAACAAATGAGTGACACTACTAATCTCCAAAATTCACTATTGATCTCATACAGTTTACAAGATAATCGACAATGTCCGTCAATATTCAATTAGAAAATAAATTATTGTTATGACAGTCAACCTACCTGTGTCTTTAGAAGCTTGTCTAGTGTTTCTCTATATACCAGTAGTCAGTTTTTATTATATGCAAAAGTAGACTGATCACGAACTCACCTTTACATTCATAAACAAATATAAGTTAAATTTATATAAGCACAATCTTCTATTTTTATATGTTTAAAATTTTATTACTACATATACATACCGTGTTGCAAAGGGTTCACCAATAAGTGGTTCAGGATGCTAATTAGGTCCTAGACAAGGAAACTTCCCCATGCCCATAGTTGTATCAACAAACACGTGCCACTTATTTCTTTGTGTTGAATGTTAGTGACAAACATAATTCCCGATACAAATTGGCCAATGCAATTGATCCCCAATTGTATCAGCCACATTGTTGTAAGTCTACAAGAAAATATGCATTTTTTAAATGTACAAAAACTCTAGAATGACATGGAAAAAGTATTCCTCCTATCATCCTTAAAATATATAAGCTCTCCTAAATCGTAGCATTTTCAACATATTATGTACATGTTCGGCTATGTCGCCAAAATGTTTTTCAAGCCAAGTCATTTTGAGTCTAGAGCCTTTCATTTCTTCTCTCGGAAGAGATATACCAAATTATTGAATAAACAATTCCAACCAATTACCATTTGTAATACTACTAACTGGTTCCTCATCAATCCTTAATCCTTATTGCACAGCCACATCTTGTAATGTAATAGTACATTCACCTGATGACATGTGAAAAATGTGGGTCTCTAGTCTCCATCGCTCTACTAATGTTAAAATTAGTGCATGATCTAGTGGAAAAAAAATAAAATTTACAAAAAGTCCTAAAAAATTAGTTTGTCGTTAAAATTTTAGAACATGTGGTGGGAGATTTGTAACTCATAAATGCAAGTTTTGCGTTTGTCTCACTATCGAGATTCTATTTGTTTTCTGATTCCAAATTTTTTCTAAAATGTACACGTTTTGCAACCACAACAATGAGGTATCATGTAGACCATACGATGAACAACACAACTTTTCATTCTTTATTAATACCTACAAATAAGAAATTACATTTAATAACAACATTCACAAATTATTATATTAAAAATTGTCCAAAATAAATAAATAAATAAAAATTAACAAATTCAATCATTAATAATTAAAAAAAATAATTATTTTCTACCTAAAATTTCTAAATATTGTAAAAATACATTACACGAGTTTAATAATATCTAAAAATAAAAATATCAACTAAACTAATAACAAAAAAATATGTTACAATTTCTACCTAAAAATAAAAATAAATATCAATTAAGAAAATAAATTATTAATTTAAAAAAAAACTTACTATAAACAACATATAATTATAATGTTTACGGTTTAAAAATCCAAATATAATATAAATAGACTACACAAATTTAATAATAATAAAATTAAAAATTATCAACTAAAAATAACAATTTCTACCAAAAAATAAAAATAAATAACAGTTAAAAAAATTAATTATTAATTTTAGTGAATTTTTTTTACTATAACTACCTAAAAAAGCTAAATATAATAAAAATACATTACACAAATTTAATCATTATAAAATTAAAAATGATCAACTAAAAATAAAAATTTCTACCTCAAAATATAAATAAATAACAGTTAAGAAAATTAATTATTAATTTTAGTAAAAAGAAAAACAAAACTTACTATAAACAATATATAATTATTATGTTTAGTGTTTAAAAAAGCCAAATATAATAAAAATACACTACACGAATTTAATAATAATAAAATTAAAATTATCAACTAAAAATAACAATTTCTACCTAATAATAAAAATAAACAACAGTTAAGAAAATCAATTATTAATTTCTCTTAAAAATATAAATTGCTATAAACAACGTATAATTATAATGTTTCTACATAAAAAAGTCAAATATAATAAAAATATCTTACAAAAAATTTAATAATAATAAAATTAAAAATGAACAACTAAAAAAAATTCTTCCTAAAAATAAAAAATAAATAAAAGTTGAGAAAATCAATTATTAATTAAAAAAACAAAACTTGCTATAAACAAAATATAATTATTAATGTTCTACATAAAAATACACCACACAAATTGAACAATAATAAAATTGAAAATGAATAACTAAAAATAACAATTTATGCCTAAAAATAAATATAAATACCAGTTAAGAAAATCAATTATTACTTTAAAAAAACAAAATTTGCTATATACAACATATAATTATAATGTTATACATAAAAAAACAAATATAATAAAAACACATCACACAAATTTAATAATAATAAAATTGAAAATGAACCACTAAAAATAACAATTTCTACCTAAAATTAAATATAAATATCAGTTAAGAAAATCAATTATTACTTTTTTAAAAAAAAACAAAACTTACTATAAACAACAAATAATTACAATGTTCTGGCTAAAAAAAGTCAAATATAATAAAATACATTACCCAAATTTAATGATAATAAAAATAAAAATGATAAACTAAACGTAACAATATTTACATAAAAATAAAAATAAAGTTAAGAAAATTAATTATTAATTTTTAATAAATGAAACTTACTATAATAAAAATATATTAATTCAATTTAATAATAATAAAAATAAATGATAAACTAATGACAGTTTAATTCAATATTAACTCCTATTTATAACCAAAACAACATAATATTATATTAAAAAAATATACTAACTAAATTTATAAATCTTGAACTTGTTTGTAACTCACCAATTAAAATCTTTAGTATTCACATGCTACTCATTAAAACTAATAAACTATTTTATCAACCTCTTTAACACATGCCTTATAACCACAAACTTCATTAAAAAATTCTTCAAAACCTCTAGAATTCAAATTTCAAATTTCACTCTTCTCTGTAAAAATTAAACTTCTAACACTCAACCACCAACACTCTTTTCCAATATCACATTTTCCATAAATTCTCATAGATTAATTCCCCATCATAACACCCGTGATTCCAACACACAACACTTCCTAAAATTAAAAAAAAACAAAAAAAATCAAAAAATGAAAAAGAAAGAGAAATATATATATATATATATATATATATATATATATATATATATATATATATATATATATAAACTTCATTCAAAAATTCTTCAAAATCCTCTAGAATTCAAAATTCAAATTTCACTCTTCCCAATAAAAATCAAACTTCTAACACTCAACCATCAACACTCTTTTCCAATATTACATTTTCCATAAATTCTCACAAATTAATTTCCCATCATAACACCCTTGATTCGAACATACAACACTTCCTAAAATTAAAATATATATATATATATATATATATATATCACATTTTTCATAAATTCTCACACATTAATTCTCCACATAACTCTTCTGTTTCCAATACATAACACTTTCTGAAAATAAAAAAAAATGAGAAAATGAAAGAAAATAATATATATATATATATATATATATATATATATATATATATATATATATATATAAACAGGGCTGGAGGCGCCATTTATGTAGTCACCTTCTAAACACCCCTAAAAAAAAAAAAATTAACAATAAAAAAAAAACGAAAAAAGGGCCCAATGAGCCATTTATCCAAGCACCTCCCCATTCCCAATAATTCTCAATAAAAAAAAAAAAAAAAACTGAGGCACCATTTTCCCATCCACCTCCCCCATCCTAATAAATAAATAATAGTTATAATAAAAATGCAAAAGAGAATCACATTTCACATATATCATATTTTCATAAATTCTCAAACACTATCGCTCTTAATATCACATTTCTTATAAACTTTCATATATTTCCTGTGTATTCCACCTTCCTAACACTCCTCGCTTCCTAACACACAACATTTCAAAAAAAAAAAAAAACAAAAATAAAAACAAAACACAAATAAAAAAACATAAAATGAAAAGAATAGGGCTAGAGGCTCCATTTACCGAGGTACCTCCTAAACAAATAAAAAAATGATTGGAGGTGCCGGTTACCATACGCCTCTCCTATTCCTAATAATTTCCCGTGAAATAATAAAAAATACGAAAATAATTAAAAATAAAAAAAATTGGAGACACCATTTCTTCAATCACCTTCCCCACCTCAATAAATAAATAATAATAATATTAAAAAAATGCAAAAAAAAAATTACATTTCACATATATCACATTTTTTATAAATTTTCAACTAACAACATTTTTTGCCAATATTACATTTCCTATAAATTCTCACATATTCCCCATGCATTTTCCTTTCCTAACACCATTTTCATACACTATCCACTTTCCAATACACAACACTTTCCGAAATAAAAAATAACAATACACAAACAAAAAAAACATAAAATAAAAAATGTAAACAAGACTAGAAGCACCATTTACCCAAGCACCCCTAAACCTAAAAAAAACCATAAAAATCAATAAGTACAAAAAAAGGGTTAGAGGCGTCATTTTTACCCAAGCACTTCCTAAACCTAAAAAACCATAAAATTCAATAAGTACAAAAAAAGGGGTTGGAGGCACCATGTTGTACCCCAATTTTGTCTGGTATGCGCTACTAGATGGATGAAAAACAAACAAAAGAAAAAACGAAAAAAGAAAAGAAAAAAACGAAAAAGAAAGAAAAGAGAATGGGAGGCAATGGGAAAAAAGGAAAAGCAAAAAAGGGGAACGGGACAGTAGAGGCAGAGAAAGGAGACAATAGCAGGCGCGTCTTTTCCCGCCTTGAGAAGGTGCACGAGGGAACAGGCAAACGTTGGCTTCTACGAGAAGCCACCCTCAACTCTGCCACTGTGTAGAAAAGTAAAGATGCAAAAATAGCTTTGGGACGAAAATCGAGAAAGTCAATGTCAACGCATTAATGGAAGAGATCTCCTTGAAGATTCGCAATGGTGACCTAAGGGTGAGAGGTGCGCCTATAAAAGGACTTGCGCTTGAACGGAGAGGGGGGACCCTTTTGATTGGGTCTAGAAGTTTTGAGAGGAAGAGTTCAAAAACGAAGGGACCTCTGGGCATAGAAAGTCCAAAAATCCTCATTTGATTTCAAGCTTTCGTAGACAAATGAACAAGCAGCGAAAGAAGGAAAACTGCAGAGGTTCTACAGAAGAAGTTTAGTCACTCTACGACAATCTTGGGCTTTCTAAATATAAGGTAAGTGTTTTCGAAATTTACTTCTGCATGCCCATTTAGAAACCCAAAATCCTAAGCCAACAAACTCCCTAGCACCTCATCTTAAGCTTCCCAGCTACCCCTTCCCTAAACTCTTTGGGCGTCATTGGAAAGCCCACTTCATCTACTTTATTCATCTCTGTAGACGCCAATGGAAAGTCCATCTTCACCTAACCCACGGGTGCCTAACGAATAACCCATCTCTTCCCACTTTTCAAACACTTGCTTAGCCCCCTAAAGTTGAGTCAGTCTCGGCTCCTTCTCCTACCACTAGGTTGACTCTGTTTGGCAAACTATGTCTGGCTGACTTTTTTGGCTGGCATTGTTTGGCCAACTTTGTTTGGCCAACTCTATCTGGCCGACTGTGTCTGGCCAACTTTGTCTTGGCCGACTTCATTTGGCTGACTTTGTCTTAGCCGACTTCATCTGGTCGATTTTGTCTTGGTTGACTCCGTCTTGGCCAACTCTGTCTTGGTTGACTCTGTCTTGGCTGACTCCGTTTGGCTAACTCTGTCTTGGCCGATTTCGTCTGGCCAACTCTGTCTTGGCCGACTTCGTCTAGCCAACTTTGTCTTGGCCGACTCTATCTGGTCGACTCCATTTGGACGACTCTCCATCTAACCATCCATGCTGAGAACTACGTAAACTTTAATTTCTCCATTTCCATGAGAGATACATAGGAGCAAGAGGTAACTCTTGTCAAGTTATTCATCCAAAAAACCAAAAAAAAAAACATCCTTTGTCCATCCTTTGTGAATATCTTCCATTAGAAAGGCATAAACCATAAGGTAGAAGTCATCTTATTTCATGCATCTAGTTAGGGTAATTACCTTATGGTAGACGTATTAGGATTCTGGTAATCCCTATGCGTAACTGATTCCCGAACCTGAACTCTGATTCTCATACCTGCCTTATCCAACCCCTGGTTTCCCAGCATTTTCCATAAAAAACATCGGTGGTGACTCCTCAATTCTTGTTCCTTCCCTAGAAAGGACTTAAACATCGATATTTCAATTTTTTGCTAACACCGCGTTGCGATTTAGGTCGCGACAATTGGCATAATCACTCTCACTTTCTCTCTCTTCCTTTTGTCAACTCAAGCCTTTAGCTCAAGGTCTTTCAATCTTGTGGGAGACGGGAAAAGTTTTTCCAAGGCCCCATGGTGGGTGCCAATGTTTTGATTTGCAAAAATGATACAGGATCAACAACTTGCCGCCTCCGCTCATACCCTTCCCCAAATATATAGATACTAGCCGTTTTCTCTTTCCTATTCGGATTTTGTTCCCTAACTTATACATAAAATGACAAAAGGTCCCAGGGACATGTTAAGTGCAAAATGGCTACTTAGGTTTCCAGGGATATGTTAGGTGCAACACGAATGCTCAAGCTCTACTCCTTAACATGTCAATTACAATCTGCCCTTGCTAGAGGGTGGTACAATTCAGCTATGCCACCTCGCAAACTCGACTTGGTTGCATGCAGAGCGAAGTCGGCATGCAGAGTGGAGTCAGTTGACGGAGTGGAGTCAACATGCAGAACGAAGTTGGCCTGCGGAGTGGAGTCGACATGCAGAGCGAAGTCGGCTGACGAAATGGAGTCGGTTGATGGAGTAGAGTTGGCATGCGGAGTGGAGTCAGTTGGCAGAGCGGAGTCGGCAGGAGCGATAGGAACTTTGAATCGGAGGTTAACTAGGATGGAACTTGCTGGCCGAAGGAGATTCGGTTGTCTAAGATGGACTCTAAAGACCGATCGATAAAGTAGGAAAATAGATAAAAAAAAAAAATAGACTAATGATGTAGAACAAAAATCTATTATATATGATACGTGTTGACTTTTGTCATATGTCTTAAAAATTGTTTGTGATTAAAAGAAAGTGTTAGAGTAATGTAAAAACAATATTTTTTAACATTTTATAAAGTTTTTTTTTATATTGGTTGTTTAATAATCAATATAAAAAAAATGTTAATATTTACAAAAACCACTACGTTGTTGTTTATACTAGTTCTTAAACGGCCTATGTAAAGGTATGTTGAAAAGTTATTTTTACATTAACAGATAAAACATTAATGTCAATCTTTGCATTAATGTCAATCTTTGTAGCAATGATCTCAAATTTTTTACTTTGCTAACATTAAAATAGTCATTGCAGTCAACTTTGTATGTTTAACATGGACCAAAAGTTACTAGTATACATTTTTTTTTTTTTTGAAAATTGGATTTGACCAAATTAATTTGTATAACTGGAATCAGCCTGATGGTCGATGATTAACTCTAAAAAAAATTGAACAATTTTATATTTGATGACAACTAATCAAGAATTAGTAAAACCAATCTAAAATCGATTTGAATCAATAATTTAAAAATATTTTTTTTTATTTTTAAATTTTTTTAATTTTAATAATATATTTATATAATATATTATTTAATTTTCTTTTTATTATTTTATTAATACCAGTTCGATCAATTATGATTAAACCATTGAACCTTTAATAAATGTTTTGACTGATTTAATGA
The DNA here is from genome assembly GCA_025330945.1 of Mucuna pruriens. Taxonomy (NCBI): domain Eukaryota; kingdom Viridiplantae; phylum Streptophyta; class Magnoliopsida; order Fabales; family Fabaceae; genus Mucuna; species Mucuna pruriens. The sequence goes on from JAENHJ010000522.1 coordinate 161,174, forward strand.
CCGATCTGATTTTAAAAATATTTTTTGTGGTGAGTAATTAAAATTTTGACTAAATTTGTATTTTATCACTTTTTAGTATTTCTTTGAAAAATTAAAAATCAATTCAACCTAAAAGTTGAATTGGATTTATAAAAAAAATTTGAGTTGGATAGTATTTTTCCTTCAAACCAATCAAGAAAGTTAACACCTTATTTTGAAGAATTGATGTTAGTTTTTCTTATTCTTAGATTCTTTATTTTTCTTTTCACATTATACTAGATCATCAAAACTTTTAACAATTGTATAAATACTTAGATTCATGGTAGTTGTTTGTAGATTACAACGAAATCTTTAGAAATCACGAGCAGTTGGTTTGTGATCTTCCTCAACCAAATCACCTTAATTCCTTTAAGGACCTTCATTTCTCTCCTTTGATGGGGAGAATAGAAAATTTGATTTGGTGTATTAGGGACCATAACATTTCCTGATGTGTTAGCCTACATATAGGGTTCTCATTATTCCCTAATGGGCCAACATGGGTATCCAGTCATTAAGCCCATATCAAGTCCTTTTAAGAGGTTTATTTGATTACTTAAGTTGGATCATTTAGGATTATAATCACCTTAAATAAATAGTTGATATGATTGTACTTAAAATATAATTCCCAAAAGATTAAAAGAAATAATAAATTTCTATCAATCTCCCACTTGAGCTTTGTATTCTCTTGAAACAATTATATTACAAAATTCCTTAGACACACATTTATATGCTATTTATCTTTAGACTTTCCCTTAATACAATCTAGTTAATCTTGTACATTAACAATGAATCATTGCAACTTTCATCATAAACAAGCATGATTACATCACGATGATCACCATAGTAATATACTCTATAACATAGATCAAATATGAATGAATGACATGAAAATTACATGCAATGTGATATCAAACATGTCTATTTCCAATTAGCCCTTATTTTTAGTCTTTAGTGGAGATCAATCCAAATTCTTTGAATGTAACACAGTTATTACATACAAGGAAATATAAACGAGTTCAAAATGTAAACATAAACCATCAACTTTATTATGCAGAAAATAAAGAACAACAAAATGTTCAAAGTGAAACATAAAACATACATACTTCCACTAAACTAAGGTATCCTAAGGAATAACACCCATATGAGTAGTGTGCTCATGAAAGACCTTGGGTAGCAACCCTTTAGTCAATGGATAAGCTAACATGAAACTTATTGCTATATATTCTATGGTAATTTGTTTATTTTGAACTCTTTATTTAACAACTAGAAACTTGATGTTGATGAACTTCAACTTTGCAAAGCTCCTATTGTTGTTGGAGTAAAGGACTGCTGAATTATTAACATAGTATATTTCCAATGGCCTTTCAATGCCATCGACCACCCTAAACTAGTGACAAAGTTTCATAGCCATATCGCATGGTTGGATGCCTCGAAGCAAGCCACAAACTCTACAGCCCATGGTCGAAGGGCTATAAGAGTCTGTTTAATAGACTTCCAAGAGATAGCTCCTCTAGCTAGCATGTAGATGTATCAAGATGTAGAGCATTTTCTATCTTAACATCCTACAAAATCGGAGTTAGAATACCCGATAATTTCCAATCCTTCAGACTTCCGATAAGTGAGCATGTATCCTTTTGTTCTCTTCAAGTAATGCATCATGCGTTTAATTACCTTCCAATGCTACATTCTAGGATCACTTAAATACCTACCCAAAACTCCCACCACAAAAGCAATGTCAAGACGAGTACAAACTTGAGCGTACATTAGACTTCCCATTGTTGAGGCATAGGAAATCTTTTGCATCTCATTTCTTTCAAGGTCATTGTTGGGGCACTGCTTGAGACTAAATTTGTCTTCCTTGGCTATCGAGGTGTCTCCTGGTTTACTATCTTTCATGCCGAATCTATTTAAGACTTTACTGATATAATTATCTTGTGATAACCTTAGGATACCTTTAGAATGATCTCTAAGTATCTGCATACCCAATACAAAAGAAGCTTCCTCAAGATCTTTCATTTCGAAACTCTTCGTTAGAAATCTCTTGGTTTCATGCAACGAGCTTGTATCACTACTAGCAAGTAGTATGTCATCGACATATAATACTAGCAATATGTATTTACTTCCATTGAACTTGTGATATACATAATCATCAACTACATTTGCCTCAAAACCACTTTAAGGTAATGACTTGATGGAACTTGTGATACCATTGACAAGAAGCCTATTTGGGGGCTAAAGATGGATTTCCTTAGTTTTCATACCATAGACTTAGAGTCATTTGACACAGTTTTCAGGTTGCACCGTATAAATAATTTCGTCAATGTCACCATTTAGAAACGTCGTCTTAACATCCATCTGATGTAGCTCTAAATCAAAATAAGCTACTAGTGCCATTATGGTTCTAAAAGAATCCTTTGAAGATACTAGAGAAAAGGTTTCTTTATACATAATGTCTTCCTTTTGAGTAAAGCCTTTAGCAACTAGACGAGCCTTATATCTCTCGATATTACAATTAAAATCCTTTTTGGTTTTAAATATCCATTTGCAACCAATAGGTTTCACATTCAGGTAATTCGACGAGATCCAAACATCATTGTCTTGCATAGACTTTGTGGGACCCCAAATTTGTCCTAGTAGAGTGGAATCCCAAATAAAGAGTGAGAGATAACCACCTGCAGATATAACCACCTGCGAGATATGGATATAACCACCTGCGAGATATACACCATGAACTAATGCGGTTATCCCACCCACAATATCAGAGAGGAAATCATGGGATCATGGATACAACCGAACTGGGCCCACAACGACCTCAGACGAGGCCTATATAAAGCCTTAGAACAAAGAGAAAAGGGTCGAAAAAAGAGAGGATTGAAGACAGGAAGGGAAAGACTATTCTACTAAAGAAGGGCTACCAGAGAAAAAGGAGAAGGAAGAACACAATGCAAAAACTTCTGGATTCCAGGTTAGCTGCTAGAATTTCATATGCATGTCCACAGGATAGTGTAATACCATCTCATATACATGTTTATAGGATAGTTTAATATCCCTAAGAGTGCATTTTGCCAGACTAGCTATGTAGTCCACTCTATCTCAGTCTCCTTTGGACATCAATGAGTAGTCCACTCCCCTCCAATCCACACTTTTTATTACCTTACAAGTCTTAGCTAGAACTACGTGAACTTTGATTCTCCGATTAAAAGGAGATACGTAGGAGCAAGAGACACACTCTTGTCAAGTTATCCACCCAAAAAAAAGACAAAAATATTCCACATTCATTTTGTAAATTTATTTTATTTTTAAAAAGGCATTAATTATAATGTAAGAGTCACTTCCTTTTCATACAGCCAGTTAGGGTAACTATTGTGTGATGGACGTGTTGGGATACCTAGTGATCCCCATGCATAACCAACTTTCGAGTCTGTTTTTTTGATTCAAAGACCAGCATTACCCATTTAAAGGTTTCTCAGCATTTTCCATAAAAATGTTGGTGGCGACTCTATCTTCCCTAATCCCTTCGCCAACCCCGCATCGCGATCCAGGTCATGAAAAACTTCATCTCATCTTTCATGACATCAATCCATTTTTGAGAGTTAGAACTTTTCATAGCTTGACAAAAGTTGATTGGATCATCTTTTGTTAAACCAATGTCATCCTTATGTTCTTGGAGAAAGACAATGTAGTTATATGGAATTGCATGTCTCCTCTCTCTGATGGATCTCCTTAATGACACTTCTTGAGGTTGTTATGGTTACTCTATAGGTGTTTAAGGGAGAACCTCATCATAGTCCTGTTCTGAAACAATGTCAAAAACAATAGTTTGACATCTTATTAAGGATGTAAATTGTGATCTTTAAAGCTTCTTCTAAGAGTGACTCTAGTAAAGAAGAATAACTAATTATACTTCTCACCATATTCTTAAGAGTCCGGTTTGGTCGTTCTACCACATTGTTCATACTAGGTTTACTTGGCATGGTGTATTGAGGAACAATTCCACACTCTTTGAGAAAAAGGGCAAAAGGTCCTGGACGTTGTTCTCCTGATCCATCACATCTACCATAGTATTCACCACCACGATCAAATTTGACGACTTTAATTTTCTTTTCAAGTTGAAGTTCAACTTCAGCTTTGAAAGACTTGAAAACGTCTAGGGATTAGGACTTCTCATGTATCAAATATAGGTAACCATACCTAGAGTAATCATTTACGAATGTAATAAAGTATTGTTGTCCATTCCAGGAAGCTGTAGGAAAAAGATCACAAATATTTGTATGTATTGGTTTTAAGACATCCTTAGCTCTTTCAGCACCTAATTTTCTTATGTTTGTTCTTTTTCCCTTGATGCATTCAACACAAACTTTAAAGTTTGATAAGTTTAAGGGTTTAATAATTTCATCTGACACAAGTCTTTGAATTCTCTATTTAGAGATATGGCCTAAACACTTGTGCCATAAGATGATTTTTGCTTTGTACCTCGTGAACCAATTTGCAATATTTTGTTATGGGAACTAACAACATCAAGCATGTATAGATTATCAATCAAAGAACCACAACCAACAACATTTGAATTTTGCTAGAGACTAACTTTATTATTTCCAAAAGAATAAGAAAAACCAAATTTGTCAAAGCTAGAAATAAAAATTAAATTCCGCCTAAAAGACGACACAACAAAAGTCTCAAATAAATCCAAATAAAATCCAGTTTTTAATTGTAATCTAAAAGTTCCAATAGCCTCTACTGAAACTTTATTTTCATCGCCTACAAAAATGAATCTTTCATCATCACTTGGTGGTCGACTCCACAAGCAACTCTACATAGTCACACGTATGTGAGTAGTAGCACTAGAATCTACCCACCAAGTATTCGTAGGCACAAAAGTCAAATTAACTTCAAAACAAACTAGAACAAGAAATTTACCTTTCTTTACATGCTAGGCGGTGTACTTAGGACATTGTTTTTGCATGTGTCCTGACTTCTTACAGAAGAAGCAGGTAAATTTCTCATTCTTCTTTGGTTTCTTTCCCTTAGAAGACCCTTCCGCAGCACCTTTAATGTTCTTTTTTTTCTTATTCTAAGAGGTTGAAGCAAAATGAGCACTTTCAGTCTTATCTCTCTGCAACCTCTCTTCCTCTTGCACACAATGAGATATAAGCTCATTGAGGGACCATTTGTCCTTCTAAGTGTGCAGGAAGGGAGATCAAAACCAAATGCACGATCAAGTCTTCATCAAGCTTCAACTTGAGTGACTTGAGTTTTGCTGCAAGATTAGACATCTCCATTATGTATTCTCTTATATTTCCTGTCTTTATACTTAATGGAGACGAGTTTAACCAAAAGGTTACTCGTCTTCGCCTTTTCATTTTTGACAAAGAATTGCTCAATCTCTTCAAGAAATCTGCTTGCACTTTGACTCTTAGAAATAGAGCTTTGAAACGCTTCTGGAATCGAGCGCTTCATAATCATAAGGTACATTTGGTTAGAGCGTCCCCATTTCCCAATTTTAACCTCTTGAAGATTATCTAGAGTAAGAATAGGTTCCTTTACCCGAAGCGCTAGATCCAAATTCATACAGCGAAAGACTATCTCTACGGCTTCCTTCTAGACCTTAAAATTTGTCCCATTCCGTATTGTGATAATATTAATTTGAGCAAATAAATTGCCCATACTAGTAGCAGCAATTGAAAAAAATGAAAGTTAATAATTTATGAAAAGATAGGAGGCATAAAAAATATAAAAAAAGATATGTGGAGACAATCTACAATAGACCCTTTACAAGATATCGAGCACAACATTAATTTTTAGTCTTTAGACAAAAAAAATTAATTTGTAAGTGGTACTTTCAATGCAATAATCAAATATTGACAATTAATTCTATCAAATAATAGCTTATCTTTGAACCGACTATTATTGATATGAAAATTAAAACTTTATAATCGTCACATATTTATTATCATAAGTATGTTATTATTTGGTCAAATTATGTCTTCCTTTGCATAAATTTCCATAATAATTTCATACTAATATACATCTTTGTAATTTAAATTAAATCAATTTACACAATAGAGATTACTTTGGCAATATATTACTTCAATTAATTTAATTTTGAAAATTATCAAACAATCTAAATTAATGATAAGGGTCCAAAATTTCTTAAATAATGTAGTATGTTATATGCCTTTTGTAACATAATTTATTTACTTATTATTATTATTAAAATACCCAACAATAATAATAATAAACTAATAAATAAAAATAAAACTACACATTATAATAATAATAATGTACCGGCTAGCCATCAAGGCCTAGGCCCAATAAAACGCCGCGACCCAGAAGAAGGGTGATACCTTAAGCCGATCTACCCTCATTGTTGGGTCGGTCCAATGGGCCAATCTACTTCAAGAGACACGCAGCCTATAACGTAGTAAAGAGCAGTTAAGTGAGTTATGAGTTAGTTAGGAGACAGCTTGCAACACAAGCAATCCACCTACGTGTATATACATACCAGGCTGGGCCAGGAAGAGGGGTTGATCTAAAACCAGTAACCTGTACTCTAGAACGAGAATAGTGGCACCCATTGTGGGGCCTCGGTGAAACTTTTCCTGATGCCTGCAAGATTGAGAGATCGAATGCAAAGCTCAAGATCTACGGAGGGAGTGAGTAACGACAATGCCCATGACACGGAGTCAAGCAGCAAGTTCTACCAACGAAAGCGAGGAAGACACCCTACAGAAGCTATTCTGAGCAGTGGCATCACTGCAAGCACATAGCGACGAGCAATCCTAGCTCAATGTAGAGGTAGAGCAATGACAACTTGAAGCGGAGGAGAGACATCGATTGGTCGAAGAGTAACATCTAGAGGCTATGAAGGTGGCCGAGCAAAGGGAAGAGGAGCTCCGTCATCAAATAACAACGATGAAAGCAGTTACAGAAAAGTCGAGAGGAGGGGCGGTGCCGACGGCTTGTGCCCAAGCTTTCTGTGTCCAACCGTTTAGTGAGGAAATTGACGAGACCCCCATTCTTGTGAACTTTCGTAGAGTAGTGGTAGAACCATTTGACAAAACTCAGGATCCTCACACTCATCTACAAGCTTTTCAAACCCAGATGTACATCAATAGAGGAAATGACCCCCTCAATTGCAAACTGTTCCTAGGAACCCTACGAGGAGTGGCTATGCATTGGTTAGCAACTCTCTTGCCCTACTCCATCAAGTCATTCAACGACTTGGCCGCCTCATTTGTTTTGCAATTCGCAGCAAATAGAGTAAAACGACTGGAGGTAGCTGATCTATTTGATATCAGGCTGACAAAAGGCGAGACCCTTAAGAGTTATCTAGCTCGATTCAACAACACCACAGTCCGGGTGAACGACCTAAACCAGAAGTTTTTTGTAAAAGCCTTTCAAAAGGGATTGAGAGTCGGCCAATTCAATGACTCCCTAACATTGAAGAGGCCGTAGAACATGGAGGAAATAAGGACAGGTGCCGAGAAACACATCGAGGTCGAGCGATAGTTTGACTAGCGGGATCATAGGCCGTAATTCCCGAAGGTTAAAAAGGGGAGGCAAAGCACCGAGCCCAGCCCCGGCCAAGGGACTACCCCCTAACCTTCACCCCCCCTGAGAGAGAAGAGAGTACAGATATTACAGGAGATATGCCACACGCGGTTGTTGAAGTTCCCGAAGGAAGTGAAGGGTCGAATGTTGGGAGGCAATCGATAGGATCGATGCGAGTTCCACAACTCCTACGACCACTCCATGGAGGAATGTTGGACCCTGTACAAACAAATTGAAATGTTAATCCAAGAAGCAAACCTAGGCCGTTATGTCCTAGGCAGAGGCGAGAAGGACCGTACGAGCTTGAGGTTGACCAGAAAGGAGGTCGAGGATGAGCCGCGCAGAGATGGCCGAGTCAACACAAGAAAAGAGGAGAGACGAAGGGAAAGAAGTAGATCAGGGTAGAGAATGGATACCTAATGCTGGGGTGTTATCACCACCATTTCAGGTGGAGGTGCTAGCATGGCTGAGGGGAGTTCAAGTCGGAGATGAGGATCGCGTGACGTGTTGGCAATACGTATGAACCTGGAGAAGTTCTCCTTCGGGGGGTCTAAAAAGAAAGTTCTTGGGTTTCATGCTGATCGAAAGGGGAATAGAAGCTAACCTAGAAAAGTGTCAGGTCATCATCAACATGAGGAGTCCCCAGACTGTAACGGGGATACAACAACTTGCCGGAAGAATCATAGCTTTGTCTCGGTTCCTGTTCCGATTAGCGGAGATGGCCATACCCATCTTCAATACCCTCAAGAAAGGAGAAAATTTCACATGGACAGTCGAGAGCGAAAAGGCTTTCATGAGATTGAAGGCAATGTTGGCAGCCCCTCCAACCCTCACGAGGCCAACCCCAAGATACCTCTTTTGGTTTACATATCTATCTTTGATGACGCTATTAGTGCAACAATAGTCCAAGAGGAGGAAGGGAAGCGACATTCGATTTATTTCATAAGCAAAGTCCTACAGGGCCCAAAGAGGGGGTATCAGAGAATCGAAAAAGGCAGCCCTTGCCCTCATAATCACCTCGAGGAGACTACGTACTTACTTTATGGGGTACAACATAGTCGTTCGGACTGACGAACCCATCAAACAGGTGTTATAGAAACCAAACCTAGTTGGAAGGATGGTAGCGTAGAGCATCCAGCTGTTTGAGTTTGACATCTCCTACGAAAACAAAGGTCATATCAAAGCTCAAGCACTAGTTGACTTTGTCACCAAAATGATGGTTGTAGGACAGACGATTAGTGAGGACCGAGAGTGGTTCTTGTCTGTAGACAAGGTATCCAATTAGACGGGAAGTGGAGCAGGTGTAATATTGGAAGGCTCAAACGGAGTATTAATCGAACAGTCCTTACACTTTGAGTTTAAGGCCATCAATAATCAAGCCGAATACAAAGCATTGTTGCCCGGGATGAAGCTAGACCGGGATTTGGAGGCAAAAATCCTAATGACAAAAAGCGACTCAAAATTGGTGACAGCCAAGTGGAACGGGGAGTATCAAGCGAGAGATCCCTAACTAACAAAATATTGGGAGAGAGCAAGCCAAATGGCAACTACATTTGAAAAGTTCACATTCCTCCACGTGCCACGGGAGCTAAATGAAAGGGTCGACTTGTTATCGAAGTTGGCTAGTACCCACAAAAGAGGTCAATAAAGGTCAATCATTCACGAGAACATAAGCAGGCCGATGATCGAGGAGCCGAGAGTGTGCTGTGTGGAAAGAAAAAAGACGTGGATAAGCCCACTACTGGAGTATTTGAGAGAGGACCGACTTCTCGATGACCCAACTAAAGCCAATAAGTTAGTCCAAGATGTGTCAAAGTACATTGTTATTAGTGAGCAGTTATATCGAAGGGGCTTCTCTTTCCCACTACTCCGGTGTGTGGATGGTGGCGAGTTCGAGTATGTAATCTCGGAGGTTCACAAGGGAGTGTGTGGGACACACATAGGAGGCCGAGCCCTGGCAAGCAAAATTGCCAAGGCGAGTTACTACTGGCCGACACTAAAGAATGACTACATGGAGTATGTGAAGAAATGTGACAAATGCCAAAGATTTGCGAAAGTTCTCAAATAACCACCAGAGTCGCTACAATCTATTACATCACCCTGGCCGTTCTACAAGTGGGGTGTGGATATCCTAGGCCCTTTCCCAACACCACCTAGACAAGTGAAATACCTGATCGTGTGGATTATTTTACAAATTGGATAGAAGCAAAGCCAGTCACCACTATCTCGGCTGAAAGAATTAAGTGCTTTTATTGGAAGAAAATAATCTGCCAATTCAGCCTGCCAGCCGAAATAGTCTCGAACAAAGGGACACAGTTCACCTCCCAGTCAATGGCGAATTTTTGTGCTCAACTAAAAATTAAACAACTGTTTACATCGGTGGAACATTGATAGGCTCGTTTTAGTCGTCTTACGGGCATCAAATAACTAAAGTTAACTATAGTATAGCCAACCCTAGGTCGATTTTTCTCAAGGACATAGTGTGTTCTATTGTGATCTGGTGTGAAGTGAAATGACGTAGAATATGAGGTGTAGAGTACTGACTCGTCTCGGCAATGGCCGAGTTGCTCTCAGCAGAAACTAAGCCGAGATGACCTCGGCAAAGATCTACCCGACTTGGTTTCGGTTGAGTGCAGACAGACGCTACAAAGATGGACTATCTCTATCTCGGACTTAAAAGCAGTAAACAGGGGGATTGGAATGCAGTTGAAATAAAGACAGAAATCAAACTACGAATGTAATTGTAATTATACTAACTACTCCTAGTGCCACTCCCACTACTATGTTCATGTTCAGTCCCAATAATCAAGGTCTTTCTGGTTTAGTCTCTCTAGTTCACAGTCCATATCAACCTTCGGTATTCTTATGACAATCGTCAAAGGTCCGTCCATTGCCATACCGAGGATTTACACAATCGCTACCTCATCAGTTGGTAGGGATTGAGTTCAAGCTGATTTTAGGTTCTCAATTAGATTCTCTAGTTGATTACCTACTGTATTAGTTAAACCAGTTCCGATCGGCTTAGCTTAACATTGTTCACAGTTCAATTGCAATTGCAGATTAAATTGTGAACTAAAGGAGAGGAATGCAACAGAGATCAGAATTCATAAAACACTTATATTATTGGAAACAAAATACAAACACAAGGCCTGGATTCGGTGACTCCATCTTCCATGACGATCGTCATGGTTGACGGCGATGGTCCACCTCCATTAGCTAGGACGCTGAGGATCAAGTCCACCAGAGTGCGTTGGTAAAACAATCGGTCCCCTCTGGTAACCTTCGGCTTCTCGGTTCCTAACCTACATTTCCTCAATCGAGAGAAGCACCAGTGACAGCACTGTGCACCACCATGAATGGAAGAAACGAGAGCGAGAGAAATTGAGAATTAATGTGAGTGGGAAATTATGAATGCCAAAGACCCTGATTTGTTCATAGTTTCTCCTATATATACAAGGCATAAAAGCTAACATCCCTAATAGATTTACAAAATGAAATCCCTATTCTACCCTTGTCATGGCTTGCGCTGCAAGTTACTTCTAGGGTGACGTGGCTGCTGAATTAGAGCTGAGGTGGCCTCTAGATGGTTGACGTGGAATGTCGCTTGGGCTTCGCTCCTTATAAGAACGCTCTGCTTACTAGCTGCTCTTGTTCTTTGGGCCGAGTCTCAGCCTGGTCAAAATAGAGTTAACCAAGTCAAGGATGATCTCAGCTAGGCCTTCTTTGGATGGCTGAGAGACTTGGTTGGACCTGCAATGAAAGAATAGTTAGCTAATGCCTTTTAACACTGAATTGTATTTCCTTTGCTTTCTGGTTCCTAATCTGAATCTTGGCTAACAGTCATCTTTTAAGTACGTGAGTTGCTTATTAACACTCTCTTGGGTCCACCTACGGTGTATGATTTATGACTCATCAAACATCCCCAATCGAATGGCCAAGTCGAGGCCGCCAACAAAATCATCTTAAGAGGATTACGGAGACACTTGGAGGAGGCGAAGGGAAGATGGGTTGAGGAACTCCTACAAGTACTCTGGTCATACAACACGATGCCCCACTCCTCCATCAACGAAATCCCCTTCCGCTTAACCTTCGGCACGGAGATGGTCATTCCCATGGAAATTAAGGAACTGTCCCCATGATTTGTCTTGTTTTAGTCGGGTGAAAACAAAGAGGAGTTGAGGGCAAATCTAGACTTACTGTAGAAGGCCTGCGAGGTGGCACAAATAAGAGAATACGTGATAAAGGCACAGGCGGCCAAGCAACAATGCAAGAAGCTATCGTCCCTATAATTTAAAAGCCAGGATTTGGTCTTGAGGAAATTTACATGGACTGTCGACAACAATAAATTGACCCCAAATTGGGAGGGCCCCTTTAGGGTGATAGAGAGAGTCGGAAAGGGAGCCTATCGCCTGGAGCACCTCAACGGCAAGAAAATTCCCCGAACATGGAATGTGCTTAATCTTTGATTGTATTACAGTTGAACAAAGGTATGACCCAAATGTATTAACAATTGAAATTAATAATATACATATGCAGCGAAACATCCACAAAGAGACTTGTAAGAGGCCGGCAACCAAGGCTAGTCCCGGGCAATAAAGATGAGACTCGTAAGAGGCTGGCCACCAAGGTTGGTCCCGGGCACAAAGAGACTTGTAAGAGGCTGACCACCAAGGCTAGTCTTGGGCAATGAAGATGAGACCTGTAAGAGGCTGGCAACCAAGGCTGGTCCCGGGTACGAAGAGACCTATAAGAGGCCAGCCACCAAAGCTGGTCCTAGGCAATGAAGATGAGACTTGTAAGAGGCTGGCCACCAAGGCTGGTCCTTGAGCACAAAGAGATCTGTAAGAGGCGAGCCACCAAGGTTAGTCCTGGGTAATGAAGATGAAACCAGCAAGAGGCTAGCCACCAAGGCTGGGCCTGGGCACGAAGAGACCTATAAGAGGCCGGTCACCAAGGCTGGTCCCGGGAAATGAAGATGAGACCTGTAAGAGGTTGGCCACCAAGGCTGGTCCTAGGCACGAAGAGACCTGTAAGAGGTCGGCCACCAAGGCTGGGCCTGGGCACGAAGAGACCTCTAAGAGGTCAGCCATAAAGGCTGGTCTCAAGCAATGAAGATGAGACTTGTAAGTGGCTTTCCACCAAGGCTGGTCCTAGGCACGAAGAGACTTGTAAGAGGCCAGCCACCAAGGCTGGTCTCGAGCAATGAAGATGAGACCTGTAAGAGGTTGACCACCAAGGCTGGTCCCGAGCACGAAGAGACTTGTAAGAGGTCGACCACCAAGGTTGGTCCCGGGCAATGAAGATGAGACCCGTAAGAGGTCGGCCACCAAGGCTGGTCTCAGGCACGAAGGTCAAACCTACAAAAGGCCAGCCAACCAAGGCTTGACCCATGACAATTGAGGACCCAGGACCTATGAGTGGCCAAGCCAATTAAAATGCCCACAACAATAAGGAACTGATAGCAGTCAGACAATCAAAATCAAGGCTGACACTAAGCACGAGCAAGGCAAAACGACAAGCCTAATTAGGACCCAGTCGAAAGCTCAAAATTTGCTAAAATTTGCAAAGGCTGAAGCATTGAAGCGCCCTGAGTACCCTAGGAGTTGAAGCCCAATGTTTGGTTAAATTGAAAAAGGGAAACACCCAAGGGGACCCCTATGACCCCAACGCAACAAACTTGCCACAAGCCGCAACAAGGGCAGAAGTACGCTAAAAAAATGAAGAGAAGGAGCAGAGGGAAAGGGAGAAAACAATGCACGAGTCCAAGAATTGTCTAGTATATTAGAATATTATAATGAAACTACAATATCGTTTAAAGCACAACCAGTACAAAAATCTACAGAGGAATCTAGCACTAAGCTAGAGAATCCAGAGGAGACTCACCCTAAACCAACTTCCCATCAACAATCTCCTTGAAGGGGCTGACCTCAGAGGTGTCCACGGTCGGATGAAGGAAGGCCACCTAGTCCAAAGCATGTGCGAAGCCTTCCTTAAATTTCTTAATGATAATAAGGTCGCACTCGGTTAAGGCGTCATCCTTATCCTTTAGAAGGCGATCCTTCTCCCAAAGTTCCGCCTTTAGTTGGGACACCTCGTTATCCTTTTCCTCCTGTAGGTGACTAAGGGCCTCCTCCACCAATGTCTTGGCCACCAGCAACTCCTCTTTCTCCTACTGTAGAGCAAGGACCCTAGCACTCAGAGTATCCCGAGTATCCTCCAAGCCCCGTCGAGCCAACATGAGATCCTTACTTTGCGTCGCGGCCCTCTAAAGTTCACTCTACAAGCTCGTAGTCACGTCTCGGTAATTGTTTATTTTGCCTTAAGCCTCCATGTGCTCGACCGACAACTTTACTAGAGCGTCATAGGCCTTTTGATTCTTCTTGGCCAAGGAATTGCAATGAGCCTACAGGCTCCTATACTCCAACTTGGCAGCTCGGGATAAGGTCAATGACATACCTCTAAACGACCTTGGGCACCATCGGTAGCCCTAGTTCCCTGACCTTGTAATGATTAGAAACCGTGGCCAAACTCTGGTCCACCACGTCGCCCAAGGGAAAAGTGGGGGCCTAGATTAAGGGGTTCGAAGGCTGGCTGGCCAAAATTGCCCCCTAACCGCTATCATTAGGAGCAGCCAAGTCGCCAACGGTGGAGTCCCCAACTCATCGGCCTCACACTGGTGGTAGCCACCCGCTTTGAGGGCCACTCCTGGCTCTCTAGAGCCCCCTCCTCAACCGAGCGCTTGGCAGTGGAGCCACCAATGTTGAAGTTCGCCGTCGGAGGAGTCCAAAGCGACGACAGGAGGGGGAAGGGGGTACCCTCGGCCGGTCGAGGAAGCTTTGGTCATGCAATGGCCAGAGGAGCAGCATCAGCAATCGCCTCGTCGTGGCTAGAGTTGGGGAACGCGAGGTCTTCTTCTTCAGAGACATCAGCTCCTTAGTAGTGTAACCTGTCCAGAAAAGCACATGTTAGAAAATGAAGTCAAAACCAACAAGAAAAAGGACGAGGCCAATCACCCTTGTTCGTTATCAAGGTGGAGCAAGAAAGCATGGACAGGTAGCTGAGATCCTTCATTAACTTTTCCTCCCAATCCTCCAAGTCATCTTAGCTGACCGTGACCGACACGGTTGGCTGATCCATCCAGTAGAGGGGGAAGAGGGGATTCCCAGACTCGTCGAAGAGAAGGCTGGGCCCAGTGCTGCCATGAGCCACGCAGAAGAAGCGATCCTTGAAGAACTTGTAGCTCTCGTGGAAAGGCTTCATCAGTTTATGTCGGGGTTGGCTACTCAAGTACGTCCAAATGAGCGAAGGCAGTTAGGGATAGCAGCATTACCTCGTAGAGAGAAACCAAAAGAAGATGCTGAGCGAAGGCTCCTTTCTCCATATCCTCGATAAGAGCTCGAAGGCCCATACAAAGGCCTAACTGTTGGGATGAAGCTGGGTAGGGGCGATGTTCAGCACCCATAACACCGACGGCTCGAAATCGGTAAAAGGAAGCTTGACGCCCAACTTCAGAAATAAGGTGTCATAGAAATAGAAGAATGGACCCTCAATTTCCTCTAGCCACTCATAGACAAATTCGTCCGAGTGGTAGGGCAAGACGTCAACTAACCAAGGGCCGCACCGACAGATAGCGTCAACCATCCCCACCAAGGATTCAAGACGAGTGTAAGTGGAATAGACTCTCGCGACACTAGGGTCAATCCATGAGGGCAGTCCCCCCAGCAGTCACTCTCCCCTGCCTTGCGGAACAAGACCTTGAAGGGAAACTCCTCTTTTGCCACCGGAGTTGTAGAACGTTGAGGTTCATTCCCCTGTGTAGAGGAGCCGCTAGCCACCACGTCACCTGGGTTAGAAGAACTAGAAGACCCGTTGGAGAGGCTCCTTGCGACCAAAATACGAGGGTCAACCAAGAGACCCAAGCCGAAAAAGGAGAAGAGAAAAATCTCTCCCCTAAAGGAGAAAAACCAAAGAAATAGAACAAGCGGAAGCACACACATAGGCGGTTAGGGATAGCAGCATTACCTCGTCTTGCCATGAAGATAGTCGGGGGGTTGGAAGTTGGAGCGAAGTAAGTAGGCAAAGCATCGAAGAACTGAAAAGGACGAGGAGCCTGTGCAGAAAAGGTAGAAAACCCAAAGAGCAAAGAACAGTAGAAAGCTTGAAGGAGTGCAGAGGAAGAAAAAAGAGTAAACAAAAAAAACACACACACAAGAATCTCTAGTAAAGATGGCATGGATAGGAAGCAAAAAGACAGCAATGATAGACAACTGTGCAGAAGAAGAGGTGACGCGTAGGCGCATTTAAGAGGGGCGCAGGTAACCAAACGTCACGAGGACAACTGGTCACTCAGGTTGCGGGACACGACCGAGGAAGGCCAGCCGGACTGGGACCAACATCGCTGACCAACAAACAAAACCGAGTAATGTCCGGCCGACATAAGCCGAGAGGGAAAATTAAGCTCCTCACCCTTGGTTAGAAGCTTGAGAGGTTGTGTACCAACCGACCTTCTTGGCCTAAGCCCAATAAAACACCGCGACCCAAAAGAAGGGGATACCATAAGCCGATCCGTCCTCACTGTTGAGCTGGTCCAATGAACCAATCTGCTCAGGAGACACGCAGCCCATAACATAGTAAATAATAGTTAAGTAGCCCATAACATAATAAATAATAGTTAAGTTAGTTACGAATTAATTAGGAGGAAGCTTGCAGTGGATGTAATCCACCTAGATATATATACATACCAGGCTGGACCAGAAAGAGGAATTGACCTAAACCCAGTAATATGTACTCTAGAACAAGAACAAATAATTACACTTAATAATTACACTTTATACACGTCTCACCTAATAATTGTTCTTAATAAGAAAAACTTAATGTGCTTAAAATGAAATTAAATCCGGTGTGGAAGACTTCATGAGTTTTAAAAAACAATTAAACCCCATAAATTTTTTTAAAACCCCTTACGTTTTGCATGTCTATTTCTTAAATGCACCACGTGACGTGACGTTATGCATCACGTCAATTTTTTTTTTTCACATTCCATTTTTCCTTTACGCTTTCCTGTATTGTGGGCTTCACCTGCACCCGCGACGCAGCGGATAACTGACCCCTCAGCTAGCAACGTCCCAAATGCTTGGGCTGCGACCGTCCTTGTCGGCCATACCATCGACTTGATACGCCGATGTGGCCATTCGTGAGAGGCGCGATGGACAGAGACGACGATAAAGGAAGCTGTTAGTGCTGCAATACGGGTCGGTTTCTCCTGTGACGTTTCTTGCCCAACCGTCGACACCGACGTCGAATCCTCTCTATCATGCCACCAAGCATTTACGGCGATCACGACTGTTGTTGATAAATTGGCCATGGAAACGGCACGGGGTTGGAGAGTTCCGTCGGAACTTCCCGGTTTCTATTAAGGGTGGATGTTGCAAATGATCATACAATTAGTTTCTCCTAAATATGTTACCAAACATAATCATATTTAAATAATGAAAATAAAAGTAACACATATAACATGATATATTCATTAAAAAAAATTTCTGACATTATAAGAATCAACCACATATAACATGATATATTCATTAAAAAAAATTTCTGACATTTTAAGAATCAACCATTACAAGAACTAATGATCTAATTTTAACGGAGGTTCTAATATCATTTGTTAGTTTTTCTTACTCTTACGTTTCTCATTTTTCTTTTCACGTTATACTAGCTTCTTTACGTTATATTAGACCATCAAAATTTTTAACAATTATATAAATACCTCAATTCATAATAGTTCTTGGAGAAGCTTTTAACAATTATATAAATATCTCAATCCATGATAGTTGCTTGAAGATCACGGTGGAATCTTTAGAAATCAAGAGTAGTTGGTTTGTGGTCTTCCTCAACCAAATCATCTCTATTCATTTCTTTCTTCTGATGAGGAGAATAGTGATTTGGTGTATTTGAAACAATAATCTTTCCTGATGCGTTAGCCTACATATAAAATTCTCATTATCCCTCATGCGTTAGCCTACTATAGGGTTCTCATTATCCTCCTAATGGGCCAATATGAGTATCTAGTCATTAACCCCATATTAAGTTTTTTTAAGAAATCTGTTTAATTATGTTGGAGATATTACAAATATTATAGGTAACTCGTTAAGAGGTTACAAACATCTAAATATCTCATTAGATTAAGAGGTTATAAATATTTAAATATCTCATTAGCAGATCGTGATCATTGTAGTTTATCTACAATTAATGATTATCTTTATTTTCCTGTTATTCATATTATCTTTAAGTAGTTTTTACCCTCTAAAAGGGAGATTAGAAATTGTATTATTATATTTAATCAATACAAAGTTTCTTTTACTTTCAAAGTGACCAAGAGAACGAAAGCAACCTTGGTCGGATTACCAACCATCATACCTCCATGACTCGTGCTTTCATTTCATTATAAGCCTCGGCTCTCGTGCTTTTATTTTATTATAAGCCTCGACTTTTTTATTTTGCCCTTTGATTGTCATTATCCCTTCCAGAAGAACCATTGCAATTGGACCTTGTCGAGATAGTTGTGAGTTCTGACTTTTCTACATTGCATGGCTTATCAAACCTTTGTATAGGTTTATTAGTGATTCTGTCCCCCTCTTTGGTTATTGAAGAAGGTCACATCTAGTATTTTATCAAGGCTAATCGGTGCACTCTCATGGAGTTTCATGGCTACTTTTGTTGACAACAAATATAGTGTTGTTTTTTTTTCTCTATCGCCTTCTTGGATATTGTAGATTCAATATTTGTGGAGAGGGCACGCGGTGAGTCACAAAGCACCTCAAGATATCTTCAAGGGTTCTTTGCCTTTGGAAGAATTGTGAACTCCTACTTTAGTGGATCTTTGATAGATACATATGAAGTAGGGTTTGTTTTTGGTGTCACAACATTGTTTCCATAGTTAGCACTTGCAATTTTTGTTCTTGTAAAAGAACAACCTAGGTTTAGTACAACAAGAAAAAAAAAATCTCTTCTTCCTGCTCCTGTTACTATTACTTCTTTTTCTTCTATTCCTCTTACTCTTTCTTCCCCTATAATCTTCTGAATTAGATTCAGAATCAGAATCAGATTTGAATTTTCTTCTTGGTTTAACCTCCTTGTCAATCTTCCCAGCGACGTCGTCTTTGTTAGAGATTTCATCGGATTTGTTATATTCTTCCAAATCATTGGTGTTGTGCCTCGGAGAACTCGGTGTGACGTTCTTGATGTAGTGCTTCAGCATTTTCCTCATCTTTTGCCTTTTGAGCCTTTGATATTCCTCGAAGCTCAAACCCTTCAACTCCTCGTCAGACTCGAAATCAGAGCATTGCCAATCGCCGCAGTCGTAGTCCAGATATGCACCATTTTTTTTGCGACCGAATTTCTTCGGCAAAGCATTGTCATTCAAATTTTCGTTTATGTGCCTAGGGTTTTAGTGTTCAGGCAATTCTGAACGGTGGCAGTAACGATCTATGTGGCAGTCGTATGAGTCGTAGCTAGGGCTTCGACGACGGCGGTAATCGTTAACAATATCGAAGTCGGGGGTGTGGCGAGCGTTATGTCGGTGGCGTTCGTGAGGGATTACGATGGTGGGAGATAACCTTCCCATTGAAGAAAAAAAAATTGGAAAGCTCAACACATAACATTATCAAGTTATAGGTTGTGCGATAGCTTAATGTTTTTCTTCTTACTTTGTTTATTTTCTTGTAGCAAGCAACTCTGCAAACTAACTTTACTATGTTCTCGAACTACTTTACCACAAATTCTCTTTGCTATGTTCTACTTTATCATAAATTCTCTTGGTTTTACCCTTATGGTTTTGGGACGTGTCAAGCTTGTTACCTCGATTGCGTCTCTACTTGGTGTTGGCCATTATAATGGATTTATGAAGAATTGTACTTCACCATTGGTTCTCAACACATTCCTTTTAGTGCATCTCCACAGGATGCATGGACTGAGCGTTGGTACCCATCATGATTTTTTTTTCGCTGCAACATTCTTCGATTTTGATCTCTTCTTTCACTCTCACAACAATGTTAAAGCATAATTGATATGACAAGGGAATAACTCAAGTCGTCAACATTGTTGTTACACAAGGGAGAATTCAGAGGGAATCAGAACAAGATTTATTATGTACACCAACGTTTTGATGAAATATTTTGAATTCATTTTTCCTTTTGAACCATAAGTTTGCTAAGTTGAGATTATGGTTTCTGCGTTGCTCACGTGATGCTTGTGAATTTTTTTGAAGACAAATTTGTATTGCAATGCTTCTTGCAACTTTCTTTGATGAAAGCTTCTTTATATGGTGGTTAAGCATTGGTTTAAACTTCTGCCAAAGATGATTACACATTGATACATTTGGCTTCTTTCTTGAGTGGTTAAGTATTGTGTTTGGTGGTTAAGCGTTGATTTAAGCTTCTACCAAAGATGATTACACATTGATACATTTGGCTTCTTTCTTGAGTGGTCAAGTATTGTGTTTGGCTTCTACTCTTGATAGTTAAATGATAATGCATAGTTTATACCCCCTATAATGTCTTTAGATGGGTAGAATAGACTATAATTTGTAGTAAAGAATCATGTATTGGCTAAGATTTAGATTTCCAAGGCTAAACTAAGGAAAATACAAATTTAGGCTAAATTACTGATTTTAGCTAACAAAAAAAGAAGTCTTGTTTTGCAGGTCAAAAAGAGAATCCAAACAAAGTCAAATCAGTTAGAAGAAGTCGTCTAAGCCAAGACGAAATCCTCCAGGCCGATTCCGTCCCGATTAGAAGAATTCATCCCAGCTGAAGTCGGATGCGTTGATGAGTTATATTTTAGCCACCTTACAAGGTCTTAAAAAGGGTATAGTGAGGCTATCTTGTAACTAAGAGACACAAATTAGCTAAGATTCAGATTTCCTCGATTAAAATAGGAAAAATACAAATCCATGCTAATTTGTTGATTTTAGTTAACAAATAGATTAGTCTCATTTTGTAGGTCAAGATGGAGTCCTGAAAGTCCCAACCGAGACCAAAACCGTCTCGACTAGCTATAGTCGTCCCGGCCGAGAGATGTCGATTACAACCGAAACCAACCATCTCGGATATGATCAAGCCAACTCTGGTTCCGCATGGCCAACTCTGCATGAAGGCTCTGAATGCTAACTCTAGAGGACCGACTCCACGGACCAACTCCAAGCACAAAAAGGGGCACGTGTCTAGTATGGCAAGCCAACACGAGATTAGCATGACAATTCAGCACATGGTTAAAGAAGCAAATCCAGCACGTGACTTAAGGAAATGAAGCACGTGATTCACAAGAAAGCTAGGCGGTTATTTCCGTTAGGCAGTTAGTTAGGAGAATCACTACGGGACAAATGTTTAACATGTGATTAATGTGTAACCCATGAGTTATTAGTTAGTCTGTTATTCTTAGTTGAGACTTGTATATAAGAGGTTGCGTAGATCATTCTTAGGTTAGCAAAGTCGCACAAATACACATACATGATCCATTGCATACACATACACTTAGCTCAAAGTTCTTCCATTCACGATGGTGCACGGTGCTTCGATGGCATCTGTCTCGGTCGAATGGATGCAAAGCTAGAGACTAAGTAGTCAGAGGTCGTCAGAGGGGACTGATGGTTTAGCTAACACACTATTGGTGGACGGAACCCTCAACGCTCTAGTCATCTCCGATGGACCACCATCGTTCGTCCATGGTGGTTGTCGTGGGAAGCGGATTCCATCACTCCATGTAATTCTATATCAATATCTTGTTTGTCAATAAAATTGGTTGCATGTTTCTATACCTTTTTTGGCTTGTGATTCCTGCATATTTCGCTGCTTAGTACTCCATGCTTGCATGAGGAATAGTAAGTCGATACCGTTAGATTAGGTCGGTCGGAACCGATCTAACAACTAGTTAGGTAATCGCTAAGAAAACCCAAAATCAATTGGGTCTGTAATACCTGTCCCCTCGAGGTTTCAATTGTGTAATTCCTTTGAAGGCAAGGGACAAATGTGCGGCGGTTACCATAGGTCTTTAGGTTGGTTTGGAGTCACAGTCAGCCATTAAAGAACTGAAACCATTTCATTGCTTAGACACGTTTGTTGGTATGATAGGTATTGTAGCGTAGGGTAGCTTAGTTGTAATTACTTTCAATACTTAGTTTACTTTCTATCTTACTTTGTATCTCTGTAGCAAAACCCCCATTTCCAATTCTAGTTGAGTCCGACTTTGTCCGAGTTCGACTCCATCCAAGTCCTCTCTGTCCGAGATTGAGTTTGAGTCGACTTTATCTAAGATCGACTCTATTCGAGTTAGAGTCGACATTCTCCATGTACTTTTACTTTAGCATAAATTCTAATTTCCACACTAAGCCACAAATGAATACATTGTGTCCTTAAGAGAATCGACCTAAGGTCAGACTATACTATAATTAGCTCTAGTTTTATTTGATAAGTCACCAGAACAAAATGCTTTATCAAATTGGCGTCGTTGTCGAGGACACAAATTCTATTGTGTCCTTGTGTGCCAAATCTAAGTTTTATGCCGAATCCCGAGGTTTCTAGAATGCTAGGTCTATTTGCTTTAATATACCAAGTCCATTTTGGCAAATTCACGCACGTGCATAAAATGTAATTTAGCATGTGGTAGTTAGGAAAGTCTACTATAGTAGTTATTTTTGTTAAGTTTGTTACATTAGGTGGTTAAATATGTTATTTTAGTTACAGAGTTAGTTAGGTAATGCATGTATAAATAGGGACACATGGTTACGTTCTTAGGTTAGCACAAATACACACTATACGCTCACTATTAACCTCCATTTCCACTTTACTCCTCTTTGTTCCATGGTGCTTTAGAAAGTGCCTGGTCGATCGAGTAGGTGCAGGACCTGTGTCTGGGTAGTGGTTGGTTGCCAAGAGGGGACTGTCAGGGCTCACTGGCACACTACTTGGTGATTCAACCCCTCAGTACCTGGCCATCTTCGGTGGAACACTACAGCTATCATTGGCAGTCGTTGTGGGAAGCTGAGACCATCCTTTTCCCTTGAATCCATTACATGTATCAGTATTTTGGTTAATCAATGAATGAATATGTTTCTCTTGCTTGTATGTTTGTAATTCTTGTTAGATAAATCTATTATTGCATGTATCACGCTAGTGCTTAGTAAGGTTAGATCACGCTAGATTAGGGATTGGTCAGAACCTATCCAAGCAACTTTATAGGTAATCATTAGAAAACATACATCAACCAAGGGCGTAATCCCTGCTACCTCGAGGCCACGGTTGTGTGAATGTTAGGTAGTTGTCTTAGGAAATAGGTTGGTGAGGAACCGCTTGCATAGTAGTAAACTAAATCAGAACAATTCCATTGAGCCTTTGTAGCCAGTATGATAACTATTGTTCTGTTAGTTTTAGTAATTGTAGTGACCTTAGGTAACCTTTACTTTCTTAGATACCCAATTTAATTTTAGCACTTTACTTTACAAGCAAAACCCCCCTATTTTACCTTTAGTTGCTGAGTTCTCATACTGTAGTCCCGATTCTACACATTTTTAACCTTTTATGCTAGAAATCATTAGAACCACGTGTCCTTGAGAGATATGACCTAGGTTGACCTTGTGCTACTCATAACATAGGTAAATATAGTATTTTGATAAGAGAAATAACGACCAATCTTATAGACTATCATTAAGCTTTGTTGCTTATGTTTTATGGTAGTTAAGCATTTGTTCTTAGTTTGCTTCTACCTGTTTAGGTGGTCAAGCATGGCTTCTACTCTTAATGATTAAGCTCTATTGCTTCTGCTTTATGATGGTTAAGCATTTGTTCTTGGTTTGCTTTTGTTTGTTTACATGGTTAAGCATGTTTCCTTTTGTTAAGTGGTTAAGCCTTGAGTCGTGACTTTTGCTTAATGGTAAAGTTTTTTGTTCATTAGCTTTGTATCTTTTCTTACATATGAATCGTATTAGTGAGAACTTCTTTCCCACCAACGTTTATTCTAATGAAGACTTCTCTCTCATCAACGTTGATTGGTGATGACTTCTTTCCCATCAACGTTTATTCCGATGAAGACTTCTCTCTCATCGACGTTGATTGGTGGTGACTTATTTCCTACCAACGTTTATTTCAATGAAGACTTTTTTTCTCACACACGAGGTGTGACTTCTCTCTCATCGATGTTGATTGGTGGTGACTTCTTTACCACCAACGTTTATTCCGATGAAGACTCTTTTCTCACATACGAATTATATTAGGTGTGACTTCTCTCTCACCGTCGTTGATTGGTAATGACTTTTTTCCCACCAACGTTTATTCTGATGAAGACTCTTTTCTCACATACAAATTATATTAGGTTTGACTTCTCTCTGATCGACATTAATTGGTGGTGACTTTTTGAAGCTTCCAAATGCGATTTTTTAGAAAGGTGGACTTTGCCTGATGAACATCCCAATTATTTTGGCTAAGCTATATTTCTACCAAATTTCTCTGACTTCTCCAACATGTTCTTTGACTTCTCCAGCATCTCTGAGTTGCATTTCAAATTATTATTTGAAAACTCAATTTTTATCTTTATTTGTAGGGAAATAAAATTTTCTTCGTGTAACAAGTTGAAAACTTAGTAATTTTCAACTTGAGGGAGAGTGTTGAAGATATTATAAATATAAGATATATTAGGTAACTCATTAAGAGGTTACAAATATCTAAATATCTCATTAGGAGATCGTGATCATTGTATCTTATCCACAATGATTATCTTTATTTTTCTTTAATTCATATTATCTTTAAGTAGTCTTTACCTTATAAAAGAATATTAGAAATTGTATTATTAAATTTAATCAATACAAAATTTATTTTACTTTTAATAAATTACTTAAGTTGTATCAGCTATGATTATAATAATCTTAAATAAATAATTGATAATTATATTTAAAATATAATATCTAAAAGATTAAAAAAAATTATAAATTTCTACAACATAATATCATGAATCTTTGTAATTATGTATTTAGAATCCATTGACCTAGCAGTGGCAGTGAAAATTTTGAATGAATTGGAGGGAACTCTAATTTTATTGATACGTTTGGAAAACTTTTAAATTGAAGACTTTTGAAATTTCTAAATCAAATAGGATGTACTTACATCTTATGCATTTTATTTTAAAAATTCTAATTTATTTTTTTATTCGACGCGAGATTCTATAAATATGCTCCTCCAATATCAGTTTGTAACTTCTGCTTTAGTCTCAGAAAGTATGTGAATAGATAATGTAATTATACCAAGTTCAAATTTTATATTAAATTCTATTACGATTCTTTTATATTTATTTATTTTATTACATTATAAAAATTTGTAAAGTTATTTATTTCATCATTTACTTTACTTAAGAAAAAAGGTAACATGAATAAAAACTTGCGTAGCTTAGTTGTATACACTTACATTTGCTTGACAATTAAGAAATGCTTAGTGAAGGTACTGTGAATTTGGATAATTAAGTATTCAAGAAGCATAATATTATGGTCTGAGTAATTTTAGATTAATATGAAATTGATGAATCATACCATGAATTTTGTTACATCATTATGTTTGCATGTGTGGATTATATTTTTGGACGATTTAGGAAAAAAAAATATTTTTTTTAGAACATTGTAACTAATAGCCTGGCTATGCTATACGAGGGAAAGGAGTGTGAAAATATATAGAATTTTTTTTATCAAATCAATATTTTGTAATAAAATAGAAATATTAGATAAACAACACTATAAAACATTTCATTAAATATTAAATTCAAAAGTATAAAAATATAAAAAGGACAGCAATATTGACTATAAAATTGTAAACAAATAATGATTCCATAAAACTAGCCAATAAAATGTTAACATTATTAAAAAAAAAAAGGAAAAGGCTTACGTAACTATATTCGTACAATGGCAGGAAGGTGTGATTTCATTAAATAAAATGTTTTAATTATATTTTGATCATGTTAGTTTTATGGATGGAATTTTTGTTTTTTGTTTTAGTCTTTAGATCTTATTCTCTATATTTGAAAAATAAATAATTAAGTCATCTTAGTTTTAATTATTTGATTTTAATTTATTTATATATTTAAAAAATAAATAATTTTAATTTTATTATTAATTTATTATTTAATTTTTACTAGATATGATAATATAACAAAGTCAGTTAATTATTCTTATATTGATAACTTATGATACATACACGTATGTATATATAATATAAAGATAAAAATCTAGCAATTAAAATTATGGTAAATAAATTATTACTAGAAAATTTAAAATTTGTTACAAAATAATTTTGTGGCTAATTTTAAAATTAATAATTATTCTATAACTAATTTCTAGTACAAATAATTAGCTACAAAATTACTACAATATTGAATGGTAGCATGAAATAAGTAGTAAATTAACTAGAAAAATAATCTTAGTTAATTTGTAGTAAATTTTTTAAAATTTGTAGTTATTTCCTAACTAATTTGTAGTAATAAGAAGTATAAATGAATATAACTTCAATTTAGCTAGAAAAAATAATTTTCTAGTTAATTAATAGTTAATTAGTAGGATTTAACTACTAATTTAAATGCTAGCTAAAATTAGTAGTAAAATCAAAAAATTCTTGTAGTGAAAAATACTCATTTTAAATGTATAAATAAAAATTAAATAATTAAAATTATAGAGATTAAAATTATACATATATTAAACTAATAGCATAAAAATATAATAAACCAAAAAAAATATTAGTTATTTTTTTATACTTCCATATTTTTACCTTTGTTTCTTATACTACACATTTTAATTTCTACCCACATACACAGTTTTACTTATGAAATTAAGACACATCTAATGACAAGAATTGAAATAAGATTAAAAGTGCTTGGGTAAGAGTTAAAATGTTTAGATACAGATATCAAAATATAAAGATGATACAAGTATAATAAATTATAAGTAACTAAATCAAAATTATTTTATATATATTTTTCATTTTTAATTAATACTTATTTTAAAAAATAATGTTACTTGAAATTTAAATTTCTTAGGTTTCATGATATATTTATTTGTACTAAATAGCAGAGCTACTAAAAGTTTACTATATTTTATTTTGGTAAAAACTAAAGTATTCTCATCTAGAAACAATTTTACTTGAATTGAGTACCATAGATGAGATCATATTTAACATAACTACGTACACAATAATCTAAAGTGGATAATATTATTTATTTGAATATGATAGCTATATTTATTACGTAACTATATTCGTACAATAGCAGGAAGACATGATTTCCGTTAAAAAAATTTAGTTTAACTATATTTTTTTGTCGTGTTAGTTTGATGCATGGACGATTTTTTTTTTTTTTTGTTTTATTGGTTTGATCTTAATTTATATATCTAATAGATATGATAATATGATTAAGTGAGTCAATTATTTTTTTATAAATTAAATTATTTAATATATAGATTATAATTAATAATTTTTAAATATGAAAATCAAAATCAAGTAATTAAAAATATGGTGATTAAAATTATTTATTTCTTTAAAATGTATGAAAAAAATTAAATAATTAAAACTATATGCACTAAAATAAAAACACAAAAATTACAATTAAATAAAAAAATATTAGTTAGTTTTTTATCCTTCCATCATTTTGACCTTTTGTTTCTTATACTGACATTTTAATTTCAACACATGTACACAATTTTACTTACGAAATTAAGACGCATCTAATGACAATAATTGAAACAAAATTAAAAGTGGATGTATAAGCGTTAGAATGTGTTAATTACATAGATCAAAACATAAATATAAGAACTAGATAAGTAACTAAATCAAAATTATTTTATTTATATTTATTTATTTTTAATTAATACTTATTTTAAAAAATAATGTTACTTGAGATTTTAAATTAGTAGGTTTCGTGATATATTTATTTTTACTAAATATAGTGGAGCTACTAAAAATTATTATTTTTATTTTTGGGTAAAAACTAAAATATCCTTCTGGAGAACCAATTCTACTTGAATTGAGTATCATAGTTGTGATCAATAGAATTCTTCTAATAAATATTTAACCTAACTACATAGACAATAAAATAAGCATCTATTTGAATCAGCCACGTGTTGTAAATGAAGAATGTACGTAACTTTGCTTCTATCAACCATGTTGGTTAAGATACATAGGTGGCATAAAAAAACATATCCTTGTACCCCTTCTTTTTTTCTACAAAAAGAAAGTGCATTAGTAGTTTTCTCCATGACGTTTTTACCCCTTTTAGTGTATTCTTTATACTAAGCAAACACAATTTATATATCTCAAACATATTAGTATATTACACAATTGCATATATTGAACTTATCCAACACACAAACATATTTCACATGACATATATATATATGTATATGAAAATAGGACTTTTAATATATTCTTTAGTATTAGTTAATTTTTTCAAATTATAAAATTATGGCTAAACTTATTAAATGGAAAATAAAATAATTTTGTAATTTTTTTTATAATTTTCACTCAAAGAATATATTAAAATATGTATTACTAATATTTTCATCTAAAAATTTAATCTGTAATAATCATACACATATATCTACAATCCGAACCGTACTTATTACAATGAAATAATAATTTAAAAATAGAAGAAACACTGAAAAACCAAAGATCAGAAAATTCAAAACTGAAAAACATTAGGAAAAGAATACTATAAAAGACAAATTAAAATGAAGCTACCAAAATAAAAGGGAACGTAATTATGAAACTTGTAAAGAACAATAAAATATTATAATACTTTCGTATTAAAAATTGAAATATAAAAAATAACGATCATGGTAGCATTGTAACATTAAACAAATCATAAATAAATATGATAATATTACATAAAATAAATAACTATAAGATAATATAATATGAAGAATTAAAATTAAATACAAAACAAAAATATTATCAAAATCATTTAATGAAATATTATTGCAAAAATAAAATATAAATATTATTATACTATTGGAAATTACTGTCATTTACTATGAATTTTAAATATTAATAAAGTAATATTATGAAGTTATAATATTAATACCATTTAAAAAATAAAAATTGAAATATTAAACTAATTAATGCGTCAAAATATTAATTATTTTAATTATTTCAAAACATTATTTAGTATACGTACTGATCTTTTCAGTAAAAAATGTCATTTTATAAGATTGTATTCTGAATTAAACTAAAACTAATAGTAAACGTGTAAAGAACATGAAAATGGAAATAAAATAATATCTAAAAGTATAAATAGTATCACCATAAAATAAAAAATGAATACTAATAAAATAATGATATAATTGAAATAATATTTTAAAATAATTAATAATAGAAATATAAAAATACAAATAGTTAAAATAAAAAGCACCAATGAAATGACATCATGATAGTAAAAAATAATGACCAAATTAAAAAATAAATATTAAAAAAATATTAAACACTTTTACATTGTTATAGTGGATAGTTATGATAGATTCAACACATTTGATATATATAATAATTTGTGAGTAGACTGGTAATACTAATTATGTATAACTTTTTTTTTAAAAAAAAACTCATTATTATTATTAAAACATGTAAAAGTACTGTAATAATTAAAAAATATAAAATATAAAACATTCTAAGAAAATAATAAAATAATATATTAAAATATAACAAATAATTAAAACGGTCGATATTTAAAAATAATCATGACGATAGTATTATAACATTATAAAAGTCTTAAATAATAATATTGGGATGTTACAAAATAA
This sequence comes from Mucuna pruriens, assembly GCA_025330945.1. Classification (NCBI taxonomy): domain Eukaryota; kingdom Viridiplantae; phylum Streptophyta; class Magnoliopsida; order Fabales; family Fabaceae; genus Mucuna; species Mucuna pruriens. The sequence goes on from JAENHJ010000522.1 coordinate 190,554, forward strand.
CTCAATAATTATATAATAAAAGATTGAAAAATTAAATTAAAAGATAAAGATAATTGAATTTTATTATAATAATGACTATTATTTTTATTCTCAACAACAAATTGTATTAATAACTAATATTATTAAGGATAACTTTAATTTTTAACTTTTTATTTTTACTGAATTTCTTAATTTAGTCTTTTATATATTTTTCCTTAATGTTATTATCAACATCTAATTTTGTCCTACTCCTTTTTATTTAAAATATCCAACACAAGAAATGAATATGACAAATTTGAAAAAGGGAAGAAAATAATAAAAATAAGAATTTCGTGGCCCAACTCTTTTGTTAAGAGTCTAAACGAGCCAACTCTTTTACTAGGTGTCCAAAGAGTCTAGTTTTTTTTTTCTATGCGTCCAAAGTAAAAACTTAATTCTCTCCAACCCAACTCCCTCTCCTCCTAAGTAGTTGTCATGTTATACTTTGCAACTCTACTCCTGCTCATCACCAACAAGTCAACCAATAACATAGGAGAAACAAGCAAGTGAATTACGTATGTCTAAAAGAGCAAGTGATCTGCTTTGCGGTTCTAAGATGTGACAGATGCACGAAAAGAAATTTGCATTGCTTAGCATTACAACAATGCATCCAAAAGAGACATATCTCCTCTCTTCCTTCATCACTTCACATCTCTACTCCCTACTTTGGACTTTGCAAATCTTATTGTCATACTCTGTTTTCTAGAAAGCTTATTGCAAGTGGCCAACTTGTAAGGTAAAGCAGAAAAGTTTGATTAAAAAAATCAATTTGTGAATGCTTATAAATTGGACGTGAACTAGGTTCACGAGGAGGATGGTTTTTGGGAGCGGTGGAGGAGAAAAGAGAAACTGAGAAAGCTAAGAAAAAATAGAGCACGAGTGAACCTTGAGAGAGAGGAAGGTGACCTGTGTGAGCTTAAGACAAGAGGAGAAGGAACTGTGGAAATAGGATGCGAGAGGGAGAACATTTTGCAAAGCCTTGGACAGGGAAAGAAGCCCCGAAGTTGTAGGAAAACAAAATTACCAAAGCAACAACGAGAAGACAAACTAGTACATTTAGTTCTTTAGATTTGAATGTTTTACATGTAAAACTTGTTACAACACTTGTTTCACTTTATGAATACTCTGTCTAAGGTTTATGGACATCCCTAGGGCATATATGTCTCTTAAAATGCATAACCCCTTTGGACGCAGAAACATCTTTGGATGTTGAGCTCCTTTAGACGTCCATCTGGACAGTCCCTTCCTTTCCAATATTTTTGCTTGCTAACTGTGAGATCCCAAATCTATCATAGCAGAATGGAATCCCAAATAAAGAGTGGGTGCAAGATATATAAAGATAACCACTTGCGAGATATATAGAGATAACCACCTACGAGATATATAGAAATAACCACTTACGAGATATATAGAGATAACCACCTGCGAGATATATAGATGTAACTACCTACAAGATATACAGATGTAGTCACCTACAAGATATATAGATGTAACCACCTGCTAAATTTACAGATATAACCACTTGTTGGATATACACTATGAACTAAGGTGGTTATGCTGCCCACAATATCAAAAAGGAAATTGTGGGATAATGCATGCGACCAAACCGGGCCCGTAATGACCTCAGATGAGGCTTATATAAAGCCTCAAAATGAAGAGAAAAGGGTAAAAAAAAAAGTTGAATACAAGAAGGAAAAATTGCTCCACTCAAGTCAGGAAGAGTGGCCAGAAAAAGGAGAAGGAAGAGTACAATGCAAAAACTTCTGGATACCAGATTAGCTGCTAAAAATCTCATATGCATGCACATAAGATAGTTTAATATCCCCTAAGACGGCGTTTTACCGAACTAGCCATATAGTCCACACCCAGCCCAGCCAAAACTACGTGAACTTTCAATTCTCCATTGAAAAAGGAGATGCGTAGGAGCAGGAGGAAATTCCTGTCAAGTTTCATAATAAAATATACTTATTTCTTTTCTAAGGTTCTTTGGACGCTAATGGACGGTCCACTCTATCTCAGGGGTTGTTTTGCCTTGGAAAATCATACAATTACCTCTATCTCAGGGGTTGTTTTGCCTTGGAAAATCATACAATTACCTCATGGGGAGTTAATTGTACCTACAAATGATATAAATATTACCGTTGCATTAGCTTTATATTTCTATGTGGGTTTTTCAACTCATTGGATGTCAATGGACAATTCACTCCCCTACAATCATCTTAGGATGCCAATGGACAATCCACACTTTTTATTACCTCCCAAGCCTCAACTAGAACTATGTGAACTTTGATTTCTTCGTCAAAAAGGAGATACGTAAGAGCAAGAGGCCTACTCTTGTTAAGTTACCCATCCAAAAAACACAAAAAATATCCCACACTTATTTCGTGTAAATACTCCACCCTTAGAAAGGCATCAACAAAAATGTAAGAGTCATTTCCTTTTCGTGCAGTCAGTTAGGATAACTATCGTGTGATGGACGTGTTGGCATACCCATTGATCCCTACGCATAACTGACTTCTGAGCCTATTCTCTAATTCAAAGACCAGTCTTATCCACTCAAAGGTTTCCCGACATTTTCCATAAAAATGCTGATGGCAATTCCATCTTCCTTGTTCTTTCCCTGGAAGAAACTCGAAAACCAATTCTAAAAAAGGCATCCCAATTTAGGTCGTGACACTAACCCAGCCTCCCTTTGGATGCTAATGTCTTTTGGACACTAAGGTCTTTTGGATGCCCACTTGGGCAGTCCCTTCCTTTCCAATATTTTTGCTTACTGACCTAGCCTCCTTTTGAACGTTGTGGTCCTTTGGATGCCTATTTGGACAATCCCTTCCTTTCTAATATTTTTACTTGCTGACCTAGTCTCTATAACATCCTTCTACCTCGAATGCTTAAATTAAAATAATCAAGTAAATAAAAAGAAAGACAAGGTAATAGATAAAACCAAGGAAACTCAATTCGTATTAACGATAAAAGGTTCACATGGTCATTATCATGTTCAAACATTAAGTACACATAAAAAATTATCACATAAATTATTAATGTTGATCTAAACACGTCATTCATGTGTTTGACACATATTTCAAATATATAAGTCAATTTCATTTCTATATACATTTAGTGAGTTATTAATATGCCCATCATTTTCAAATATTTAAGAGGCAAAAATACGTATGGAAAGACATGGAACCACTATTCTAAATTCCAAGCCCGGTGTCACAAATCAGAGCAAGACCTCGCCTCTTCAAAACTCAGCACCACGAGTGTCCTCAACATTACCTAAAAGAAAACCACAAGAGAGTACAGTGAGAAATAGCATTCAATCATATACAAATGCAAATAGTACCCCAAATCTCACCCATTACCGTACCCAATTACTAACAGTTAACAATTACTCATATATCAATCACACGTTTCAACGCATTCAAAATCAATCACATTTCATTCATATTTACAAAATGCACATGCTCGCACAATGCATATGCTCATCACTACACCTAAGAGTCTTGATTCGGAACTCCACACCATGGACGAACCTCCTCAATCCCCTTAGTTATCACTAATGATGGCCACACCGTTAAACACCCAATATGGCCGGTGTGCCGCACAGTTAAACACCACCTATGGCTCATGCATATGAATGTCCCCTATCATTAATCCACCCTGTTAAACATCACTTTTGGTCAGGGTCCCTTGTTAAACACTACATATGACCAGGGTATTATAGCCACGTCTAGCTTCTCATGCATCTCATGCATCTCATGTCCATGCTCAATGCATTCTCATCCACACTCTCATTCTCATCCACATTCTCATTCTCAAGATTCATACATCATTCACACAATCCATAATCATGTCAAAATCATATCAATTTAGCCATCATTACCATAAATCATTTATAAGAACGCACATAGAATGCCATTGAATTCCACCCAATTTCACCATTACACACAAGAGTCACAAATTGAACCTCAACGATGAATAACCATGAACAACCACGAGAATCAAGTAATTAAGACAATTAACCATACAATTTCAAACGAAAATCACATTAAGACAAAACATTAATCCAAGAATTTAATCCCCTTCAAATGCCACAAGAAACCATACAATAACAATTATTAATAAGGGTCCTAGGGAAGACCCTACTGTTCTTTCTTATGTAAATGAAACCCAAATAGTGAGATATAACTGACATCTATGTATACTTGGAAGCATAATGAAGAAAACATGTTCATCAAAGTCATTCTTCTTGTTCCTTTGGGAGTTCCTCTAGAGGTTTTTCTTCGCACTAAAGGCAATCGATTACATTATCAATTAAGTCAACCAAAATCACGGTACACATTGACAAATCTTTTCTACCGATTAAAACAATTTTAGAACATAATAACCAAATAAATTTGAGAATTTAGATCCTAGAGGGACTTAGGGATTGCCCTCACTACCTATACACCCCCGCATTCACATATAACCAAACTCATTTCTCTCGTACCATAGATGCAAAGAACAGTGATGATCTGATGCAGTTCTGGGACGATCTGAGCACCCTAGCTCCTCCTCCTTGTAGATTTGCGTTCTTTCTCCTCTAGGTCTAGCCGTCTGACGCGCAAAACACAAAATGGGATAAACTGATTACCCCCTTGTCTAGTATTCTAACTAGGTCGGGTCAACCCTGACCCGCCCGTCAGCCCCCCATTAATTCAATTAATTAAATTAATAAAAGAAAATAATTTAGATTAATGTCTCATCAGTTTATAAAATCATTAACTCCTCTATTAAAATAAAATTAAATGTAAATATTTAAGTACTAAATTAATTTTCTGTCATCATTAAGAATAATAATAATAATAATAATAATAATAATAATAATAATAATAATAATAATAATAATAATAACATTTCAGTTTCAAAATGCAATTATTTAATAAAATAATTTCCTGCAGCAATTAATAATTAAAATAAAATTGATAATAATATAATGAAATTTATTTCTAAAAATAATTAAATAAATTTTAGGATGTTACAGTCTCCCTTTGGATGCTAAGGTCCTTTGGACACCTATCTAGGAAGTCCCTTTATTTCCATTTATTTTCTTGTTATTCCAACCTCTCTTTGGATTTTGGGCTCCTTGGGACGCTTATCTAGACAGTCCTTCTATTTTCATTTATTTTCTTGCTGACCCAACCTCTCTTTGGATGCTAAGGTCCTTTGGACGCCTATATGGGAGGTCCTTTCCTTTCCTATATTTTTGCTTGCTGACCTAGCCTCTCTTTTGATGTTAAGATCCTTTGGACACCCACTTGGGTAGTCTCTTCTTTTCTAATATCTTTTCTTGTTGACCTAACTTCCCTTTGGACGCCTATCTGCGTAATCCCTTCCTTTTCAATATTTTTGCCTACTAACCTAGTCTCCCTTTGGATGTTGAAGTCCTTTGGACGCCTATCTAGGCAATCCCTATATTTCCATTTATTTTCTTGTTATTCCAGCCCCCTTTGGACTTTAGGTTCCTTTAAATGCCCAACTGGGCAGTCCCTCCATTTTCATTTATTTTCTTGCTGACCCAACCTCTCTTTGGATGCCCATTTGGACAGCCCCTCTATTTCCAAATATCTGCTTGCTGACCCAACCTCTCTTCAGACACTAAGTTCCTTTGGATGCCTATCTAAGCAGTCCCTTTCTTTCTAATATTTTTGTTTGCCGAATCAGCCCCCTTTAGACGCTAAAGCATTTGGGTCGACTCTTGGATCCTCTGGACGCCCCCTTTGGATGGATCTTGGATCCTTTGGATGGCTCCTAGATCCTTTGGATGGCTTTTGAGTCCTCTGGATACCCCTTTGGATGCTGCATACCTTTGGGCACTCCTTTTGGATGATTGAGCCTTTTGACGATTCTTGGGTCCTAACACATTCCAAATTAGTAGACCTAAACCTTCTTCTAATCAAAACCAAGTGATGATTTGGTTTACAAGTACACATATGCCAATCTCAAGATACATGAACTATGATAATTCAAAAATCTCAAAAGTCCAATGAAAATCAAAATCGAGCACACAAACATTTTCTATCCTTAAAAAACTATGTAACTTTGATTTCTCATTACACCTAGAGATAAGTAGGAGTAGGGGACCACTCTTGTCGAGCCTAAGATACTAAAAATAATAAACACTCCTTTTATAATAATAAAATCTAATGTTATTTGTAATAATTTATTTATTTTAATGTGAGATAAATATTTTGAAAGTCATAAATAACTTGTTTAATTAATTAAAGATAACTGTTTGTAACGAATGTTGTAAAGTGCTAATAATACCTTCCCTATATGTAATGAACTCCCAAACCCAAAATCTGATTTCACATACTGTCCTTTTCTTTCCAAGGTTTTTCCAGTGTTTTTCTTAATAAACATTGGTGACAATTCCATATCTATTCCATCTATCTATCTCTATTCCATTCCACTTGTCCCAATTTCTATTTTCTTTAATTTTAAAAGCTTTTCATCATCCATTCGTGATCTTGGTTACGACATTAATCCTTTATTTACTTTTATTAATTCTTAAATCAAGAATAATTAATCAACATTATATTGGTTAGAGTGGAATTGTTAAAAAAGGTGATTAAAAGAGAAAATCTCACTAATCATAAATACTTCACAACTATAGTATAATAAAAAAATCATGAAGAAAAGTGTCACAACCAAGGTCGCAACGGGATCGGCGAAAGATAGATTTTGGAATCTAAGTTCCTTTTGGGGAAGGGAATAGGGAGATAGGAGTCGCCACCAACCTTTTTAAGGGAAACACTGGAAAAACCTAAGGTTAGATAAGGCTGGTCTTTGAAATCAGAGTTCAAGTTTGGGAGTCCATTATGCGTAAGGAAGGTTTTAGCACCCTACAACGTTCTTCCTAAGCCGGTTACCTTAACTAGATGCATGAAACCAGTAATGACTTCTAAGCTGTAATATTTTCCTTCTAAGAATAAACAAAATGGGGTTGACTATGGAGTGGGGAAAGATATGTTTTTGGGATTTCTAAACTTGACAAGAGTTGCCTCTTGCTCCTACGTATCTCCTATTGCAGAAGTCAAAGTTTATGTAGTTTTGGCTAAGGCTATAGGCTAAGTGGAAATGCTGACACCTAGTTGGCTACAAGGAGATGCCGACTAGGTGTCGACTGAGATGAGATGCTGGCTAGATGTCGATTGGGGTGAGACGCCGACTAGGTGTTGGTTGGGATGAGAGTAGGATACCCAACTATGTGTCGGATAGTCTAAGGTGTACTAACTAAGCGTTGGTTGATTCAGGATAGGATGCCGGCTAGGGACAAGACTGATTCGATGTCAACTAGTCGGCTAGGATACTGGTGGATCCTTCTAAGTATTTGGTTAAGGATCTAATCAAGGTAAGGTGTAGTGTAGGTAGTATATTCAAACCAAAAGAAAGTTTCAGAACTTTTACCTAGTTTTCAAGTCGCCGTTGTCGTCGCAAAGAGGATTGATTTCACCCTCTTCCTCCTCTCCTATTATCACTCTTTTTCTCTATTATTTTCTTCAATTTTCCATAAAAGCCTCCTCAAAAAAATCTCCCTTCTTCGTTTTTACCTCTCCCTTTTATAGACCACTCGGGGGGCCCCTCAACACTCTAGTCGTGGTCATGGTGATGTTGGGGTTGTTTACGTCTGAACACGATGGAATAGTAGATGCAGAGTTGGTGACGAGGTTTTGAGCCTACTGGGACACGCGGTGGAACAATAATCACAGAGGGTTTGTTGATGGGTTTTCTCGAGTCCACTAGGGGTACACAGTAGAACAATGAATGTGGAGGAGTTGTTGGTGGGATTTCAAAAGTGGGTAGTTGGCGGAGAAGTTTCCTTTTCCTTTCCTTTTCCTTTTTCTATTTTCTTTCTATTTTATTTTGTTTTTGTTCTTTCTTTCGTAGGGGCATAGAAAAAAATAAGTGTCACCAAAAAGCTATCACAATACTTTCTATTGATAAGAAAAAAAATAAAATAATAAATTAAGATCAGACTAGATAAAAGAATATAAGTATAATTTAACCTATTAATTATATAAAATATAGATGAAAAAAATATGAGTATAATTTAGCCCTGTGAGTTTACCTCCTTTTTAAGTGCTTACCCAATCCTTTTACTAAGTACGCTGTGTGGATAAGGTGATTTTAAACTCTTTCATTAAATGGACTAAAAAATATTAAGACCATTATAACATACTAAATGAACTAGGGTTTGGGTTCAAAATAACACCTCCAATGCAAAGCATGGATATAATAACTAATGGTAAGTAGTTATAAAAGTGGCTTAGTCAACCAGCCTATTATTAGAATTGCGAAATGAGACAACATTTTAAAGAAAAGCAAAATACAAAACTAAAAGATGTAGATATATAAAAATTTTTAAAATATTTAGATTGATCATGGCCCCACGCAAGCCACCCGTGGGTAGATTATTTGTTCCCCTCATAAAATGCCAATTTGTCGAAGATATGGATCCTAATTATGTGTGAAACATTTGATCTTAATAGAACTCGAAAGTCCAAACAAATTTTAAGATTATCTCTTATGTTATGTTTGAGCTTTGTTTAATTTTGGCAAAAACGTTAGTAATAATAGAACGGTTTTTTTCTCAAATGGTACCAAAGAAAGATTATCACGGCAAGTCTCCCACATAGATCCAAAATTGTGATTAGCATAAAGAACACCATGATGATGTTGAAGAATCCACATGTTCATCTTTACCCCTATATATACATGGGAAAGATACTCAATATTTCCATATAGCAATATTTACTTTTTGCGTGTTTCAGTGTAATTAAATTAAGATCATAAAACTCAAGAGAGAGGCTAGGGTTTCATAGATGTGGTGTGTGCCTCAGTGCATGAAAGCTACGATGGCAACAAGTGGTGGCAACACCAACACAAAATCTAAGAATGTGAATGTGAAAGCTCTTGTGAGTATTCAACAAAGTGATTGTGGGCTTATACCCAATCTCACAAATTCAGCGATTGATGGGATCAAAGAGTTGGTTGGGAAAACACTTGTTTTGGAGCTTGTGAGTGATGACCTTGATCCAAGTAAGTGAAACTTCTTTGGGTAGTTAAGATTTTGATACCAAAGTTAAGAAATTAATTGTTTTAAATTTCATAAAAATATATTATGTAATTTCTTAATATATTTCTAATCATAATTTCTTTTCATCTATGTTTTATTTATTTATTTTTTCACTTCACAATAAATAGTTAAAAATATAATAAGAAAAATATTTAATACTCTATTGATATTGTAAAATGACAATTTGTTTTTGATACAATGTCAAATAAATGGGACAGATGAAGTAGTTTTTAAATGTCTTTAATAATTAGATACATATACAAATTTAAAAATAAAAATAAAAATATTTTAAAACAAAGGGTTTATTTATTAAAAATAAAAAATAGTTTAATATTAATATATTTAATATTTATTAACATATATCTTAATATATATATTAAAAAACTGTTTGTTTATTTATTTATAATATGATTTCACCTAATGTCGGCAGTATAGTAATTTTTTTCCACAATGTGGTATGCTACTGTTGTTCCTCAAAGGGGCAACCACCAGTCGTATAAAAGTCAATTTAGATTAAATACATGCACACCCATTTTTGTAAATAATTTTGAAAATTTTTATGAAGTGTTTGTAGATTAATTAAGAAATTTAAAATAATTTTTGTGAAAAGCATTATTATGACTCAATTTCTAATAAAAACTTTTCATATTTTTAATAGACTAATGTTCTTAAAACACTTGTGAATAAAATTCTATATATATATTTTTCAGTTTATGATGTGCAAAACGTTTTAGTAATTAATATTTATTACAGGTTCACGACACTCTTGGTTACATATTAATATTTATTAATTGGAATCTAAGTCTTTTAAAGTAAGAAATTCACTTTATCTTATAAAGTAGGTACTTTTTGTCTTGATGGGAAAATTAATGATGGATGGTACATCTATATATATAAAGTAAATTATAAATGTATTGATATATCAATAATTAATTTTTTCATTAACAACTAAATTTATTTAATATATTGTTAGTCACTTTAGAGTACTCAAATCTTTATTTTATCTGTCTAATCTAAAGTAATGTGAAATTTATAAGGTAGTAATTGATGTGAAAATTGTGTACAAAAATAATGAGCAAGCATCCTTTATGATTTAAATATGTAATTTATAATTTATAAAGTCGATTTGATAGAGTTAATAACATAATTTTATAATATTTTATTTTAATTTTAGCAAATAATTATTCGGAAATTTATTGATATTAAGATTTTAGTGCAATGTATAGTTTTTATTGTATAAAATTTTTAGATAGTTTGAGTTTGTGGGATTGCAGTGTTACATTTTTGTTTTGATTATTAGTTTTTCAAATAGTTATCAGTCATTGAGTATGAAATATTTAATAATTAATGAAGATGCCTTCTGTAGCCGGACAGATTTTTTTAAAAGAAAAAACTGGGATATACTTTTTATGAATAATTAAATAATTCTAAGTTTTAGCAAAAATGGAAGGTACAATTATTAAATATTTTACTCCAAATTGTATCAGGCATTTAGTATTGGAATAACTTCCAACTAGTCTTAATTAAGATGCATATCGATTTTTTGTCCATAAAATTATGAAAAAAGAATTTAATTGTTGATATTTGCAACTGTTAGTCATGTTAACTCTTACCACATATATATTATTAAAGAACTATTAATTTAATTTCTAATTTTAATTAACAACTATCTTAGTTACTTTGATCTCTTACTTTAATGTGTATTAATTAATTTAGTCCTTTTACATATATATCCATTGGTCGATTCTTATTACGCTGGATTAAGTTAATTCATTGTTATTACATTCAATTAAATAATTAATAATACATGTCAATTATTGATAAATTAAGTTGACTGAGACCAAATTGACCGGTAGTAGTACTAATTTTAGTAACTAATTTATTGACAAATTGTTAATAATTTTACTTTTGATATTACTAAAAACTAATGTTCATGAATTTGAAGAATAATTCAATGTATTAATTACGAAAAATAATATTAAAATTGATGCACAGAAAAAGATAGGGATATAATATAATATTGTTTTCACATGCTTATACAAATGAATTGATAATTCAACAAATTTATTTTCTGTTTTTCTATTAATGTATTAAAACTTTTATCAACAAATACTTATCAAAATGGAGAGAAGACAACTTACTTACGAGTGTCAAACATATCAAAACCAAAAAATAAAAATAAAAAATTACAAATTTCTTTTCTTTTCATCTATCTGACCACTTGTTTTCTATGATTGAAGAAACAAACTCGGAGAAAAAGACAACAAAAAATTCGGTTCAATTTGTAGAGAAAAAAGAGGATGTCGTGTGGTATGAGACCCAATTTGAATTATCCAAAGGTTTTGGGAATGTGGGTGCTGTTATAATTGAAAACGAGCAACACCAGGAACTATTTCTAAAGGATATAGTTCTTTATGGCTTCCCTGGTGGGCCCCTTCACTTCACTTGCAATTCATGGATTCAGCCCAACCATGATGCTGCCATGAAGAGAGTCTTCTTCACTCACAAGGTTAGAATAAAATTTTGCAATTTAAACCTTATTTTCTTTTCAATAAATAACACATATACAAACTATTATACAAAAAAATTTTCATTTTTATAATAATCATCTTAAATTATATTTTTTTTATTGATTTACAGTATAATAACTTATAAATATACAAGAACATGTTTTTTAAACTCTTTTGTTTTATGGAAAACTATTTTAGATTATGTCACAAATATACATATATATTACTAAATTAATTTATTGATTATATTTATAAAAATTATTACCCATACTTTTATCAATAATATTTTATATTTATTAAATATTATTAATAATATTTTGAGACATAATTTAGATACAATATTAAAATTAATTAGTAATATTTTTTTTTTGTATTTTCACAATATTTTTTAAATGTTGTGAAAATGTGGTGGTATTTTTGTTAAATTCTTTTGTTATAATGCATGTTGCACCTAAGTTTTGTAAATTTATAACCTACCATAGTTACTGTTTATACATGTTTTTCTCATTACTATTTGGCTATTTCATTCCTTAATAGTTTTGTCTTCAAGTGAACATAACCTCTAAATATTTGAGAAAATCTTGCATTGGTCCACAAGTTCCAGCAGCTTTGTCTGGAAACCATATATATTATACACACCATGTTTTTCACATTTAAATTTGTGTGGTTTTCCATCTTATTTTTACAACTTTGAGACAAGAATGGTCTTGTGGTTAATTATTCTAAACATGGAACAGTCATACCTACCATCACAAACGCCAAGAGGATTACAAAGACTGAGAAAAGAGGAGTTAGTTCTTCTAAGAGGGAATGGAGAAGGAGAATGCAAAAGCTCTGATAGAATATATGACTATGATGTGTACAATGATCTTGGAGATCCCGATACCAATATTGATCTCAAAAGACCTGTTCTTGGTGGCACCAAACAATATCCATATCCAAGACGGTGTCGTACCGGTCGTAAACATTCTGACGCAGGTTATTTAATCTCATTCATATCCAACAAAATTCAAGTCTTACGTTAACTTCAAATATATAATATATATTTAAATTAATATATATAAATAACTAAGAGATCAACTCTTGCTCTATAAATTAACTTTTAGTATTAAGTTAGTTTGAAAATCATATTATAAAATATGTAACTTATTTCTTTTGTTGTAATGCAGACTCATTGTCTGAGAAAAAGAGTTCAAGATTTTATGTTCCTCGTGACGAGGTATTTGGTGAGATGAAGCAGACACAATTCACAACTTCTACTGTATCCTTAGGGCTGAATGCGATATTTGAATCCTTAGACACAATTCTCACAGATCCAGATCTTGGATTTCTCAGCTTTGAAGACATAGACACACTCTACAAAGAGGGGTTTCATTTACCACCTCTTAAGGCCAATGGATTAACGTTGCTCCAAAAAGTCATTCCCAAGTTGATCAAAGCTGCTAAGGATACTCAGAATATGTTACGCTTTGATCCCCCAGAAGCATTTAAAAGTAAGCTCAATCATATAAATAATTTCTTATATTATATGTGCATAATAAACTTGGAATGCTTTAATTATAGAGAAAATATATTATATATTATTTGCTAGTATTATATAATAATAAAAACTACTGCATAGGATAAGTATGATTTTTATATTATTACTATAAAAAGTTATTTATAGTTGAGTCACCGTCTAAGATTATTTTATATGAATTGTATATAATCATTTAACTTTTTATTTTAACATATTGGTGTTTAAATAAAATTTACAATTATTTATCAAAATCCATTGCAAGTTTTAGTTAAATTGAAAAGATGTTGGGTAGATGCTTGAATATTGACATAAACTATTTTGGTTTTGGTTGAGAGCTGGTTATATAGTCAATGATGGTAGTTAGGACGGAAAGGATTGAATTATTTTTTGCTATTAGAAAATTTAAAATTTGTTATAAAATAATTTTGTAGTTAATTTTAAAATTAATAATTATTTTGTAACTAATTTTTAATAAAAATAATTATCTACAAAACTACTATAATATTAGTGGTGGCATAAAATAAATGATAAATTAGTTAAGAAAATAATCTTAATTAATTTGTAGTTATTTTCTAGTTAATTTATAGTAATAAGAAGTATAAATGAATATAACTTAAATTTAGTTAGAAAAAATAATATTCTAGTTAATTAATAATTAATTAGTTAGGATATAACTATTAATTTAAATGATAACTAAAATTAGTAGAAAAATAAAAAAAATCTTGTTTGCTTGCAAGGTTATGGTTCTATTTTTACTTAAATGTAATCTATTTACATTGTATGCTTGAACACCTTGACTCTAGGCAAGCTTGCTTACTATTCATTGTTTGGGATTCCAAGTATAATGTGGGTATGAAAGTGTATATGAATAAAGAAGTCCCAGGATACATAAGGTGAAGGTCATATAAATTTTTGGCCTGTATCTAGAAATTTTATAGCCTTCCATAAATTTTATATTTGAGTCATTCTTTAATATAATTAATTTTATTTTATTCTTTTAACTTTTCAAACTGCAAAATTGTTAACTAAAATTTAATAATTATGTAATTTCAATGATAATTTATTCGATCACTGTCTTGCAATAGAGTAGGTTATAAATTGAATTTAAAAAATTTCTTTTAACAATGACAATAATTGAAAGTATGATTAATAATATTCTTAAAAACTACATATATTTAAAAATAATAATTTTTTAATATAATTTAATATTTCTGATAGGATTTTAATTTCTTTTGTTAGTATTCTTTTTAGTACCATGTCAATTCAGCAAAAAATAAAAAATTAATATCAAATTAATGTTCACTAAAACTTAAATTTATTTCACTACAAGAATTTTTTGATTTTGCTACTAATTTTAGCTATCATTTAAATTAGTAGTTAAGTCCTAACTAATTAACTATTAATTAACTAGAATATTATTTTTTCTAACTAAATTTAAGTAATATTCATTTATAATTCTTATTACTACAAATTAGCTAGAAAATAACTACAAATTTTAAAAATTTACTACAAATTAACTAAGATTATTTTCTTAGCTAATTTGCTACTTATTTCATGCTACCAATCAATATTATAGTAATTTTGTAGCTAATTATTTTTACTAGAAATTAGCTACAAAATAACTATTGATTTTAAAATTAGCCACAAAATTATTTTTTAGCAAATTTTAAATTTTCTAGTATTCAAATAAAAATGTTCAAAGTAAATTCATATTTTAAAATTTGTTTAAATAAGCTGTAAATAAAAATAAATAAATAAATTTAAATATATACAAAATAATTAAAGCTAAAATATGTAATTAATTTGGTCAAAGAGAAAGGCTATGAAGCCAATGGCCGAGAGGAAACAAAACATCATGCTAACAATTATATTATAGCCTCATACATTTAAAAGGAACAAATCGAGTGCGAACTAAAAAAAATTAATTCAATTGCTGAACATATTCTCTTTATTATTGAATCTACTTCTTATTCTCCCTTTCTTAGAGTAATTTTATTTAAATATTCTTTTCCTTTTTCTCTCCCTATTTTCATCGGTTTAAATATTATTTTTTTCCTTTTCCTTCTCTTCAAGGTTAAATTTTCTTTCATTTCCTTTTTTTTTTACTAAGCTCTTTATTTTTCTCCTCACTTCCTTTGTTTAATTCTTTATTCTCCAATGACAGTCACTACTAGAAAATTTAAAATTAGCTACAAAATAATTTTGTGGCTAATTTTAAAATCAATAGTTATTTTGTAGCTAATTTCTAGTAAAAATAATTAGCTATAAAATTACTATAATATTAAATGGTAGCATGAAATAAGTAGCAAATTAGCTAAGAAAATAATCTTAGTTAATTTGTAGTAAATTTTTTAAAATTTATAGTTATTTCCTAGCTAATTTGTAGTAATGAGAAATATAAATGAATATAACTTCAATTTAGCTAGAAAAAATAATATTCTAGTTAATTAATAGTTAATTAGTTAAGATTTAGCTACTAATTTAAATGGTAGCTAAAATTAGTAGCAAATCAAAAAATTCTTGTAGTGAGTAACACTAATAATTAACATAATTATAATTTTAATAAATAATAATAATAAAGAAAATTAAAAGAAATGAGTGTTTGGACAAAATAGGAGAAAGAAGAGTCAAATAATCAAAGAAAAAACACTACAAGATTTTTTTAATTTTGCTACTAATTTTAGCTACCATTTAAATTAGTAGTTAAATTCTAACTAATTAACTATTAATTAACTAGAATATTATTTTTTTCTAGCTAAATTTAAGTTATATTCATTTATACTTCTTATTACTACAAATTAGCTAAAAAATAACTACAAATTTTAAAAATTTACTACAAATTAACTAAGATTATTTTCTTAGCTAATTTGCTACTTATTTCATGCTATCATTAACATTATAGTAATTTTGTAGCTAATTATTTTTACTAGAAATTAGTTACAAAATAAATATTGATTTTAAAATTAGCCACAAAATTATTTGTAACAAATTTTAAATTTTCTAGTAGTGGAATAAAGAAAAAACGAAGAGTGCTATTGGAAAATAAGAAAGGAACGAAGAGATAATAGGAAAAAAAATAAAAAGAAGAAGGGAGAGATATTCAAATGGGTGAAATAAAGAAGAAAAGAAAAGAAATATTTAAATAAAGTTATTAATAAAATGGGAAGAAGAATACATTCACAAGAGAGGATACATTTAGCAATTTCCAAATTTAATAGAGAGGACGTATGGACATATGATTTAAGATATTGGGCCTTGTGATGTTAGGTTTTGCTATATATAGTTTAGTAATTCTATTGTAATAAATCTGCCTTGTGCTATGGACTCTGTCTAATGTTCCAATAACCTTAACCTTTGAGTACCAAAAAAAAAAACAAAAAACAAAAAATAAATAAAAAAAAGAATAGTCTCTCATTTTATTTTTAGAGATTTAGGTTAACCTAAATATATAGCTATCATGAGTGAAAGTTCATTCCAAGTCTCTTATTGAAAGTGGGTTTTGGAATTGTAGGAGATAGGTTCTTTTGGTTTTCAGATGTGGAATTTGCTAGGGAGACATTAGCAGGTGTCAACCCATATAGCATCCAATTGGTTAAGGTAATAGTAGTTACAAATATTTTAATTACTACTTCCTTCACACTATCATATAGATACATGCACAATAATTTTTAAACTTTTTCTTTTTGTTCTATTCATGTCTTTAGGAATGGCCATTGACAAGTAAACTAGACACCCAAATCTATGGCCCACAAGAATCAGCAATAACTAGAGAAGTCATTGAGCCACAAATAATAACTTATGGAACAATTGAAAAGGTACCAAAGCTTTAATGACTTCATTAAATTTAGAATATGGTTGTATAATTTCAATACATGCAGGCCATTAAAGAAAAGAAGTTGTTCATGTTAGACTACCATGATTTATTCTTACCATTTGTAAGCAAAGTGAGAGAGATTAAGGGCACAACACTTTATGGATCAAGAACACTATTCTTTCTCACTTGTGAAGGCATATTAAAGCCACTAGCTATTGAGCTCACTAGACCACCTATGGATGGCAATCCACAGTGGAAGCAAGTCTTCACACCTGCTTCTCATTCAACCAATCTATGGCTTTGGAGGCTTGCCAAAGCTCATGTTCTAGCCCATGATTCTGGTCATCATGAACTTATAAGTCATTGGTGAATACTATCATATCATTCTCTTTTGCAATGTATTCCATGTGTGTTTAGTAAAAATACAATGTTTGATTATTGTTAGGTAAAATCGATTTTGTATCTAAATCTTGATTTGATTAGAAGTGATAAAAATAACTTTTGCATTGAGTTGAAAAATATACACTAAATTTTACATCAAACTTGCTTTTTTAGATAAAAATATTTAAACATAAATCATTTTATCTCGCCAAAATTAATTATACAAAGTCAAATTAATTTTAAAACCCCTATACAAACACATCCTTGAGCTATGTGACTCTTAGCATTTAGTTGGTATGATAAATTTCAGTGAAGCTTAAGTAATGCTGACTTAGTACATGTAAATTATTTTTGTAGGTTGAGAACTCACTGTGTGGTGGAACCCTTTATAATTGCAACACATAGGCAACTTAGTTGCATGCATCCAATATATAGATTATTACATCCACATTTGAGATATACTATGGAGATTAATGCCCTTGCACGCCAAATGCTTATTAGTGCAAATGGGGTCATTGAAATCTCATTCTTCTCTAACAAATATTCGATGGAATTAAGCTCTATGGCATATGATCAACTTTGGCGGTTTGATTTACAAGCACTTCCAAATGATCTTATTGAAAGGTATATTTTATAAAAAAAAAAAAAACATATTTTTAATCTTCATACTTTTCGTAAACATGATCAAAGTCTCTGTATTTTTATATTAATAAACTTGGTTCTTAATTTTTTTTTAAAATGTGAATTTGGTTCCTCTCAATTTAAAAAAAACGATAAATTTTTAACAGAAGAATATTTTTTAAAATTTAAAAGACCAAATTTACTATCATAAAAATATAAAGACTTTGAGCACGTTTCATAATAACAAATCTTTCCAATATTTTTTAACCTTTTTAAAACCATGTTAAGCATTATTTTTTCTTATTAATTGTTTTCCTTTTTTAGAGGAATGGCTGTGGTAGATCCTAATGCACCACACAGCCTAAAGCTAACAATTGAAGATTATCCTTTTGCCAATGATGGTTTGCTTATATGGGATGCCATCAAAGAGTGGGTAACAGAGTATGTGACCCATTATTATCCAAACCCAATGACCATAGAGTGTGACCAAGAGCTCCAAGCATGGTGGACAGAAATTCAAAAAGTGGGCCATGGAGACAAGTCTGAAGCACCATGGTGGCCAAATCTCAATACATCAAAAGATCTTATTGACATCATCACCACAATAGCTTGGGTAACTTCTGCTCATCATGCAGCTGTGAACTTTTCTCAATACGCTTATGGAGGCTATTTCCCTAACCGACCCACAATTGCAAGAAACAAAATGCCAACAGAAGACCCTTGTGAAGAGGAATGGGAAAATTTTCTAAGCAAACCTGAGCAAACTCTTTTGGAGTGTTTCCCATCACAAATTCAAGCAACATTAGTGATAGTAATGTTGAACTTATTGTCAAATCATTCACCAGATGAAAAGTACATTGGACAATACATAGAACCATCATGGGCTCAAAATCCAACTATAAAGGTAGCCTTTGAAAGATTTAATGTGAAATTGAAGGAGATTGAAGGTATTATAGATTCAAGGAATGCAAATTGTGAGTTGAAGAACAGACATGGAGCTGGAATAATGCCTTACGAGTTATTGAAGCCATTTTCGGGGCCTGGTGTCACTGAAAAGGGAGTTCCATATAGCATATCCATTTAAAGTTTGGTAATTTTAAGGCTACATAAGAATAATTTCTTTCTATTGTTATGTGCCTCACATGTTCCTTTTTAAGAATAAAATAATGGCACAAGGTATTTTTCATATTTTCATTTTATGTACAAAAATTATATTAAATTTCATATCAAGATGTTATTCATTTATTAAAGTCCAAAAGAAGTTTCTTCTCACCCTATACGTTGGTGTGGAGATATTTACTATATATATTTTTAATCCGTGTAATATACTTGTTTTATGATTTTAGTTCCAACAAATGTTTTTTTTTTATGTTTTTTATTTTATAAAATTTTATTTTATAATTTTAGTCTCTATCACTATTCATTGATGATTGAGACCATTTATTGAAAAATAGATATGATGTTTCTTAAATAATAAAAAATAAAATAAATATATTCTAATAATTTTGGTTGAGATGACATTCTTCATAATTTGTTAGGTGTCATAAAATTATTTAAATTAGTGTAATAAATGGATGGGATAATAAATTTGTCTTTCAATTATAGATTTGAGATTTAATATTTACGTATTAATTAAGTATAGAAAAATCTATTATTTTTAAATTGTCCAAGTTGAACAATTCAAGATTCAATATAATAATAATTTTAATTATTATATTGAATCTAAAATGGGAAACTAAGGTTCATTCAATGCATAAGTTCAATATAAAATATAAAACATGATATATAATAAGCATATAATTAAACACACAAGTTATACAATAAGAATCAAGAATTTTTTTTTCTATCTCATCAATAAAATTAATATCAAAGTTAATTTTATGTTCTCATTTTTGTCTACTTTGACACTAATCATTGATGATCCTTACTTATCTAAAATTAAGTTTGATAAAAATTAAGCACATGTTTTATTTGGTAGTCAAATAATAGTCAATACCAATGGTTACTTGAGTCGAATTGGGTTTGATGTAAAATTAAGCACATGGTTCATTTAGTCGTCAAATTATGGACAATCAATCGTGGTTAGTTAAGTCAAACTAAATTTGACTTAAAATTACGCAGAAGTTTGATTTGGTGATCAAACCATGGCCAACAAGTCATCATTGGTTGAGTCACACCAAGTTTAACTCGAAATTAAACACATTTTTTATTTTGTAGTTAAACCATAGTTAATTGAGTCAAACTTAGTTTGACTCAAACTAAAGTGCATTTGGTTAGTAATTTTAATGTTTTTATAAGGGATGTACATTCTACTTATTTTAAAATTTATGATATATCTAAAAACATGGTTCCTTTGATTATAATATAACAATTGACCCAAGTATATATTGTATATGGTCATTGTAACCATCTAAATCGTGACAGATACGCGGGCCGGTTCGGATTGGGTCAAAGTGGTCCCGGCCTTCGAGTAGCCGAGACCGATTCGACCATAGGGAGTCGCCACCGACGTTTTTTGTGGAACGTCGGGGAAACCTAGGGAAGGCGGGTCAGGTTATTAGAGCCACAGGTTCGCGGGTTGGTTACATGTTGGGAGCGCAGGAGGCCCCAACACGTCTATCACTTGATAGTTACCCTAGGTTAGCTGTGAGAGCCAGGGAGGAGGGTCGTGTATTCGAAACAGGCGAGGTGTTTTGGAGTTGCGAAGTTCAGGACTTGATAGGAGTATGCCTCCTATGCCTACGTACCTCGGCTTTAGAGGAGTCAAAGTCCACGTAATTCTGGGGAAGGCTTAGTTTTGGAAGAAGGTGGGGTTAGGATGGAGGCTGAAACGACTCGTCCCATCTCGGCCTCGTTAGGACCGAGACGGGATCGGCAAAGGGGTTGAGGTTGGGGGACCAAAGCAAGCTTGTCACGGGCTTCGGCTCTTGGTGAGGGCCAAATCGGCATTAAGAAATTTAAGACATGGGCGGTAGGTGGCGCTTCTCCGTCGGGACCGAACCGAAGTCGGCCTCCGCGAAGGAATTTGGATGTGGAGGCCAGTCGTCTCGACCGCCCCGTGTCGTCTCGCCGCCAGTCATCTCTTTGCCGCCCGGTTCGAGGGGTGACATGAACTTCGACCTCGCCGCTACTCTGGCGTGGTAGAGTCTTGGCTTGATATGGGCAATAAGGATCCTAACTTCGGAATGATGGGAAGGGTGATCCGAGATCTAACCCCAGTATTTGGATGGCGAATGCTTTTTTTCCCTACTTTTCGTCCGAAGGTCTATGCCTCTCCTTACCTTGACCCCTGGGATTCTCCTTCCGCTTTCTGCGTGTCATCGTCAGCTTTCTTTTCACTAGTCCTTCGTCATGTCGTACTTTCACTCTATTTTCTGCTCCTCCTCTCTCCTTGCCTTTTTTCCTCCCCTCCTCTTTTGTCCTAAGGCTTTTTATAGGGCTCGAGGTGGCTGCGTAACAACCCAAATCCCAAGATTCTCGCAGATATTATCCTCTCCTTATTTCTGTTTCTCATGCGATTCTCTTGTGATTTGTTATGTAATATTATTAATGGGGTCCATTTAGGATGTGAAGGCTACCGGTCAATAGACTCGATCGGGAAGTAGGGGTGGACTGAGGTGATGGGGGGTGGACTCTGTCCCAGCCCAATTTGGGGTCGCGAGGAGGCGGCCCAAGAGTTTAGGCTTAGGCCAAGAAAGAGGCTGATTCGGCTAGTTTTAGGGAGGAATTGAGACGACGTTCCGGCCCGAACAATTTTGGGGTGCAACAGTCATTCATGTAAAGTAATATGAATTTATTAAACAATATCATGATATAAGGCATAACTAAGCTCTATATGACTATTCATACAAAGTAAAATCAATTTATTAAATAATATCACCATACAAGGTCCAATTATGCTCTATATAGCCATATATGACCATGCTAAGTAATACTAATTTATTAAACAATATTGATATACAATGTCCAACTAAGTAAAACCAATTTATTAAATAATATAACCATATAAATGCAAAGTGATATCAATTTATTAAAAATAAATAAATTTCTTAATTTACCTAAATAATAATCAAACAACTATTTTAAGAAGATGAATGACACACCTATAAAAAGAGGCAACAAAAAATAGATTATTATTTAACATAATCAACATGAAAATTTATCCAACTAGAAAAATGATATAAAAATTACCAAAGTATATATATATTTTTTGACATTTATCTACGTCTAAATGTAAATGTAAGTAGAAATAATTTGAAAAAAATATAGACTATGCTGTACTATTCCAATTTTATCATTTACTCGTTAGATATAATATCTTATATGACAACTTTATTTTTTACATCAGTTATATATATATATAGTGAATGTAAAAAATTATTTTTTTTATTGATTAAATTTCTAACTAACAAAATTTTTTAGCATAATTATAAGGATTTATCAATGATTTTATTTAGACTTGAAAACTTATTTATATATTAGTAAATTTTATCATCTTTGGACTTTTATTTTTACTAACTCGAATATATATATTTTTTTAAAATTACATGCATCGCCTCATTGGGAGAGATGAAGAATATCTTCCCGCTGAACCAATGAACACAAACTTTTAAAATTACGAAATAAATAAGAAAATAAAGCTACATATTTATAATTAAAATTAAAAATAAAAATTATTTTTCAAATAAAATAGTCAATGATATTAAAGAAATCTTTGAAATTGAAACATCATTTAATCACCGCTACCGACTCAGTTTAAAATATTATATCTATCTGACAGCTAATTTGTGGCCCACCATTGATTGGATCTTCTTTTTCCACTTTACACGCTCATCGATTACCTTTCCAATAAGTTACCCAACTTTTTATGACTATTTATGTTGTTTTGGAGGGTTGAAATTTATAATAATAATTTATAATTGATTATATAGAAATAATTTATTTTTTTTAGTTTTCTCAAACATGCAGTTAGTTAACAAGAAACATAATAAATATAAAATAACATAAACATAAAAAAAGGAAAGATATATAGAAAAGGATTTCAAATAAATTAATAGATAAAACTAAAAACTTATAAATCTATAAACTAACTAAAGTATTTAATAAACTTGTGTATCAAAATAAGATGATTTTAATTTAAAAGCAGGTTAAACCTGCCAAACATTAAAAAAACAATTTTTTAATAAATTTCTAATAAAAAATATATATATTAAAATAGAAACAACATATTTTTTTAATAAACATTCCTATTAGTTAAAAGTTGTTAAAAATTATAAAGCTATAAAAGTGTTATTTTTTATATAAAAAATCTCAGTTCAAATTTTTATAAATTTGAATTAATAAAAATATAATAAAATCTTATTGGTAGAATCGTTTATTTGTTTGTATATTGCACGCAAACATGATCGAGTAGGTGAGGTAATTAAATAGACACGATGTTACGTGGGGGCACCAAAATCATCAAACAGAATCATGACGCCAAATACTCAAAATGTTTACTAATCCATCACTAACCTTTCATTTTCTCCTTCTTGCATATATAAGAAATACTACACTCGAAATTGCCAGAGCAATAATTTATTATCGAGCAAACGCAGAGTGTTTTTCCCACATACTCGGGGAGGAAAGAGAGAGGTTGGTATAGGCATAGGGTGGGTGTCACGGCGGCGCGTGATGGCTCTGATGATGAACAACCCCAAATCTCAGAATGTGAAAGCCTTTGTCACAATCCATCAAACAGGTGGTGGACTCCTAACCAATCTCGTTAGGGAAAGTGTTGAACGAATTCAAGAGTTTGTTGGAAAAACACTTGTTTTGGAGCTTGTCAGCAATCACCTACACCCACGTAAGTTTTACATTTCTATATTTTTAATATTTGGATAAAATATACAAGTGATTTTTTTACAAACATTTTTTACTTTATAAACTAATTTTATATTTATAAAAATAAATTATATTGTATATTATTTTTTTATTTTTTAAGGACTAAACTTGGATACAGTTTTTTATATGTCGTTAATGTTGATTTTTTTAATTAAAATTTCAATTTTACTTTGATACTTTTTCAATACATATTTTTATTAAATAAATTACTAAAATGAGAACAATCCAAACAATATGTAAGTTTTGTTTTATTTTTTAAGTGTTCAAATTAAATAGTCCTACCCTATTTGCATAATCGAAAATAAATGTGATTTTGAATTAAAATAAAATTGTTTAAAATAAATCTCTTATATCAAAATTTCATTCAATAGTTGATATAAATAAATAGAAGGTTTTGCGTATCATTGATTTAAATAAAAATAAAATTATAGTATAACGAAAGCTACTTTTGTTTTATTTAAATATTATATATGTATGTTTACTTGACAAATTTATACAAATAAATAATATATTATATTTCTATCATATTTCTATTAATTATTCGATGAAATTTTTGGGTGAGCGTGATTTTATATAATTAAAAAATTATAAAGACAAGTAAAATTAGACAACTAAAATCACATAGAAGTTAAAGTAGGAGAATTAAAAAGATAACTAACTAAACATAACTTTTTTTTCATCTTTTTTCTTTTTAAGAATAACGAATATAATTTTTAATTCAATTATTTATTTATTATTATTCATTTTATCTTTTTATAATTATCTTTGCTTTTAATTTATTTATTTTTCATTTGTTCCTTAATTTAACGTTTCCTCTATTATTATGATTAATGTTAATTTTGATTGAGACAATCGTAATTTATAAATCGCTTTTTGATCTAACTTTTATTCTTTTCCTTAAAAGTAGAAATTCCTTCAATTACTTTGAAGAGCTCTCAAAAAAAAAAATGAGTTGACCTTCTTTTAAGAATTTTTAAAACGGAAAAAGTAGAAAAGATATATGAAGATAATATTTCTATGTATGGACATTCTTATCCATTACAGCATCTAGTGCCCTCAGAAACGTAATCTGTCAGTGGGGCCCACTATGAAAATCACAATTCTTATTGAATAAAGGACAACTATCTTGGTGTAATGTTGGAATTCTCATAACAGATCAGATATTTTACCATTTGAATTTCTTTACGCCAGAAAAGGGTGAAAACCCTTTTCGGTAGGAAAATTAATTTGGAATATTTTTTAGTTTCAAAAAGAAGGAAAATTTGAAAGTGTAAATAACCACTCATATTAATTCAGTTGTTAAAATACTTTCGTTAAAGTTAACAGTTAGATTGACATTTGACCCTCTATATATATATATATGACTAATATATGACAATCGAATTATAGAAATTAAAATAAATGTTGATTTTTTTTAATTTTTTGAGGATTTATAATATATATTGTATTCAAATTTATTTTTAAACTTAATCATTTACTATCATTTTAATCATTGAAAGTAATAACGAATTGTCAATTTATATTGTATGTAAATTATTAGTATAAATATTACCATCTTCTCTCTCATTTCCTTTCTTTATCTCTTGTCTTCTTCACATTACTTTATTTTTATTATAATTGAACCAACTCATTGATGAAATTATATACAAGTATAAATGGAACTAAAAGAGAAAAAAAAAATTAAGAAAAAATCACCATAAACTCACCCAATCCATTGTGCCTTAATCTTGATTCACCATAGTCAAAACATTTGACTTCTTTTTGTCACACATAGCTACCACAACCTTTTATGAACATAACTCAATATCATTAATAGCCTAATATAGACGCGAGCTTAACAAAATTAAAGATACAAAGTATATATAATTAATCAATATATATATATATATATATATATACATGTGAATAAAAACAAATGTCATTACATACAACACACTTATCTTCCTTTATATATATATATATATATATATACATACACACACATGCGAATGAAAACAAATGTCATTACATGCAACACACTCATCTTCCTTTATTTTGTTTTGATGGAGTCTTCATCTAACTCATTTATATACTCATTATCTATACAATATCCAAAACATACAAAGTCATTTGAATGACCACTATTGATAAATAAATATAAAATTTTTCACCCATGTCAAAGGTTAGTGCAACAAACTCTCAAAACTAATCCCAGCAAAAATCACAAATACTCACAAAACTAACCATATTGAACCTAATGGAGAATAAATACCACAAGGAACAAAAGAGTTAATATAATATAATATTGCAGTGTAAACCTTAAATAGCCAACAACTTTTCTATTTTTCTAATATAATATGTAAAGTATGGTTTGGGTGTTGCTTTTCACTTTTCCCTTGCATCCATCACAAATTTTCTTGGTTTGTTCAAACCTTCACGAGGGAATGTCTCAACGTGGGAGCATAGGAACCCATTTGGTAGGGGTATTTGAGTGTAGTTTAATTTGCTTCTTCCTATTCCTTCTGGCCTTAGTTATTTGTTTTCAAGGTCAACTTTCTAGTTCAACTCTTGGGATATCGGAGATTTTGGATCCTTAATGCTTGTTATCTTATCAATTCTTAGTTTCATTTGTACTTATGTAATTGTGAATAATTTTATGAATGTGTTGGTTCAAGTGCAACAATAATCATAAAAGATGAGAGATAAGGAATGAAAATGAAAGAGAAAATGGTGATGTTTATATTAATAATTTACATGTAATCTGAGGCTTAATTGACAGTTTGATACTATTTTTAGGGACCAAAATAAAAGTAAGTGGTTAAATTCATGAACTAAATTGAATATGATATATGTTGTGATGTCACACATCCTGAATTTTAAAAAAAATAATCAATGCTTATTTTGGTCTTATTTACTCAACCACCACATGTTAATCACATGTATAAGTGCCACTAAGCAAATAACATGTCACTTTGAGAGAGATATTTTAATGGTTGGATTTGACAAATTACACTTTTAATAACTTTTTTTAAAATTTCTTACTTTCAAGAACTGAAATAACAACACCATACATTTTCAAGGACCACAAAGAAGTTTCACCTTATAAGAAATAAATAATTAATTTATTAAATTAATCTAATTAATTAATTTTAATTAAAATTTAATAAATTTAAATTTTATTTTAAAATTACTTATAAAATTAAATAATTTAAGTAATAATTATACGTAAGTATATGTAATTTGTTTAATTTTATTTTACATTTTAATAAAGTGAACTAGATTAACCTCTTTAATTAAATGAATTATATTTTTGGCTAATGTGCACGTCTAGTTTATTTAGTCTGTAGGTTAAAACTTGATCCATGGACTCAATTGCAAAAGAAGAGTTTTAGCAACATTTTTTTTATATTTTTTTACTAACACTCTTTTAGTTAAAATTTATTAAAAATGATAAAATTTGGTAAGTTTTACTTCTAATTAGAGACTTGTTATTTGATTGTAAAACTCACTAAAATTTGTAATATTAAATAAATTTTAGTTAATAATAAAGAAAAAATTACGAAGAGTGTGTTGTTGAGATTTGTCATTAAAAATATAATATAATTTGAAAAGTTCTAAACAGAAATTTAAGATTTTTTTTTGAAAAACTGAACAACTATAAAAAATAATAAAAACTAAAAAGGATTATGTATTTGTGAATATTTTATTTACTTATTA
Organism: Mucuna pruriens; assembly: GCA_025330945.1. Taxonomy (NCBI): domain Eukaryota; kingdom Viridiplantae; phylum Streptophyta; class Magnoliopsida; order Fabales; family Fabaceae; genus Mucuna; species Mucuna pruriens. The sequence goes on from JAENHJ010000522.1 coordinate 218,117, forward strand.
TTTCATACTTTAACTAAACATTAATAAATAACATGTTTTATAATTACTAAGAAAAAAACCTTTTCATGTCTCTCTATTTTTATATAAAAGGTGATTACTAGAGTGTAATCAAGGATGTGAGAAGTTGTATAAGAAAGAAAATAAACTATCAATATTAATTGGTATAAGTGGTGTTATTTGTGTCTCTTAGGTGTCTTTGACGAAAATTAATCACCCATCTATCCCATGAGTACTAAAAAATAAAGAAAGAACATAAATTAAATAAAAGATAAAATAATGAAAGAGAAATAATGACTTACATGAGTATAGTTATAAAAATAACATAAAGCACAAAAATGTGTATACTAAAAATTTGTATCCCTTTATAGATTAAATGATAAAATTATAAAATAATAAATAATTAATATTTAAAAATTATTTAATCTGCTTTCCCTGAATCTTATAACCTACTCATTAAACAAATCAAGCCAAATAGGTCCCATCTAAATAGACCAATATTTTAATTTGTCACAATCCACTTAATTGAACTATACAAATTGTCCGCGAACACAAATCTAAATACCAACTTCAAATTACCATTGTCTGTGTTGCTCCCAAACCATAACAGTATCTGAAGTTGTATTTAGAATTCTTATATAAGAGAAAGAATTGTCATACATCATGAACAGTTCAACACATGGTTGATCAACAATATCCTAGTTGTTGGCTAGTCATACAAAAAATCATAAATTGTCATACTATTGAAAGAGTGTGACTTCTAAAGTAATTGTGGTGAGAGTAAAATTCTTGAAAGAATGTGTCAACACATAATTAGATGTTGTTTTTAGTAATTCTACAATATATTTCTCTTAGTAAATTAAAGTTTTACAAGTCTCTTGTTTTTTATCATTAGTCCTTACCCTACCCTTTCTATGAATGAAGAAACGAACTTAGAGAGAAAGACAATAAAAGGTTATGCACAAAAGAGTGAGGAAAAAGAGAATGAGGTGCATTATGAGGCCACATTTGAGTTACCAACAGAGTTTGGGAAAGTGGGTGCTGTTTTGGTTGAGAATCAACACCACAAGGAGATGTTTATAAAGAGCATAGTCCTTGATGGCTTCTCTGATGGTCCTGTGCACTTCACCTGTGATTCATGGGTTCAGCCCAAGCATGATAATCCTGTGAAGAGAGTCTTCTTTAGTGACAAGGTTAGTATCATAAATTAAATGTCATTATTTTAAGCTTTTTTTTTTTTTTTTTTAGTTTTATGGAAAAATAAATGTTCAAATTTTACTGATAAGGCCTTGTTTGGTTTAAGTTTCTCAAAATTCTTTTCAGTCTCCAAAATAAATCAATTGAACATAAATTGAGAGATGTCTATTTCTGCTTTAGTTTTTAAATTTCAGCTCTTAAAAGTACTGGTGTTAAAAATTGAATGAGAAAAGTTTCTTTAGAATGTTCTGAAATTTTTTTTTTTTTTTCCAATTTTTGTCCTTGACAAATTTGGCAATGGATAGGTTACCCCCCTGAAAAATGCACAAAATATCCTTGACCCCAAGAATTACAAAGACTAATATGACCTAGATTTGTGTTTCCCAGGGACCAAGATAAGGTTTTTGCAGTTAAATTTCTCAAGGATAAATTTGGGAGTTTACTCTTTCTTTTGGTAACAAATCTATCATTTAAAGCTTCAATAATGAAAAATATTTATATATATAAATAAAACTTTCTTGTCTAATGTGAGCTGTTAGCTGGTTCTTTTGGAAACTTCTCATCCTATAGCCAATGCAGCACAACAACTCTTTAGAAATGTTAATAAAATGTGATGAACGATGATATATGTTCACTGTTCCCTCACCATATTATGGTATTTTATTTGTTCACACGAGTTGTTTCTTTTTCTTTAATATATAATACTTCATAGTTCACAAATTTGTTAGTAGAGTTGATTGCTATGACATGTACAGGAAAATACTAAATTTCAACACCAAACACTAAATTCTGCTACCAAACATTAGAAATAGAAGAAACATTTTTTAACAATGAATTATCATCTTTTTATTTCTTCATATTCTTCTCCTCCCAACTAATTATATATCCTTCGTTTGTAATCTCTTTAACATCATCAAATTTTGTATATGTTTCTTCATTCCATTTTTATAAGAGAAATTGTAATAACATGTTCTCCATTACTCTTTTTCTTAACACAATCTTTTATTGGATGAAATTCATGTAAGTCTCACTAAATTTGATGAGTCTATTTCTCAAACTAGTGGGATCCATATGAATTTCAACTAATAGAACACAGTGTTATTGTACACTTCTCTTCTCATAAACTTTGACCCTACAATGTTCTTGAAGTTAACTAACTATGCATGGAACAGTTGTACTTGCCATCACAAACACCAAGTGGATTGAGAAAGTTGAGGGAAGAGGAATTGAAGCTACTAAGAGGGAATGGAGAAGGAGAACGCAAGAGTTCTGATAGAATATATGACTATGATGTGTACAATGATCTTGGAAATCCTGATTCCAACCTTGACCTCAAAAGGCCTGTTCTTGGTGGTAGCAAACAGTATCCATATCCAAGACGATGTCGTACTGGTCGAGAGCACTCTGATTCAGGTCAGTTTTGCTCATGTGACTTTTTTCATTTGTCCATAAAACACAATCTTTTTAATATAAAATAACATACTAAAGAGGTTTTTGTGTTCATTCAATCTTTTTTCATTTGTCCATAAAACACAATCTTTTTAATACTAGCTGGTGATGCTTCTAAGATGAAAGGATTGTACTAGTTGTAAGAGGTTTAGATAGTTGTAACTTTTACTTTTGGTCCATTAAATTGTCTCTTATATAAATTGATCATTTATTTAGTTTTCTACACTAATAAAATTAATTTTAGTTGACACGAAAATACCTATCTGTTTAGTATGTGTTCACCAAATTGATTATTTTAATGTGATAAACTAATGTAAAGACTAATTTGGTCTAACAAATACATCTTGATAGATCAATGTGAAGCCTTTTAAATTCAGGAGACTATTGAAACAAAATAATAAGGCTAGGGATCAGAAATGTACTTTAGCCTATCTTGTTTTATTTTTGTTTAACTATTATTGTGCTTTACATGACAAGGTAATTAGTTAGTTATCTTGGATTAAATTTAGCTTTCGACTAAGACCCATAGCTATAATAAATTGTTTGTTCATTTTCTTTTATACTACTTGTGTTTGAAAGATTTGTAAGGTTTGAACATGTAAGTTTACATGATTTTCTTTTTACATTTGTTATTGTTGTTGTTTCACAGATCCATCATCTGAGAAGAGAAGTTCAAGTTTCTATGTTCCTCGTGATGAGACATTTTCTGATACAAAACAGTCACAGTTCAGAATGAGCACAATATCCTCAGGAACAAGTGCAGTTTTAGAATCCTTAGATGCAATTCTCACTGACCAAAATCTTGGATTTAGAAGCTTCGAAGACATAGACACGATCTACAAAGAAGGATTTCAGCTACCACCTCTTAAAGGCAATGGCCTGACATTCCTCCAAAAAACCATTCCCAGGTTGATCAATGCTGCTAATGATAGCCAAAACCTTTTGCGCTTCGATACCCCAGAAACAGTTAAAAGTAAGTACATTTATAACTACTTATTTTTAAATTTGATAATGCTGGAGCTGGACAAATGCTTATTGCATCACTTTCTCTATACCTTGTTAGAGTTTAATACATTTTACAAATTGCTGATGCAAATGTGCTACAGATATTGAATAACTACATGCTGAGATAAACTAATCAATTTTTTGACCTTGGATGGTTGATATTGTTAATGTCAAGAACTATTTTTCTTAAAAGATTGAGGAGTTATGTTAAGGCTTAATATTTGCTTTAATTCTCTAATAAGCCTTCTTTGGTTCTAGCCCTTTGGATTTGAAGTATGAATAAAGCATAGGACACTCCATTTTGTATTGAAATTTAACAGTGTTTGAGTGGATACTCTTATTTTCTCTCAAATTATAATAATTGATCAAACCCTTGAACTTTATGGGCAACAAGTATTGAATTTCTAATCACTGTTATAGAAACTCTAATATCTTGCCAATGATTAACTGGCTTAAAATTTTAAGATGTAAAGGTGAAAATTCAAGAGTTCTTTTGTATCTAACAATTAGATGATTGTAGGGGGAATCCAAGCTTGTGTCTGCCAGCTTTATTGGGAACTTTGGTTAATATAGTGAGCCAAAGTTGAAGTGGTCGACATAAATTTACCTAAAACTAATAGATACCACAAAATGCACACTTTCTCTAGCTTTAGATGATTGAGTTTTGGAAATGCAGGGGACAGATTCTTTTGGTTTTCAGATGAGGAATTTGCTAGGGAGACTTTGGCAGGTGCGAACCCATATAGCATCCAATTGGTCAAGGCAAGAGTTGTTATAAATAATTTGTTTAATACTTTGATCAAGTCATCTATGCTCAAGGTTCTTAATGTTTTCTTCTTGGTATATTCATGATGTAGGAATGGCCTCTAAGAAGTAAACTAGAATCCCAAATCTATGGTCCACCAGAATCAGCTATCACCAGAGAAGTCATTGAGCCACAAATAATTGGTTATGGCACAATTGAAGAGGTAAAAGTTTCTATGACTTCACTAAATTTAGAATGTGTTGTGTTTAAAAATTGTTTACTTTGAATACATGTAGGCCATTAAAGAGAAGAAGTTGTACATGTTAGACTATCATGATTTACTCTTACCATATGTAAGCAAAGTGAGAGAGATTAAGGGAACCACACTATATGGATCACGAACACTATTCTTTCTCACTGAACAAGGCACATTGAAGCCACTTGCTATTGAGCTCACTAGACCACCTATGGATGGCAAGCCACAATGGAAGCAAGTCTTCACACCTGCTTCTCATTCAATTTCTCATTCAACCAATCTCTGGCTTTGGAGGCTTGCCAAAGCTCATGTTCTTGCCCATGATGCAGGTTATCATGAACTTGTAAATCATTGGTAAGTATAACCATATCATTCTCTTCTACCTTGCAGTTTGAGATATGCTGCCTCAACAGGTTTAGGGTTTAAGGTGTGAAAAGTTCGAAGTCTTTAGTGATGCTAACTTGCTATATGTAAATTATCAATTTTTGTAGGTTAAGAACTCATTCTGTCATGGAACCCTTTGTCATTGCAACAAATAGGCAACTTAGTGCCATGCATCCAATCAACAAATTATTGCATCCACATTTGAGATTTACTCTGGCTATCAATTCACTTGCTCGTGAAGTGCTTATCAATGGAAATGGGATCATTGAAAAATCATTTTCACCTAACAAATATTCAATGGAGTTAAGCTCTGTGGCATATGATCAACTTTGGCAATTTGATTTGCAAGCACTTCCTAATGATCTTATTGATAGGTACAATATATAGAGATGCTTTATGATTTTCTTGTAGTTGTCATTTGAGAAACACTGTTTAGGTAAAATTCTACTTAAATACTTACAAGAGAGTAAAATAAAAAGTAAAATGAATTGAACTTCTTCCACAAGCTAAAATCAACTATGTTATAAAGGCTTCATCATATTACTTCTCCAAAAGTAGAAGTACATAAGTCAATTTGATGGGAGAAGTACAATTCATTTACCTTATTTTCTTCTCTTATAACTGTTTTACAGAGAAGTTTATCTATACTGGGTCTAACATTTGTTTATGTGTATTAATTACTATTGTTTCAGAGGAATGGCTGTAGTAGATCCTAATGCACCACATAGCCTAAAGCTAACAATTGAAGACTACCCTTTTGCTAATGATGGTCTCCTCATATGGGATGCTATAAAACAATGGGTCACTGAGTATGTAAACCATTACTATCCAAGCCAAAGCATCATAGAATCTGATCATGAGCTCCAAGCATGGTGGAGAGAAATTCGGACAGTGGGCCATGGAGACAAAGCCGAGGAACCATGGTGGCCAAATCTTAAGACACCAAAAGACCTTATTCACATCATCACCACTATAGCTTGGACAGCATCTGCTCACCATGCAGCAGTGAACTTTGTCCAATACACTTATGGAGGATATTTTCCTAACCGACCCAATATTGTTAGAAACAAAATGCCTACAGAAGACCCTTCTAAGGAAGAGTGGGAAAATTTTGTGAACAAACCTGAGCAAACACTTTTGGAGTGTTTCCCATCACAAATCCAAGCAACTACAATGATGGTAGTTTTTAACATACTATCATACCATTCCCCAGATGAAGAGTACATTGGACAATACATGAACCCATCATGGGCTGAAAATCCAACTATAAAGGAAGCCTTTGAAAGGTTTAATAGGAGATTGAAGGAAATTGAAGGCATTATAGACTCAAGGAATGCAGATTATAATTTGAAAAATAGAAATGGAGTTGGGGTAGTGCCTTATGAGGTAATGAAACCATTTTCAGGACCTGGAATCACTGGGAAAGGAATTCCATATAGCGTATCTATTTAAAGATTTGTACTTCTAAGTGGAATATTCATTAATAAAGTTTTTCTCTATTGCAATATTTGGTACAATTTTCTATAGAAAACATTTTGATATTAGGATTTTCATATCCTACATTTAGTGAGCAATAATTGTATTGTGTCACAGTTGATCCTATATTAATGTGTTCTTATTATAGTTTCGAAATTTTCCCTTTCGAAGAGGCTTTCCAGCATCCTTAAGCATCTACCTTCTTTGCTCATATCCCAATTGTGTATCGAAAATAGTTTAATTTCAAGTACCAACGTTCTTCAATCTTTTAGGTTTCATTCAATTTGTTAAGAAAAAGAAAAGGAAGAAAACAGATTCAGTTCTAATTTCAACGATTACAAATTAAAATTTCCTGAAGTAGTTGTAATACATGGAAATCCACTTCTAGAAATCTACTTGTGAATTTTCTTATGAATTTAAAATTCGTAATGCAAAATTTTCTACAATTTTAAATTTGTTGAAAAATCTTTTGGTAGATAACTATTTTTACGAATTATAAATTAATAAGAAATTTATCTGTGGATACATTTCACAAGAAAATCCATAGACAAATATGTAGAAAAATTCATAAGAAAATCTATAGAAAAATATACAGAAAACTGCATAGGAAAATTAACAGAAAAAATTCATAGGTATATTCTTGGTAAGAGCATTTCCTACGAAAATGTTTGTAGGAAAATCCGTAGGAAATTTCACAAGTATATTTTTGGCAGGAGCATTTCTTGCGAAAATTTTCGTATGAAAATCTACAAATATATTTATTGGAAATTTTGTTATTTCCAAATAATTTTCTTGTACATTGTGATTATGATTCTATAGGAACTTTTGCAAGTTTTCTTAATTAAAAATATAATAATTTGTTTTAATAAAATTTTTAATTTAATAAATATTAATATAAATTAAATTTTATTGTTTTATTTTGTAGTATTTAAAAATTTTATCAAATTTATAAAATATTAATGATAATTGTTGTTGTGACGTTGCCATCAAAATCCCGATATTAAGATATACGTCCACCCACTTCGTAAATTTATATTATTTAATTTTTTATTATGGTAATAATTTCTTTAATATTAAATATTATTTGATTATATTTCACGCCTTATTTTAGCTATTTTTAAATTTTTTATTAACTAAAAATTTTGTTAGATCTATTTTGGTAAATAATTTTTTTAAAAGCTTGTAATGTTTTTTAAAATGCTAAATTCTAGTTTTTTTTATATGATTTCTCTTTTGTCCTAAAAATATTTATTAAAGAAAATAAAAAGTAACTTTTTTAAAGTTATTTTTGAAATAACTGTCTTCCTCTTAATTAAATTTTTATTTTTTTTCTATATAAGATAAAGTTATATATATATATATATAAGAAACAAAATTATATATCCTGAAACAAAAGTAATTATAGGACATAATATATTAAAATTTTCCTTTGTCTTTCTAAGATGACACAAATTATACAATATTCTCTAAAAGTTATTCATGGTACAAAAACATAAAAAATAGTTCTTCAAGTGCTTCATTTTTTTTCATAAATCCATAATAAGAGTATCTTCCTTCGCCATTCAATATAAAATATAAAATGATAATTTATATTACAATAATAGACAGGACAATTTCTCATTTTTAGATAAAACAAAGTTTATATTTAAAGGAAAATGAGCTCAAAACATAGAGTCAATAGTTATTTATAAATAAATACTATTCATTGTCCAAAACTTTATTAATCATAATGTATATACAATTTTTTTTCTCCTGACAATGTATAGAATTAGAACAAAATAAGGCATGGTTAAACCCTTGACCACACTAGGCCTGCTAGTGATTAATAGATTGCCTATATTTTCTAGAGAAAAATTTCACATGAAGAATTCCTAAATGTTTCAAATTAAAGTCTTGTATAAGCATTGTGACATGTAAAAGTAGCTTCCGAAAAGTTTTAAACAAAAGCCAATTTTACAAGTATGTTGACATGTAAAAATTTCTAATTCATCATATGACACCATCCTCTACTTAGAATAGGTAATAATTACCTAACCCTACAAAAATATTTATGATTCTAATTCCATGGAAAGTCTTAAAACATAATTGAATTTTACTTTTTGAGTAACAAACAACAAGAAGAACCTTCACATATTCAACCACAAATCACACAGAACATAGACCTATAAGAGATACTCTATTTTTCCAATAAATCAAATTAAAAATAAAAAATGAAAATTCAAGCAAGCTAATAAGTACTAAAGTTTCCAAATTTAAATTTATTAAAAGAAGTCAAATTTTCAAACTAGTTATTAACTCTATCTAAAGGTTCAATAGTTTAAGCATAAAAACCTCAAAAGTAAAACCATATTCCTTAAAAAGGATCCAAGTGGACCATGTCCTCTAAAGTATGTCCTACATCATAATAAAAGAAAACAGAGAATTGATTTTTAGCCAAAATCCACTTGTAGATTATAGAGAAATCACAACCAACCATACAAATAAAATGCATTAAGGCTACATACCTCTTTCAATAAATAAAGTGAGATATCAAACACCATTCTATTTGGTACGATCACTATCTTCATCATAATCTTCGTCTTCATTTTCATTACTATGTTGAGGAGATGAAGGTGGATGAGAAGAAGAGCTGCTAAGAAATCTCAAATGTTGCATTAAAGTATGCACTTGTTTCCTAGTTTCAGTTAACTCGTCTTATTTGAAACTTCTCTTATTCTTGCCTTTGTAGTGATTCATTTAATATTTGAATTTGACTCCTTAAAACATCAACATCCCCTTAATTAGTAGAAGACTTTGATGGTTGACTTGAAGATAAAATCAATGTTCTTCCTATAAATTCAAGTCTTGAAATCCTTCCTTTTTTCTTTTCAAGTGCATTTACCCATATATCAAAATTAGAAGACATGTAATATGTGAACGATTGACTATCAACTCCATCTTCTCTTGATGCAAATGTTGAATTTTGAGAAGATAGTTTGAATTTTCTTCTTTCAAACTTCTTCATAAAAATTTCAATTAAGAGAAAAATATTGGAGATACATAATAGAATAGAATGACTACCTACGTAATATATGCTCAAAACTACTTAAATTTCATATAAAGAAAGGAATGATGACAAAAATATAAGAATCCAGAATAAAAAAAAAATTTATATACTTAAAAAATTAATTTTAAGAACTAACGTCACATCAAATTATACTTTCCTTTCCTTTTTTAAAATAATATTTCTGTGCTTGTTAATTCTAGGTACATATATAAAACAACTTACGTAATACATATAAATATATAATTGATATCACTTTTCAAAACATAATTAAAAATACTTTTCTTTGGTCAAAAAGCCTTTTTTAGTAGCTTTTTGAAAGAACTTTTGAGGGGAGAAAAAATAATTATTCCCATAAAAGCATCTGAATCAAACACACACATTTTATTTTGGTCATGAAGCTTTCTGCTATACCATGTGATGGCATGATGAGCGCTTAATTTCTTAGTGGAGTCCTTATTTTACTCTTGGCTGCTGCATTTAGCAGTTTGTCTTTATTTTTATTCCAAATTAGGTTCATAGAAAGAAGAAGAATAGGAGTGTATGGTATAAATAATAAAAGAAAATTCGGATTTGTGTTACAGACAACGTGCAATTTATACTTGAAGTATCTCAGGCATGTGTATATATCTGAAATGCCAATGGTTGTGATTTGTGAATCTTTGCTTAATTTCATACAAGCATAAAAGCATTGTATGGGCGTTATTTTGACTTTGAAGCTAAGTATGAGCTTAAGTGATTGTTAGTATATATTCTGTATCTACTACGTGTGACAGGAATTTCTACAAATATTTATACCTAAACAACTGAGTTTTCTCTTGAGTTAAATAGAAAACCAATCAATAACTGAACTTAAGATCTGCAAGTAGGCTACAGATTGTATACGATTGCAACATACCTGTGCTGGATCCTTAAATGTTACAATATCACTTACAATAGGACTCCTAATGTAATATGAAGCCTGTGGAAATTTGCAAGAAAAGATAATTAAAATTCAAATTGGCACACTGGAACTTTCAAATTTGTTCCTAATGAAATGCTTTCACTAAAAAAAAATGGACAGAGATGTCATTTTCCCCTTAATTTAGCAGCCACGATACCCATTGATGTAGCAATGGCAAGCAAAATAGAAACTTGCACAGTCGGGTACAATTTGGGAGGGAAGAAACATTAATATTGTATTTTTCTTTTTGGATGAAACTAGATTCACCATAAGAAATATACTTCCTAATATCAACTCAATTGATACTAACTCAATGTGTTCAATTATACATACTAACTCAATGTGTTCAATTATACATTTGAGCATGCATAACAAATTCTCATACATTTTGAACTAAGCAATAGATAACTTAATTTCATTTACCAGTTAAAAATGAACTCTATTTACTAATGGTTCTTCAAGTAGAGAAATAAAATCCAGCTTAGATGTTAAAAGCTTTATGCTGAAAGCATGAAATAATTTTCCCTAAACTTGGCTAAGTCCATAGGTTTTTGTGGATAATAATACATCTAGAACAAGTGATCTTGAAATGTAAACTTTTAAAAGCAACTTTCACCGATAATTTGAATTTGAAAATGTTATCCAGCCATTGCAAAATAACAAGTAAAGTTGCAACAACACAAACAATAAGGTGGTACTAGTCATCCAATTATTCCAAGAAAAATGTTAAAAATAAGAGTTATTTTGTCTTTTCTAGATATTCAAAACCAGAAAATGACTTTCCTCCTTCAAGTACAACATGCTCTTGCATTTGAAAACTAAATAGAAAATAGGGATGAGAAAGAATGAGATTAAATGAGTGAATAAGAACAACTCACCAAATAGTTGAGAACAGTGGTGGTGTGGTGATTTTGCAAGGGTTTGATGAATCACAGGTTAATTGAGAGCAAGAAACTCAAAGTAATTAATGAAGCACAAAAACCCTAAAATATACTACTAGTTCTTTGAGAGAAGAGCTTTCATCAAACTACAATATCTTAATTTCATTTTTGATCTCCAAAATCACTCGAAAACATAAGAAGGGCTAGTGGAGAATGTATTTTTTGATGTACACTTCTTTTTGGCGGCAGTAGAGTAGGATTCGAGAGAAAGAAAATGAGAGAGATGAGAGAGAAAAAAGAAAATTCAAATATGTTTTGATTTTTTTTTCAAAAAAAAAATTTAGCATATGTATGTGTACGAATTGAAAAAAAGGTTTCAATACAAAATATAAAATATCAAAACTATCAAATACATGTATATAAGTATTAAATTAAAATATTAAATATTTAAAACATTGAAACAAATTGTGGCATCTAAATTAAGTGCTAGAATCACATATTTTTTTTACTGATTAGGTTTATAGCACGAAATGAATAGCCAGTAAAAAAATGTTTTTTTGTGAGATAAATGATTAATCTCAAAAACAAGCTTGTAAAGTAGGAAAATTAGAATTGTTCTTCGAAATGCAATAATAAATGATTTTATAATATATTCAATTTAATAAATTTAGTTTTATAATATATTTTATTTTATTCAATTATAATACTTATTAATTTAATGAAGAACTTTCCCGTGAATGTATTATTTTTTGTGAATTTTAAATTTGTATGAAATATTTCCTACAAATATTCACTACTAGAAAATTTAAAATTTGCTACAAAATAATTTTGTGGCTAATTTTAAAATCAATAGTTATTTTGTAGCTAATTTCTAGTAAAAATAATTAGTTACAAAATTACTATAATATTGAATGGTAGCATGAAATAAATAGCAACTTAGCTAAGAAAATAATTTTAGTTAATTTGTAGTAAATTTTTTAAAATTTGTAGTTATTTCCTAGTTAATTTGTAGTAATAAGAAGTATAAATGAATATAACTTCAATTTAGCTAGAAAAAAATAATATTCTAGTTAATTAATAGTTAATTAGTTAGGATTTAGCTACTAATTTAAATGGTAGCTAAAATTAGTAACAAAATCAAAAAATTCTTGTAGTGATTTATTTTCAAATAAATTCGTAGGAAACAAAAAAAAAATGCAAAATTTCCTACTATTTTTCATCTGCAAAAAAGAAATATATGATTGTTGAAGTGATAGTAAAATTTGTAAGAAGTTTTTACAGATATATTTTGATAGCAAAATCTATAAAAAAATTTTACATATTATATTTCACGACAAAATCCCCACAAAGTTCCTGCAGATTATTTTTCGTAAAAAAATAACACATTTCTAATGGTGATATAAGAAAGAGGAATAGGGGATAGGTTGAGTCTTTGTTGCATTGTTAGTGTATTTGGTGTGTTGATGGAGAGAGAAGTTTGGGAGACTGAATTTTTTTTAATGACTTTTAATATATTATTATTGAATTTATTAGGAGAATGATTTTGAATAAATTATTTATTTCTTTAATATATTATTAAGTCATGTTAAGTTTGAGACGTGCTTAAAATATTACGAATGTTATTGTTGCAGCTGCATTAGTTGTCATAAATTATAATATTTTTAAGGGTTTATTATAACACCTCTAAATAAATTGTCATTAAATTTTTTTTAGTGTATTATAAGTGCTTACTGTGTGTATAGGAAATGACAAATTTCATATGCTAAAAAATATATTGATTTCCAGCTAATTTATTGACTACAAATTAGCAATAATACTTAACCATGAATTTGTTAATAAATAGCTATGACATTGTTATAAATGTATGATAATTTTAGATATATTTATTTATGATATTTTACTTTCTCTAGACTAACCTAGTTACTTTTATTAATATTTTTTTATAATTAAGAACTACTTAAAAACTTAAATATAGACCTTATTTATTATGATGAGTTGTATTAAATCTCTAAAAAATTCTAAATATTTGTACTCTCTTATTTTATCTTTCAGTTTTCATGTATCTTCATCGTCTGATTGACTCCAAGTTACTTTCACAAGAGATATGTTCATCTCTTGAAGTTGCTTAATCTTTTGATTAATAGTCCTTACGGGCGATGTATCATAGATAAGGTTGTCTCTCAATTGTACTCGATCAAGCTTAACCACGTGAGAATGATTAGTAATGTATTGTCAAAGTTGAAAAACATGAATATATTATGGAGATTAAAAAGAATTGGAGTCAATGCAATTTGTTAAGTAACATGACCAATTTGTTTTAGGATTTGGTAAGTAACAATGAATTTAGGAGTGAACTTTAAAGATTTAAGATCCCTACTAACTCTAGTTATTAATGTAACTCTCAAAAATACATGATCTTCCCCTCTTGAAATTCAACAGTTTCCTCCTATCATAATAGTTTGTTTTTTTTTTGTTAGTTTTGTACTACCTTACTCTTTTTCCTAATCCTTTTAACTTTCAATTGTTTGTTGAATCATGAAAAACATTTTTTAGCAATGAAAATTAGCAACAGAAAAAGGCTGATGATGCTAACATCAGTGGAAATTAAAAAATAAAAAAAATTAGCAATCGAAAATATAATATAAAAAATAATTAAAAAAGGAATTGTTAGCGACCGAATTAGTGATACCATAGAAAAAAATGAAAAATTTGCGACCGAATTAGTGATAGAAAATATAACATAAAAAATAATACAAAGTAGAATTTTTTTAGCGATTGAAAATAAGACTACAAAAAATTAAATAAAATAAAAAATCATTAGCTACCAGAATTCCAAAAAAATTTAGAAAATAACTAATTAGTAACCGATTTTCAAAGTTTCAAAAATATATTTCTTTTTTTTCCCCACTTTTCTTTAATTAAATACTCCTCTCCTCACCCCCTCATCTCCTCCTTCCCTCCTTCCCTCCCTCCTTCATCATTGTCACCACCGCCACCACCGTTGTCGTCGCCACCACCATCATTGTCGCCACTTCTTCTCCCTTTCTCTTCTCTCCTTCCTCCTCTCCTTTCTCTCCTCCCTCCTTCCCTCCCTTTTACCTCCTATCCTACTTCCTTCACCGTCATCACCTTCACCGTCGTCGTCACCACCTCCTTCCACTGCCTCCTTCGATTGTCGACTAATCAACTGCCACCCAAACTAATAAAAAAGAAAAAAAAAAAATTTAGCGACTGATTTAACCACTAAATAGTTTTTTAAAAAATTCAAACATTAATTACCAAATTAGCGATCAAAATTTATAAAATCCAAAAACTAGCTATCGAATTAGTGACTGTGACACCTTATATCCCTGAATACTTAAATTAAAATAATAAAATAAATAAAAAGGAAGACAAGATAATAGTTAAAATCAATGAAACACAATTCGTATTAAGGATAAAAGATTCACATGGTCATTAAGCAAGTACAAAGTTTGCGAGAATATTTTAAATCTAAATATTATAATTGAAAAATAAAGTCATTATCATCTTCAAAATAAATTCTTCAAACAACAAAAGACATAAAACAACTATTCTGAATTCCAAAGTCCCGATGTCACACTAATCAGAGCAAGACTCCGTCTCTTCTAAACTCGGCACTATGAGTGACCTCAACATTACCTAAAAGAAAACCACAAGAGAGTTCGGTGAGAAATAACATTCAATCATATATAAATGCAGATAGTACCCCAAACCTCATCCATTACCGTACTCAATTACTAACAATTCCCAAATACTCATATATCAATCACAAGTTCCATCACATTCATAATCAATCACATTCCATTCATAATCAATCACATTCCATTCATGTTTACAACGTGCACATGCTTACACACTACATATGCCAATCACCACTCCTAAGAGTCTTAATTCGAAACTCCACACCATGGACGAACCTCCTCAATTCCTTTAGTTATCGTTAATGATGGCCACACCGTTAAACATCACTTATGGCTGATGTGTAGCACAGTTAAACACCACCTATGGCCGGTGCGAAGACATTCTACACAACCATTAAACACCACCTATGGCGGCGTGTAGCATGGTTAAATACCACTTATGGCCCATGCATATGAATGTCCCCCATCATTAGTCCACCCTATTAAACACCACTTTTGCCTAGGGTCCCCTGTTAAACACCACATATGGCCATGGTATTATAGCCATGTCTAGTTTCTCATGCATCTCATGTCTATGCTCAATGCATTCTCATCCACATTCTCATCCACATTCTCATTCTCACGATTCATACATTATTCACACAGTCCATAATCATACCAAAATCATATCAATTTAGTCATCATTATCATAAATCATTTATAAGAACACGTAGCTAATATTCTTCAATCAATCATGGCAACATCACATATCTTTACAATTCATAACCGCATGATAGACAACGATACGTACCAAATAATCACATATTTTCATACTTCAATAATTATATCTACTCCATATATGATTATAAATTAACACCTTTCACAAAATGCAGCAGATTAAATTATCAATTAAATCAACAAAAACCACAAAATACATTGAGGAATCTTTTCTACCGATTAAAGTGTTTTTAGAACATAATAACCAAACAAATTTAAGAATTTAGATCCTAGAGGGACTTAGGGATTACCCTCATTACCCATACACTCTCGTATTCACATATGGCCGAACTCATATCCCCTGTACCCTAGATGCGAAGAACAGTGATGATCTAATGCAGTTCTAGTACGATCTGAACACCCTAGCCCTTTCTCCTTGAAGATCTGTGTTCGCTCTCCTCTAGGTCTGGCTGTCCTGACATGCAAAACACAAATTGAGATAAACTGATTACCTCGTGTCTAATATTCTAATTGGGTCGGGTCAACCCTGACTCGCCCGTCAGCCCCATTAATTCAATTAATTAAATTAATAAATGAAAATAATTCAGATTAATGTTTCATCAGTTTATAAAACCATTAACTCTTCTATTAAATATAAATATTTAAGTACTAAATTAATTTTCTACCATCATTAAGAATAATAATAATAATAATAATAACATTTCAGTTTCAAAATGCAATTATTTAATAAAATAATTTCCTGCAGCAATTAATAATTAAAATAAAATTGATAATAATAATAATGAAATTTATTTCTAAAAATAATTAAATAAATTTTAGAATGTTACAATTCTCCCCTCCTAAAAGAAAATTCGTTCTCGAATTTACATAGAGTAAGTACTTTCTGTACCCTTGCAATTGCCCTCCCCTTACTCATTTAGTGTTTCTAATGATAGTCCTTACTTAATTTGTGTTGGCTAAAATAATCATCTCAGCTCTCTAAACCAATTAACCTTAAATCTTTCACAACTTCTAGTATCAATTCTCATACCTAGTCTTCTTTTAACCTTCAAACAAGCTAGTTCGATTACTTGCCACAGTAACAAATGTACGTCCAGAGTTGAAACATGTGCAATTATTATGTACATGGCACGGGTGAAGTGATAGACTAACCCAATCCAATTAGATTCATCAACTTTAACAAAATCTCTCCCCCACGTTCTAAAATAACTCTAAGATTCCAACCTGTCAGCCAAATAGGTGCTCACACTTATCTACTCTTCCTATGATTTAAGCTGCCAAAACATCTTCCAAAGATCCTGTCCTCTAACCACACGAAAGGATGCGAAAGGATTTCCTATTTACGACATATTTTACTGTCTTGATTCTACCTAGTGATGACTTACTAAAACCTTGGTCATTTGGAAATTCCAATCACCTCATCTATTTTAGGTTTCACTCCTGCTAGTTGAATTTTCACTTAGTGTTTCTATGTCATCGAGAATATCGACTTAAAATCATGCAAGTGGTGTCTTCGAATCTTAAGAGTAGCCACTACTTCAAAAATATATTTCTTGTTTTTTCCCACTTTTCTTTAATTAAATACTCCTCTCCTCACCCGCCTCCTCTCCTCCTTCTCTCCTTCCCTCCCTCCTTCGTCGTTGTCACCACCGCCACCACCGTTGTCGTTGTCACCACTACCGTTGTCGCCACCTCTTCTCCCTTTCTCTTCTGTCCTTCCTCCTCTGCCTTCTCTCCTCCCTTCACTTCCCCTCCTCCCTCCTTCCCTTCCTTTTACCTCCTATCCTATTGCCTTCACCGTCGTCGTCACCACCTCCTTCCCCTACTTCCTTCGATTGTCGACTAATCAACTGCCACTCAAACTAATAAAAAAGGAAAATAAAACAAACTAAATTTAGCGATTGATTTAATCACCAAATAGTTTTTTAAAAAATTCAAACATTAACTATCAAATTAGGGATCAAAATTTATAAAATCCAAAAACTAGCTATCGAATTAGCGACCGTTTTGTTTTTAATATATAATTATAAAAATATTAGCGACTGACTTTTCAGTCTCCAATTAGCCACCAAATCCTATTCTATTGTTAAACTAATTAGCAACTAGAATTTTTGTGAAAAAAAAATCGATTGCTAATGTGATTGCTAACCTATTTAGCCACTAAAACAAAAAATAGTGACTTTTTTTAATTTTAGAGATTTTTGTGGTAACTAAGATTAACATTTTTTTGTCGTGAGTCTTAAAATTAATTCACATATTTCGTACACCACAAGAGTGTTCTACGTTTCCTTCCATTCACAGCCTCATGAGTGTCATTCTAGTACTAGAATGAAAATTATTGTCATAGATAAATTCAATTAGTGGTAAAAAAAAAGGATCTAAATTACCCGTCTGTTCTATAACACAAGTTCTCAGCAAATCCTTTAAGGATTTGATAGTTATTTCTAGTATTATACTTAAGACACCTTTCTCTTTGCGACATGCTGCTACTGCTAGCCCCGAAGGCTTTACTCCCACAACATGGAATCTAATACGAAGTTTAGGAGAATAGTTTTCAATAAATTATTAATTTATTGCATTAATATATTATTAAGTCATGTTAAGTTGGAGATGTGAATCTCATCTAATGCTTGAAAGTAGAGTGACACCAAGTATAAGTATAATAAAATATTTAAAATACTGTGGCAGATTGAAATCGTAAACAAAAAATGAATATTAGTTACCAAAAGGTGCATATAATTCTGGCAGCTATATTAGTTGTAGTTAACTATAATATTTTTGGTGATTTATTATAACTATTACAAATAAATTACCAATAAAAATTTCTGTTTTTTTTAGTGTACTATTAGTGTCGATTTTATATAACAAATGAAAAATTACATATAAAAAAAAGTTTGTTTAGAGCTATTTTATTGAATACAAATTAGCAATAATCTTCAACAGTATTTATTCACCATGTATATACTCGTGTGTATGTATTGTTTATTCAACAGTGTTTATTCACCATGTATATAACAGGATATACTCGTGTGTATGTATTGTTTAAACAGACCAACATCTTAATCCATAACAGGGACAGCTTGTATTCAGCTATCTTTCTAATCATAGCTTTCTTTTTCAGAAACGGTCTAAGTCAAGGGTTGTACTTAAATAACAACCTTTAAATTGATATGCTATATGGAACTCCTTTTCCAGTGACACCAGGTCCTGAGAATGGCTTCAATAGCTCATAAGGCACTACCCCAGCTCCATTCCTATTTTTCAAATTACAATCTGCATTCCTTGAGTCTACAATTCCTTCAATCTCATTCAATTTTGTGCTAAATCTTTCAAAGGCTGCTTTTATAGTTGGGTTCTCAACCCATGATGGCTCCATGTATTGTCCAATGTACTCTTCATCTGGAGAATGATCTGATAACAAATTCAAAATTACCATCACCAAGGTTGATTGTATTTGTGATGGTAAATTCTCCAAAAATATTTTCTCAGGATTGTTTAGGAGTGTTTCCCACTCATCCTTGGAAGGGTCTTCTGTAGGAATTTTATTTCTAGCAATTGTGGGTCTATTAGGAAAATAGCCTCCATATGTATACTGGGCAAAGTTCACAGCTGCATGATGAGCAGAAGCTACCCAAGCTATAGTTGCAATGATGTCAATGAGGTCTTCTGGTGTTTTAAGATTTGGCCACCATGGTTCTTCAGATTTGTCTCCATGACCCACTGTTCGAATTTCTGTCCACCATGCTTGGAGCTCTTGGTCAGACTCTATGATGCTTGGGGTTGGATAATAATGGTTAACATATTCAGTTACCCATTGTTTGATGGCATCCCATACAAGGAGACCATCATTGGCAAAAGGGTAATCCTCAATTGTGAGCTTTAGGCCATGTGGTGCATTTGGATCTACCTCAGCCATTCCTCTGGTAAAATAAAAAAAAAATTTAACATCAATAAGTGAGTGCCTAATATAATATTATTTTGATAAATCTAAAATCTTCTGGATACACTTTACCTATATATGAGATCATTGGGAAGTGCTTGCAAATCAAATTGCCAAAGTTGGTCATATGCCACAGAGCTTATTTCCATTGAATATTTTCTAGGAGTGAATGAAGTTTCAATGACCCCACCTGCACTGATAAGCACCTGACGGGCAAGGGAGTTGATCTCCATTGTATATCTCAAATGTGGACGTAGTAATCTATAGATTGGATGCATGGCACTAAGTTGCCTATTTGTTGCAATGATGAAGGGTTCTACAGCACAATGAGTTCTTAACCTGAAAAAATGAACAATTAATGTGTATAAAGTTAGGACCACTTAAGATTTATCAAACTTCTCATACCAACTAATTGGTAGGATCATTGTATCGTAATGCATGACAAAAGAGAATGTAATATAACTAAACTCACCAATGGCTTATAAGTTCGTGATAACCTGAATCATGAGCAAGAACATGAGCTTTGGCAAGCCTCCAAAGCCAGAGACTGGTTGAATAAGAACCCGAATGAGAAGTAGGAGTGAAGACTTGCTTCCATTGTGGCTTGCCTTCCATAGTTGGTCTTGTGAGCTCAATAGCTAATGGTTTTAATGTGCCTTGTTCAGTGAGGAAGAATAGTGTTCTTGATCCATATAATGTGGTTCCCTCGATCTCTCTCACTTTGCTTACAAATGGTAAGAATAAATCATGATAGTCTAACATAAACAACTTCTTCTCTTTAATGGCCTGCATGTGTATATCCAAATTAATTATTTTTAATCATGGTCTAATTTAATACAGTCAATGATGTTTTGGTACCTCTTCAATAGTGCAATAACCAATTATTTGTGGCTCAATGACTTCTCTAGTGATAGCTGACTCTGGTGGACCATAGATTTGGGGATCTAATTTACTTCTCAAGGGCCATTCCTACATGATGAATACAATAAGAACAAAACACTAAAGAAAGTTTTAATGTGATTGAAACCAAAAGCAATAACAACAAATTTGTAGCTACTCTTGCCTTAACCAATTGGATGCTATATGGGTTGACACCTGCCAAAGTTTCTCTAGCAAATTGCTCATCTGATAACCAGAAGAATCTATCCCCTGAAATTTCCAAGCTCATAGTTATATTTATGAATTTTGGTTATTAAATTACTATCTTATCTCCTATCTCCTATCTAATCTTTAAAATAATAAAATTATATAAATAATCTTTCAAATGTTAGAAATCATAGTAATTATTTCTTTAAATGTTGAAAAATCCATTTGGTCATAAATATTAATAAAATATATCATTTTAGAGTTTAAATTAATAAATATTAAATATATTTAGTTTAAGAATTATTTAGAAAACAGAATAATACTTAAGAAAGCAAATTAATAGTTTATATGTAAGATTAAGTTAGTAACTTGAACTTTGACTAACTATATTAACATGACTTCCACTAACTAAAGATGATAGACACTAGTTTTAAATAGAATCACTAACATATAATTATAAGTGAACTTACTTTTAAGTGATTCTGGAGCATCGAAACGCAATAGGTTCTGGCTATCATTAACAACACTGAGCAACTTGGGAACAACTGTTTGGAGCAAATTGAAGCCATTGGCATGAAGCTGTGGCAATTGAAATCCTTCTTTATAGAGCTTGTCTATGTCATCAAAGCTTACAAATCCAAGATTTAGGTCAGTGAGAATGGCATCTAAGGAGTCCAATATCGCACTTAGTCCTGAGGACACTGTAGTTGTTGTGAACTGTGTTTGCTTTATCTCACCAAACACCTCATCGCGAGGAACATAGAAATTCGATGTTTTCTTTTCAGATAATGGATCTGTATATATATAACAACAATCAAACACAAAAGAAATTGTGTTATGAACTTGTACATGATGAAAATATGAATCAAAGAAAAAGAAAAAATAGCAACTAATTAAATCAATCAACTAGTTCATTTGAGATTAAATCTTGTGAATTAAAAAATGGGAATTACTTTGTGTAAAGCACCATATATATATATATATTTATTAAAAAAATCAAGGGATATAAATTAACTATTTGATACTTTTTCTAATATCAGATAATTTTATTTTCAATCATTTTAATTTGATTTTAAAGTTTTAAATAAATTGAGTAACACATCAATGTTTTTTGTTCTGATCTTAGTGCATGAAAAGGTTATATTCTAGAGTTTTTTTTTTCTTCTATCCTTCTACAACTAATTACACATCAATGCTATGAAATACTCTCTTTTCAACTCTCTTTCTTTGGTTGAGAAATATTTGAGTCTTATTAAAAAAATGTTAGCAACATTCTCTTCTATTATATAAAATTTACAAAAAATAAAAAATTTAATAGGTTTTACTTATTATTTAATGACTTTTTATCTTAATTTTAATAGATAATAAAATATGTATTAAAAAGAAGATATTATAGTGTTTTTACTAGCATTCCAATGTGTATGGCATTCTCCATTTAGTTACTCTTATTCTTAAACTAATGACATACATAAATTTCTTCTAATAAATCGAAAAGAGTAATAAAAAAAATATCTTACTAACACTTTTGTGCTCTACATAAAAAAAAAATACAAAATAGAATTATCATAAATATAAAAAAAGAAAATATATAAATAAAAATGGGGCAAGAATGATAATCACTAAAATTGGTGACCTAAAAAGCTATTGCAGCTAAACTATCCATATTATTAGCTTAGAAGCATTGCCAACCAGAACACAAATAATCATTCTAACATGATCATTTTACATTAAAATTTAAATATTGTGGAAAAGTAAAAGAAGTCACATGATAAAAAATTGACCTGCATCAGAATGCTTTCGACCAGTACGACACCGTCTTGGATATGGATATTGTTTGTTGCCACCAAGAACAGGCCTTTTGAGATCAATGTTGCTATCAGGATTTCCAAGATCATTGTACACATCATAGTCATATATTCTATCAGTGTTCTTGCGCTCTCCTTCTCCATTTCCTCTTATTAGCACCAATTCCTCTTCTCTCAACTTTCTCAATCCTCTTGGTGTTTGTGATGGCAAGTACAACTGTTCCATGCATAAGTTAATTAGTTAACCCCCAACACTCTAGTATCAAATATCATAATATTAAAACAAAATGAAAAAATTAAATAAAACATGCATACAAGTTCACCAACTTGAGCACGTTGTAAAGAAAATTTGGTCACTAGAAAAATAAAAGAAACAATTTGAGTAGGTTGTGAAGAAATTTTCCCTTTACAGTTATATAAAATTCAAGTCTTTAAAATATGAATTTTAAAAATGGTGAGCCAGAAATACATAGCATTTTTAAACATTTCTACAACAGTAAAACAATAACAACATCCATTTTAAAGTTTTAACTAATAATTAGTTTCAAAATTGTTTATTACTTTTGAAAACCAAGAGTTAAATATGTTTGAAGTTTTGTTTTAATAAAGATATACTTTCTTAAAATTGTCGGTACTTAGTTTAATAATTTCATTAATATAATATTCTGCATACAAAACCTTGAAGTAATTTTGAAACAAATGAAGTATATATCTGTCCATGAAATTGAAAACATGATAAGATTAAAATGACATGTTTTTTAATTACTCTCACCTTGTTACTACTAAAGAAGACTCTCTTCTCAGGACTCACACTCTTAGGCTGAATCCATGAATCGCAGGTAAAGTGCAAAGGGCCATTAGGGAATCCATGAAGGACTATGCTCTTTAGAAACACCTCACTGTGGTCTTCATTCTCTACCAAAACAGCACCCACATTTCCAAAAGCCACTGGTAACTCAAATGTGGCCTCATATTGCACCTCATCCTCTTTACTCTCTGCCTTTTGCACATGGCTTTTTCTTGTCTTTTTCTCCGAGTTCGTTTCTTCGTTTATAAAAAAGCAAACACTAAGTATAAGTCAACAAACAAAAATAAAACACAGGCACTTCAAAATTTTAATTTACTAAGACATATATATTAAATGATTTTATAAAAACTATATAACTTGATCACGAATTCACTACAAATTTGATTGAGAATAGTTATAAATTTTTAAAAATTTACTACAAATTAACTAAAACTAATTTTTTAGCTAATTTACTACCTATTTGATGATATTACTGATATTATAGTTATTTGATTTTGTAACTAATTAGTTACTTATTTGTAATTAATTATTTTTACTAAAAATTAGTTATAAAATAGTTATTGATTTTGCTATAGCAAATTTTAAAATTTTTTATAGGGATTGTTATATGAGTTTAATGGTTACTTACTATCTAATTATAAATCATCTTATAAATTAATGTTAATATAATTTTTAAGAAATTTATTATAAAAATAAATAAATTTATTAAGGTGAGTTATGATAGAATTTAAATGTAAACTCTTTTAAAATAAACTATTTTATCTTCTTGTGTTTTTTAAAATATTTGATTCTCACGGCAACTACTTTAAAAAGTCATTCTTTTAATGTGACAATAATTTAAGATCAAATCCTACTATTATTAATTTTACAGTGATAGCGTGATCAAATTCTACTATTTGTAATTTTTCTTTTTTTTGGTAGAGAATTAGTTTATAACGTTATAAATATGAATTGAAGGAAACAATAATTTCTTCAAACTTTTGTTCATAAATAATTATTAGATTTAACTTTTTTATTCATGATCAATGTAAAATTATTTACAGTGTTATTTTATCCCGTCCAATATTTTACATATTATTAGAGAATTTTAATTTGTTTGTGTGAATATTTGAATTAGATTTTCCAAAAGAAATAAAAAAAATAATTTGACATAACTTTTTTAAATACAAAGTAAATGAAAAAATATAATTATAATGTTATAGAGTATAATAAATAGACTCATTTATTATATTACTTATGTGCATTTTTAATTTAGATCTGTACATTAATTAATTAATAATTGTGTGTGAATAGAGTAAAAAAGAAGAAAAATATCGTTTTAATTTAGTTTAAAACATTATAATAAACATTTTATTACATAAAAGACTGTTAAATTGTTATACTATCTCTTTTTTATTTATAATTCTATCAATGATTTTAATTCTATTTTAGTTTTAGTTTTAAATTAATCTTTTCTAAAATTGTAGATACACCACTTAAATATTAAAACATTTTTTTTATGTGTGCGCGTACTAAAACATCTTTGGTGCATGCATGTGTGTGAAAATGGTTTTATATTTGATAGTTAAAATTTAATATTATAAAAGCATAACTATATGTTTAAACTAGTTTTTCCTCCAAGTGATAATGAATTAATGTAATTTTATATTTAATATTTTAATTAATTATAAAAAGTTTATATTTATTAATTTGTTAATATTTAATTATACAAAATGTTACAATTATTAAATGATTTTAAAGTAACTTTTATTAATAGTTATTATTAATTCTTAATGCTGGTGGAGTGAACTTTATTATTTTACGTATAATATATACCTATAGGTATAGATTCAATCATGTTAGGAGTTAATTACTATGATATCTTTGGATATTTGATAGCTATATTAAATTGTAAATAATTTTGGATCAATTATTATATATATATTAAAAATATATTACAAATGATTGACAATTTGTCCAGTGTAACAAGGTTATACTATGGTATTCTCGAGGTATTATATATATATATATATATATATATATATATATGAATGTTTGTTGGAGAACCTTCTAGAACCTGGTACTTAAAAGCTCCTAAAACAAACCTAGAAAGAGAAACAAAATAAAAAATATTCTATCATGAGTAGTATCTTAAACCCGTTAAAGGTTGATCAATAATTGTTTTACTCATAGTTCACTTTCAAACTAGCTTGTACCAGGCTCATTTTAAAGAGAAAAGTGTTCTATAAATTATAAATTTATTTATTTTAAATGAAGGATAAGAAAAATTTAGTTAGGTTATCGCATGCTTCTTAAAAAATGAAGACATGATATAAATGCTAACTTATCAATGAAATATTACCATAGAACAAGTTAATATTTTGCATAAACACAATTCAATGTTAATAATTTTGTGCTTATTTTGGTTGAACCTATTTATGAAAATATTTAAATTTAATTACATTTTGTAACAATTTATAGTGTGATATTGACTTTTCTTTTCTCCGGATAAGAGAAGGGGTCCCGATGATCTTGTGGGCAAGTGGCAAAATGCAAGTGGCTCATTACAAATTGCGAAGGTGACTATACTTCCAAGAATAAATGCTAAGGACATATTGTTCAACACTTTTTTCATTTAAAATATTCTTATTTATTAAGTGAAAAGTAAAATTTACCTATTCATCAAAATAAATAAAAGCATGCAGAAAAAAAATTAAATGACTCATTAATGAATTTTATAATAATTAAAGATAAAAAAAAGTTAACAATTAATATAGTAAAAAAGTGAATTCTGTTTCTTATAACTAAAATAAAAAAAAATTAATTAAAATAAAAAATCATTCCTTGCTTCTTATATAAAAAAATAGTATTTCTCAACACTTACTTTCGTTGACATATTCTTATTTATTAAGTAAAATATAAATGAACATTATTAAAACATGTTCTTCTCATATCATATTATTTATTTTACATATAATTCTGTTTTTCTTTTTCTTTAAGGTTAATTATAACATAATGGTTCTTATACATCATTTTCGATCCTTTCCTATTCCATTGTCCCGGTCTTGAAACAAATGAGGCTTGTTTAATAAAAAAGAAAAGATTGAAAAAAGTGTTATGGTTGGTGCTTTTGTACTGACAATGGATAAGAAACTAGATGAGCAAATTAAGAAAGTGAACTTACTTGGATCAAGGTCATTGCTTACAAGCTCCAAAACAAGTGTTTTTCCAACCAATTCTTTGATCCCATCAACACCTTCATTAACAAGATTCCTTAGGAGGCCACCCCCACCTTGCTTCAAGGTCACAAGGGCCTTCACACTTTGAGATGTGGTGATGCTACTACCACTGCTTGCCATCACACTTTTCATGCACCGAGACACACTCCCTATGAGAACCTTTCTCTTTCTCCAACTACTAGGCAAAGAGAGTTTACACTCTTTGAAGAACCCACTATTGCTATGGCTATTGTGGGTATCTTTCCCACCTATATATAAGGGGAAGGAACCACTAGCAAGGACACTTATTTGGGGAACATGTGAATTCATTAACATCATCATGGTAATCTAAAACTTCACCCAAAAAAAACTACACCTTTCATGTATGGGGTTCTCTTTATATTGGATAATGACGACCCACGTGGAGCAGCGACAACTTAGAGAGAGTTTTTTTTTTAATTATTTTAATATTGTTTTTAACATTTTTGCAAACGACAAACAATATTGCTGAATCGCAGACAGAAAAGATAAAATCTTAACAATATTTATTCGGAGGTATCTTAATTTTCGCACGTTAACGATTCACACCTCGGACTATTTCTATGCAATTTGTCAACTAGGATCTAGGGGCGGCTATGCGTTAGAAGCAAACCATAATGACACTGCAAAGAAACTTTAATGTTAATAACTAATTTTCAGTAAAATAATTAATTATAAAATTATTATAATATTAATAGTCACATGAAATAAACAGTAAATTAATTAAAAAAATAATTTTGATTAATTTATTTTAAAATTTTAAAAATTTATAATTAATTTATAATAATAAAAAATATAAATAAATATAACTTAAATTTAAATAAAAATAATATATTAATTAATTAGTAATCAATTAATTTAGATTCAATTATTAATTTAAGTAGCAGCTGAAATTAGTAGTTAAATTAAAAAATTGTTAAGATTAGATCTAATTTCTTTTTTTTAATAACAATGTTACATTTAATTTTTACGACCGAAAAATCAGATTTTCCTTAAAATAGACTTTTCTTTCCCTATATTGGTTGTGTACTCCATTGGGCCTACTCGTGTCCTATTATGAAAAGTCGTGCGATGACAATTTAATCCTCTCCTACACCTACTATTTTGAGATATTCAAATTCTCCATAAATGTGGACTTAGTTTTTTTTTTCAAAAAATAATACTATTTCCACTTCATATAATTACATGATATTGTTTCGATATATAGAAATGTTTCCATTGTCTAGAAATCGAAATTAAAGATGATTTAAAAAAATATTTTTATTCTTTAATTAACCCATCATGATACTTGCTTGGTCACAGTAAAAAATATTTTAATTTAGTTGTCATTTTATAATATAATAAAGCATTAAATATAGTATTTTTATATTATAATTTTAATTATTTATTGTGAAGTGAGAACTAATATAAAAGATAAATGGTTATTAAGAAATTAAATAATAATTTTTATAAAATTTAAATTTTCTTAATTATAGTATCAAAATTATAAATGTCAAACAATTAATATACAACAGAAAAAATAGCTTTTAAAAACAAAACTATGAAGTTCACATTAGCATCAAAATAAATAAACCTAAAACACTAAAAAAATTTAAAATTTGTTATTAAATAATTTTGGGTTAATTTTAAAATCAATAGTTATTTTGTAGTTAATTTCTAATAAAAATAATTAGTTATAAAATTACTATAATATTAATGATAGTATGAAATAAGTAACAAATTAAGTAAAAAAATAATCTTAATTAATTTATAACAAAATTTTTATAATTTATAAGTATTTCTTAACTAATTATAGTAATAAGAAGTATAAATAAATATAATTTTAATTGAATTAAAAAAATAATATTTTAATTAATTAATAATTAATTAATTAAAATTTAATTATTAATTTAAATGGTAACTAAAAATAAGTAAATCATTTTAACTACGGATTTGAGGTTGGAACAATCTTTTCAAATTCATTCTATCCAAGAATTTGATGTTGGAACAATCTTTTCAAATTTTCTATCCTCATCCTCCTCACATACAAGCCAAACATTGAAAACGTGAGAGAAAGCAAGAGGTCCCAAAGTACAGTAATTAAAGTAGTTCAACTACCCAAAAGGTACACAAAGTGGAACCCACAAAAAGCTAATTAGAGATGTCTCAAAAGGAGGAACTTTTCCATTAATTAGAGGCAACAATGAACTTTTATGGGATAGGGATTGTGATGACTGATTTACACATTTTTGTAAAAGAAAATTAATTGATCAGTAACTACTTGCATTGTGAGTAAAGTAAAGTAGGTTAAACTTTCTTATGTTCACAAAGACGAAATTATGGCACATCAGCAAACGTTGATTGGACAGGGATTTTGGTTATACACCAAGTAATGCTGCTTTACGCATTCTTATACCACCTGACTGATTGAGATTGTCATATTTAAAATATATAAAATTATAGAAGAGCTAAATAAAAAATAAGCTAAATTACTTTATAAATAATATTGTACCTAAGGTAGATTTTATCATCATGCAAGACTAAGAAAAGTCATCGATATTTATTACGTTCCATCTTTATCTCTATTTTTTTTTATTAATTATTTTTTATGAAAAATTTATGTTTTTTTATGTTTTTTTATCTTCCTTTTTATTTTATATATTATTATTTTTTTATTTTATAATATCTAATCTTGATAAGATGAATTATCTTTATCTTTTTTCAAGCTTCAATCAAGCGGATAACAATTTTATATATATTTTAAATGATAATAAAAATAAGAAAATAAAAGTTTGTTTATATCTTTTATCTCATAGAATTATTCTTTTTACATTGGTGATTACTTTAGTATGTATTATATTAATTATTATTTATTTTGATTTTAACTATATGATGCCATAATTTTTTATAATTTTATGATAATTAAATATAATAAATAATAAAACTTATATATTAAATTTGGTTCTTATCATTTACGAATTAAACTATTATAAACCGCATGTATTTTTTTTAATTACTAAAAAAAAATGTTACATGGATTTTTTTATTTATTTATCAATATTACATCTTCTTTAGGAAATATAAAATTAGGGAGAACGGATGGTGTCTCCATCCAAAAAAAATCTTTGAGTTTAAAAACCACTTATAAAAGTACTTACATTTATCTTATCCTATAGGATAAATGAATAAGTGGTGACTCGAATTTACTAAATATAAAATTATATCTTACTCTACTCAATTAACTCTATGAAATTATCAATATACATGTCAACAAATAATTTTTATATTTAAAAAAAATATATATCAATAATAATTTATTGATTTATTAATAAAATAAATACGAAAGTTTTACTTTTTAGAAAAACTTAATTATATTTTTCTTATAATTTATTAAAAGAGTATTGTATTCTAATTACTCAAATCAAAATTTCATATTTTTAAAATTAATTATATTTAACTCAATTATGATTTTTTCATTAAATAACTAAGCAAATACATTAACATAACCATTAATGTGTCATTAATATGTTGATGTAGTTATTATTTGATATGTTTTGACACTCAAAAATAGAATTTAAAAATTGAAAAAAAATGTTTAAATAGTGTTTAAACTTCACTTATGCTTTAATATCATGCATAAAAATTATTAAAATATTATACAACACTTTTAGTATTATACATCTATAATAATATCTTATATCAGTAAAATGACTTTTAATTTTAATATTATACAACACTTTTAGTATTAAAATAAAATATTATTATAAAAATTTAATTATACAAATATAATTATATTTAGATAACAGAATAATATCTTATTTTACTATAAAGTATAAAAAAACACAATTTTATAAAAAAAAAATATATTTAATACAGAACGATTAATTAAGATATAAAGTATTAAAAATATTAATTACCATTCATTTGATTTTATAATATTATATTATTTATTTAATAATAATAGATATATGTACATCTTTTTATCACTCATGCATTTAATTTAATTTATTTAGAATATAATTTTTTATACTTATATCAAATAAGTTAAGTGACATAATAATTTTTATGTATGGGTTTAAATCACACCTTGAACTCCTTTTTTCAATTTTCAACTTCCATTTTTAGCATCATGTCAACCTATTAATGTTACATAATCTTTAATAGACGTTACCTCATATGTCATGACAATTCATCTCTAATAAACTACTTTAAAAAAATTATCTTTAATTTTTTTTCACATCATTAAATGAAATCCGTATCATGTAACAGGGTCAGGACTTTGATAACAAATTAAGTGTTAAAGTACATTTTATTAATTTTAAAATATAGATATTTAATTTGAGCAATTAAAATTATAAAATTAAAAATATTCTTATTTAATAAATTATAGGATTAAAAATATAATTAAGCACAAAATAGTTATAGTTTTTTTTCAACATATCACCTCATCTCTTCCATATGTAGAGGGAAAATTTAAGATTTTACTAAACTTCACGACACAAAATTTTGTTACATATGTTAAAATATATTTTGGTCCAGAGTTTACGTTAGGGTAAGAAGAAAATCTTCTTACTTCTCTAAACACTCCTTTCTAATTTCATAGGTCTTGCGAATATTTTATCTTAAAAGAACTGTATCATTACGTGTGCTTCCTTAAAGAAATTAGAAGATTAATTGGATTAGTGTACGTGTTTTTTTTGTTTTCTTAGTTGTTAAATAGAATAATAATAAATTGAGACCACAACCCATTGTGAAACGGATAATATATTTTAAACAACAATTCAACAACGAGAAAGACAAATTACGTCCATTTGGAGGAAGTGATAAAACAATTTAGATATATAATAGAGACACTAAACCACAATTCAAAGTTTCTTCGGTTCCACAGAATTGAAGATTATATTCAAAACTAACATTCTTCCGGTGTGTTGCATATATGACAATATTTTTTTGCAATTTGTTCTTACAAGAATCCTTGCATAATCAATCTCTTCACCAATCTAGCTAGTGTTTTCATCTATGTGGATAAAATCATAAAAATACGAAATTATGAGCTAACAATCCTCTTAAGAAACTCCTTTTGCCATGCATTGAGGGGATCACATCTCACACAAACTAGTCTATGCCCAACAACGGACTTTCCTTGTTGCCGAAGAAATGATGGATCTAAACTAATTTTCCTACCATTCCTTAGATTATAACAATAATAACTCCACAAAATCCTCTCCATTTACTATTAATAAGAATACCATATTATCACCCATCTAATGGAGTATTTACTGTTTTCTAAAGCTTCGTAAAAAAAAAAGTTAAATATATAATTTAATTTTTATATGTGCGGTAGATTCTCAATTTATTATTTAAAAAAATTTATTAAATAAGTTCTTACATGTAAATGTTATCAATTTGGATTCTATCCTTGTATGCTAATTGTTAATTTCATTTTGTATTTTTAATTTGATTTTTATATATATAGTATGTTGTTAATTTAGTTTCTATATGTATAATACATTTTTAATTTAATTTTTATATACATAAACTAAATTAAAAATATGTTATATGTACAAGAACCAAATTAAGATTTAATATATATATATATATATATATATATATATATATATATATATATATATATATATATATATATATATATATATATATATATATATATATATAAACCAAATTAAAAATGTTAAAGAAGATAAAAAAAAAAAACAAACCATTAATATATACACAATGAAAAGCTATTAAATCATTTCATATCTTTTCTTTGGTTCTAATTTCCACACCCTTCCCATCTTTACAAACTTTTTCCCATGAATGTGTTTTCCATTAATTCAAAGAAAGTATCTGTAATTAATGTTAGGCCTAAAATGATGCATTCATATATTAGTTTTTTTAATGATAATAAAATACATGATATTTTAATAAAACTAATGGATTTTTATGTACCATAAATCATCTTATGTTTTGAAAAGGAGCAAAAGTCCATAAAATTGATAATTTTTAAAGAAAATTACACCAGATGAATTAGTTAATAACAAAAGTAATTAAAAATTAGATGAAAAATAAAAAATATGATTTACAATATTATTTGAAAATGCATGTTTGGCTAGGTCATCCATTACTTGCTTCGCCTTGTAACACCTAACTTTTGTGTTATTATTATTATGTTGTTATTATTGTAATTATCCTATAAAACAATTGCTTGTTATGTTATATTTTATGAATAATTAAATAGATTGTATTTTTAAGAAAATAGGTGTTACTTAAAAATCAAGTAATATTTGAATTCAAATATAATTAACAGCTTTTAGATATTTAAAAAGATATTTATATTATCTTTATGGTTAAGAGATGTTTAGAAAACATTCAAATATGATTATAGATATTGAAATATTTAAAAAGATATTATCTATATTTGAAAAACATTATCTTTATATATAAGAGATATTCAATAGCATTTAAAATATTATAATAGATATTTAAACAATCTAGTTTGACTCATTTTGGTACTATAAGAAAGGGGAGATAGCACAATCCATAGTGTGTCAAACTCTTCTTCTAAACCTTCTTGTGTTGATATAGTAGAGGATAGAGGAGGAGCACCATAGAGACATATAAAAAAATCTTTGTTCTACACCTTCCAAGTAAGGGAGAAGTGAAAAATTTTGTTCAGGGATATGGGTATGATTATGAGTAGAGGGGTTGATCATAGACCCTAATTGATTTGATTGTCCTGTCAGTTGAAAGAATGTTTGGTTGTTTGTTTGTGGTTGTTTGTCTCTATCAATTGATAGAGTACAAGAATTTTAATTTTATGATTGTAAGTTAAAATGGGTTGTCCCTAAAACCCCAATATATCATGTTTGTCTATCTCTCATAGTTGGTAAAGCATATGACTTTTAATCTCATGGTTATGGGTTGAGGGATTTTTCCTAGAATCCCAATTATAGTATTTGGTTGTTTGGATGACTCTAAAGGGAAGATTAAACTCCCTGGAGTAAGATGTAATTTTGTGTTAATTGTTGTGAATTTGGTTGATTTTGTGAAGGCGTACATATATATGTGTTTAGTTGTATTATCGAAAATTCATGTAAGTTGAATTATGATAAAATTATACTATGTGTATATGTGTTGATATACATCGAGAATTATGAGATATAAATTGAAAAACAAGTTAATGGGGATGAATCTCGATAGGTTACTTAGGCTAAAATATGGCGAGAATGAGGTTGACTGGCACTTGTCAAGTGAGTGACCTAGCCTAGAGGGGCAAGAATGATACTCGTTAAATATTGTGGGTCATGGATGAGGTACCTAGGTCTAGAGGGTCAAGAATGATTCTCATTAGCCCAATTTGCAAAAAGTAAAATGATAAAGAATAAGTTATGTTATGTAATATTTAATAAAGACAAGTGTGTGAGGAAGTAGATACGAACCCAAATTGGTAAGGTCACTAGACCTCTTGGGTGCTACTCGGTAGTTAACCTCCAATTGTCATGTTTGATCCCACGTGCTGGAGCATACATGGAAGCTGAGTAAATTCTAACGTGCTACTAAAGGATATCATGCTATAGTGGAAAAAAGTCAACAGAGGTTTGAGTCGTATTATTGCTAGTCCACTCTCCGACAATAGATTGATACCACATGTATATGAACAAGAGACTAGGTTGCATCGTTATCATTCATCTGCATTTGAATAAATTTCTTTGTGTAATTGTTATAATTTGTCATGCCCAAGCTTTTAGCCATTGCATGGTGTCGTGTGAGTGCTACTTGCACCGCAAGCTGAGTGAGATGCATTTCTTACTTTCTTTTGTTGTTATATGTTTCTTTGGGCTAAATGTTAATTTCTGGTAGTGTTTTACAAGAACTCAAAAATATTGAGTTACTGCTGCCTTTATTACTTTATTTTCTTAGTGGTTTGTGTAAGGAAATTTTTGTTCGATAGGTTGTGACATCGAATATGAATCTTTGTTTTGATTAGAGTTTTGCTTCATATTGTTTTAGATTTTAATGATATGGTCTTTAAAGTGTCATATCTTTTGATTTGATTTGGTTTTCGGGATTGTTTAGGAATATGAACTCCTTACCTTTTGGAATAAATGAAGAAATAATTGAGATTTTAATTTTCATATATATTTTTACAAGTATAAATGCTAGAGGGGTAAAGGGTGTCACATTGAACACCAAATTATTCATTCTTTGCCATTCACAATCTAGTGCAATAGAAAATAATAAGTTCCATTGTATTGAAAGGTATTTGCTCGACCTAATATTCATATGAACTCACTTCATGACATCAATTGAAAAGATATTGGGAGAGTATCTTCCACCTAGGAGACGCTACCAAACATTCCTTACCTAACAAACATTATGAAAATAGATAATATATCATAATTAACCAGTGTTCTCTAGGTTTCAAAAGAACAGCAGGTTATTGGACTTAAATATTAGAATGCATCCATTTAAAGGAAATTGATCTATTGTGTCCATAAGGAGCTCATCGTTCATAGACATACTCATCATCTAAAAGACATGTTCAACGTCCATAGTGAGACTCATCATCCAAAGGATGTATTTAATGTCCATAGAGAGACTCACTGTTCGAAGGACATATTCAACGTCCATAGCGAAACTCACTGTACAAAGGATGTATTTGGCATCCATAGAGGGACTTGATGTCCAAAGACGTAGTCAACATCCATAAAGAAACTCGATGACTAAGACGTACTCAAATGTCCATAGAAGAGCTCAACATTCATAGACGAGTTTATTGCCTATAGAGAAACCTGTTGTCAAAAGAAGAGATTATCCAAAACAAAATGACTGCATTGTTCCATTCAAGAAGCATTTCTCGAAAAGCATAAATAGTTGTTGTAAGTTATCTAACTTATCACTTAAATCATTCTTTTAGGTATACAACTTGAAATCATGATGCAATGTTCAAATTCTACCTAATGCACTATTCTAAGAATGTGGCAGTTTCATATTGACAAAGGGTTGCATAAAGTTTTGTTTATTGCAAGTCAAGTTTGAATGCCAGATCATGACTCCCATGAGAAAGAACCAATAGAAGCTTCCTCTCTTGTCAATAAAAGATAACATGTTAAAATTCATAGAAGAACAAATTTTCTCTAATATAATATTCTCTATCTTTAGAAAAAAAATGAGCCTCTATAAAAGCTCAGCATAAATCAGAATTGCTGCATTTAGTGCTAACTCAACCACTCCTCACCCACAAGTAACTTACAAATTTCTACATGCTATAAGGATGGATGGATCAAGCTTGAACAATAAGTAGAAAACAATTCAATGAGAAAGAACGACAAGCACAATAATGTGAACAAAGTGATATACTCAATATTCTCTTACATTCTAAAGTTGCTTTGGACAACATTCACTTTCATTCTTTGTAAAACTTACTTTACTTAACAAAGCTAAATCTATGTGAATTGTATAATACACTCACTTGTGAGTAGAGTTTGTTGTAAAAACACATTGAGTTGGTGTGACAGCCTAAAGAGCCTAAGTAACAAAAAATACTTGATTTTCTAGTAATCAGATAGATTACAAGGGTTGTAATATCTAGAGAGGTAGAAAATACTTCGTTTTCTTGTAATTAGGTATATTACAAAGGTTGTAATACCTGGAGAGAATACTTGGTTTTCTTATAATTAGGTATATTCCAAGGGTTGTAGTATCTAGAGAGGTAGAGAATACTTATTTGTAAGTCAGGTAGATTTGATGGAATTCCTTTATGTTAAGGGACTAGACATAACTTTGTTGAAATAGTGAACCAGTATAAACTATATGTATTTTCTTGCTAACCGTACACTTTTTACATTTTGCACTTCTTTGAACGAATTCTTTGGACAGTTCCTTTTGGCGATCGCTTTGGACGCCCCCTTTACACAACCACATTAAACTGTGTTGTAAATCCTTTGGATTTACAAAAAACTTTTAAAAATCACACACACACAATTCAACCTCTCTTTTTATTTGTTACATGTAACTTCAAATAATTACTTAATGCATCCAAATTGTTATGCTTGTTAAATATTTACCAGCTTTGTCTATCACAAGTAATCCCACGATAAGAAGACATCAAACACGTTTAAAACGTAAAGAAAAATATAGACTAAATAGCATGTCCAACCATATAAGTGGAATGTTAAGTGATGATATGTTAAGAAATCTTTTGTAACTTTAGAAATACATTTTTTGAAAGAAGAAGAAAAGATGAGCAGTATGCTTAGTGAAAACAAGTGATATAAAAAGTAGTTTTCTTGAGTTTAGATTATATCTTGAGTGATTCTTATTCAATTCATTAATCTATATATTTTTTTAAAAAGTATATACATTTTAAAATAATTAATATTATTAATAATTTTTTACTTAATAAATAATATTTTATATAACGTGATATTATATTTTTTATTTAAATTATTTATATTGATGTGTATTGTAATGATATGAGATTGACATATCATATCAACAAATTAGATTTATCTAGTTTTATTTTATTTATTATCAGGTTTTAATTGATTGAGTTTAAACTCAAATAAATTGTTCTATTAATCTTCTTAAACCAAATAATAACAAAGATAAATCTATTCCAATTTGATTCATGAACACCTTTTATCTCCAACCCTTGTTGTTCATCTTGGTATGAATGAAAATTTCTCTTATTGTTGAAGATTCCACCTTAACTAATGGTATAATCAAAATAAAACATATAAGTGAAGGACAACTCTTATCTTACAAGTCAATTTTGTAAGGTTGAATTAACTTTAAACCCAAATTATAATATTACTCATATATATCTAGTATTGTAAACATCATGCTTGATATGTTTAATATTCAATGTGAGGATGTGTATTGGTGGTCCTACATTGACTAGTGGTATGACTAAAGTAAAGTATATATATGAGAGCCAACTTTCACTTTACAAGTTATTTTTATAGGATTGAGAACTCAAATATGTATTTTAAGACCTATCCTTTGTTTGTGTAGAAATAAAGTTAAAGGAAATAGAATGAAAAAAGATGAGATAAAAATATCAATTTTTTATCATTT
Organism: Mucuna pruriens; assembly: GCA_025330945.1. NCBI lineage: Eukaryota > Viridiplantae > Streptophyta > Magnoliopsida > Fabales > Fabaceae > Mucuna > Mucuna pruriens. The sequence goes on from JAENHJ010000522.1 coordinate 255,808, forward strand.
ATTTGATAGAAGAAATAGAAAGGTGTCGCAACTTGAGGTCACGACGGATAACCGACTCTCTTTGCATATCTCAGCCGAGTGCCTCTCGGCTATCTGGAGTCGCCACCTAAGTTTTTCTGGAACCTAGGAAAACCTAAGGAAAGGCGGGTCTGTCGTCGAGGTTATGGGTTCGGGAGTTGGTTACATGCAAGAGGGGATGCAGGGGCCCCCAAGCGTGTCTATCACTCGATAGTTACCCTTGGTTAGCTGTATGGGAGAGGGATGGTGTTTGTATATGGGTGGTGTTCTTGAGTTCTTACGTTTTAGGCTGGCGGTTGTAGGGTGTGGGGTCATTGACTTGATAGGGTGTGCCTCAGGCCTCGCCTCGCTGCCGCAGAGGGTTCAAAGTCTACGTAGTTCTGGCTTTTAGATGGGTAAGGGTTAGGTTGAATTGGATCTCGTCATAATTGCCGAGTCGTGCCGGTCTAGGGATTCAAAAGGCCGAGGCGTGCTCGGCCTTAGATGGGATTAGGTTCTATTAAGGGTCGGTGTATGTCGGGCTAGGCGGGATTCGGGGAGGATCTTGCTTGGTGATACAAATTTATGTTAAATTAATTAAGAGAAGAAAGGGGAGTTAACCAACACGGACGTCGAAAGGAGTGAGCAGTCTTGATCGGTCTAGACTTGGGTGGGGAGTCGACCAACGGGCGTCGGAGTAAGTGGGCGAGTGTGGATCGGCCCTAGACTTAGGGGCGCTTCCTCCTATCTTTAGCGATCGTCAGTTTTTCTTCCTTTCTTTGCCTTTCTTGCCTTTCTTGCCTTTCTTTTCTTTCTTGTGATTTTTCTCCCCGCTGCTCATTCGCGGTGAGGTCTTATATAATTTCTGAAATGGGCTTGGATCTCTCTCCTGATGAGAGAATATTTTATTATATTTTATTTTGAATTTTGAATGTTTAACAGATTTATCCCTGATTCTTGGGAAGAGAGGATATTTTATTTTGAATTTTGAAAAGCTGACAGATTTATCTCGAATATTTTATTATTTTATATTTGAATTTTGAATATTTAACAGATTTATCCCTGATTCTTGGGAAGAGAGGATATTTTATTTTGAATTTTGAAAAGCTGACAGGTTTATCTCGAATATTTTATTATTTTATATTTGAATTTTGAATATTTAACAGGTTTATCCCCTGTTTGTTGATAATGTATAAAATCTTCAAGATTTTATTTGTTATTAGTTAAGGGAAAACCAGCTTGTGGTTGTTGGTTGATAACATATAAAATCTCCAAGATTTTATTGTTATCGGTTAAGGGAAAGTCAACTCTGGTTGTTTGGGCCGGACAGTTTTGGGGTATGACAGTGGCCCCCTCTTTATTTAGGTTTTTCCTGAAAAGGATGTAATCCTTTTCTTGGATAAGCGTAAATAAAGATAGAGGTGAGGATGGGGGGTGGTTGATGTTTCCGTGAACATTTGGTAGTGGGCAAGGTATCACTAATTGGCACTCAACCATCTAAGTTTCACAAAGTACTTGGCAGCAGGCAAGGCACACACTGGCTGGTGCCCAACCCTCCAAGTTTCACAAAGTACTTGGCAGCAGGCAAGGCACACATTGGCTGGTGCCCAACCCTCCAAGTTTCACAGTACTGCAAAGCGGGCAAGGCACACACTCGGGCTGGTGCCCAACCTCCAAGTTTCACAAAGTACTTGGCAAGCAGGGCAAGGCACACACTGGCTGGTGCCCAACCCTCCAAGTTTCACAAAGTACCTGGCAGCAGCAAGGCACACTGGGTTGGTGCCCAACCTCCAAGTTTCACAAAAGTACCTGGCAAAGCGGGCAAGGCACACACTGGCTGGTGCCCAACCCTCCAAGTTTCACAAAGTACCTGGCAAGGGCAAGGCACACACTGGCTGGTGCCCAACCCTCCAAGTTTCACAAAGTACTTGGCAAGCAGGCAAGGCACACATGGCTGGTGCCCAACCCTCCAAGTTTCACAAAGTACCTAGGCCAGTAAGGCACACACGGGCCGGTGCCCAACCCTCCAAGTTTCACAGCCTGGCAGGCAGTAAGGCACACACTGGCTGGTGCCCAACCCTCCAAGTTTCACAAAATACCTGGGCAGTAAGGCACACACTGGCTGGTGCCCAACCTCCGTGTTTCACAAAGTACTTGGCAGCAGTGCAAGGCACACACACTGGTCGGTGCCCCACCCTCCAAGTTTCACAAAGTATTTTTTGAGTTTGTTATTATATTTTGTGATGGTGGCAATTTTAGGCCTTGGCGAGGTAAATGGGGTTATAACTGGGCCGGCTTATGAGATGGAGACTACCACGCAATGGCCGTGGATGGAGTTGGTCTACGGGGGTTGGTCGTGATGGATTGGCCTACGGGGTCCGGGCCGATGGATCTTGGCCTACGGGCCGGCTGGGACGGAGACGCGCCTCACGTGGGGCTGGGTTGGGATGGAGCCGGGTCTAGCTGAAGGAGGAAAACGCTAGTCTTGCCGAGAGGGTGGAGTGCTTGGAAGGAGCCATCGTGGAGCCATGAAGATGGTTTCAACAAAGCCCCAGGTAGATAGCTTTGTTGGCCCCTGATTTTAACCTCGGCCATATGATATAGCTAAGGATGTTAAAGACGAAATTGATTTCCCTCTTGGATTGAACTTGTAATTGTAAAAACTTATTTATTAATGAAATGATTTTTTTGGCATTTTTCCTTGTGTGTTTGTTTTTGTTTTGTTTTATTTATTGTTTGGGTTGATTGTTCATTAATGGCGTTTAGTTGGGATTGGGGTATCAGTCTTGACTTGGGGTTTCAGTTATAGTGTACATGGGGCAATGGTGGTAGGTTAATGGGTTCGATGCTTGGGACTGGTGTTGCAAGCAAACAACTCTCTGCCGGCTTAATGGAAGGGTTTTAGTCAGATTTAGGGAAAGTATGGGCTAATGGGATCAATTCCCCTACAAGGGATGGTGACCTCTCGAACTTGGCTTAGTGAATGGTTTGTGGCCATTATTCGTTAGGAGTGGTGACTCGGGACTAGGAGGAAGGCGGTTTCGGATCTGATGTGTGTTGACTCTCACACCTCGGATGAGAGCGAAGAGTTGGTATGGGTTGGTAGATGGTTTTGACTCGAGTCGGCCTTGTGGTAGAAAAGTAATGATAAGGGCCTTGGGAAGGTGGATTGAAGATGTGAGGGTAGCCATTGGATTATAGATGGATGGATAGCTTGTCCTTCTAGACTTGGCTTAGTGGAGTGATAACCTAATGTTTTCTAACTCGGTTTAGTGGGTGATTCCGACTGACTCTGGCCTTGGGAAGGCGGCAGGGGTGAGATGGAAGCCGGGTCTTAGTTGTTTTTGGTTTCCTTGGGGTCCGAGACCGACTCGGTGTCGGGGCAGACTCGACCTGTTATGGTGACTCTTCCTGGATTTTGGAAAACTTGGGTCTTTTCGACATGTTTGGAAATGTATTTTTGTTTACGATGATTTTAGCATATCTTAAGCAAAGGTAAGGAGATGAGAGAAGAGGGAAAAGAAGAGTCTTATTATTTTGAAAAGATTACAATTATATTTCTGACTGGTTAGGAAATGAAATGAAAAACTACTCTGACTATGTTTCCTTGGTCTTCCATCATCCCGGCAAGGGTCTTAAATGCCGCTGTATTTTCTGGGATACTTTAGGGTAGAACATTCTACTTGCATCTGCATTTGACCTTGTGGTGGGCTAGGTCCTGTCCCTCTGCGTTAGTTAAAATTAATGCTCCTCCAGAGAAAGCCTGTTTCACCAATGCATGGCCCTCATAGTTAGGTGCCCATTTACCCCCTGGTCTTTGATGTGGGCAGAACCTTTTAGCACCATGTCCCTTTTTGGAAGACACGGGGCTTTACTCTTCTTATCGAACGCTCTTTTTATCCATTGCTGGTATAGTTGGCGTGGGCAACGCAGGCGGTGAGTCGCTTTCCTCGATGAGGTTTAATTGGTCGAAACGTTGTTGAACCCACTTCTGGTCGGTCCAACTCGGCCCGGCCGTACCCTTGGGAAGGTATTTCTACCTCTACTGGTAGGACTGCTTCCGTGCCATACCAGCTTAGTATGGGGTTGCCCCTGTGGATGTTTCGTATGCGGAGGTACGGCATCCATGCAAGTGCGTAGGGTAACATCTCGTGCCAATCAGTTTTGTAAGTGACCACCATCTTTTGTATTATCTTTTGATTTTTATGGCCGCTTCTATTTGCTCCGGTTCATTTTGGGACGATAAGGTGTGGAATTGTGGTGGGTGATGCGGAATTGTTCACGAGCTATGTCATCATCTTGTTGTTGAGATTGGTGCCGTTGTCTCAGTGATGATGTGAGTGGGAGGCCGATCGACATATGATGTCCCTCTTGATAAACCGATACCATCTCCCTTACGCGAACCAGGGGATGGGAGGATGCTTCTACCCATTTGGTGAAGTAATCGATGGCTACCAATATGAACCCGTGCCCGTTGGATGCTTTTTGGCTCGATGGGGCCTATCACGCCGATGCCCCACATGGAGAATGGCCGTGAGCGGTGAGGTTGTGTAGTGTGGATGGGGCAACGTTGAGGCGGGGTTGGCGTATTTGGCATTACGCATTTTTGGGACATGTTGGTAGCAACCGCCTCCATCTGGGTCCAATAGTAACCTGCCGGGAGTATTCTGGAGCTAGGGCATGTCCGCTTTCCGTGAGTGCGAATATTCCCTCGTGTACTTCCTCGAGAATTTGCTTAGCTTCTTGTTCATCTACACATCGGAGAAGTGTCATATCGGCGTTTCTTTTGTAGAGCGTGGGTCCGCTTTTAGCAGTAAAGTTGGAAGGCCGCAGAAGTTCGCTTTTGTTTTCGGGGGCCCCTCGGGATACTTGCCGCCTCAAGGTACCTCTTTTATGTCGAAGTACCATGGTTCCGCGGTCACTTTCGGCGTTGCGTTTCTCGGAAAGGCATTGGCAATACGCGGTTTGTGGCTGTTGTCGGACTTGGATTACCATTTCCTGTCCTTCGTTTATCCGTACCATGGCGGATAAGGTGCGGCGTCTGTGATCGATTTTTTCCTCACGGTGGACGTGGCTGAAGGTGATCGCTTCGAATGTGATATGATTTCCTTTGCGTAGTCATAGTACCGGGATCAATTTGGTATCCCTCGTTTCCCATTCTCCACGGGTTGGTAGATAACTAGTCTTAGTCTCCGAAACCCTAAGTTTCTTTACTTGGTGGTCTAAGGCCATTAAGAGTCCCATAGTGCATGCTTCGTATTCGGCCATGTTGTTGGTACAGTCAAAGCCCTAACTTAGCAGCGAAAAGGGAAACACTGGTTGTTTGGTGAAATTAGAACAGCTCGATCCCATTCCCAACGATATTAGAGGCTCAGGTCGAACCACATTGTCCACTCGTCAGGTGTTGGTCTGGTCTATTGAGGCGGTCATGAGGTGCTCGTCACTGGGAACTCATGGCTCCATGGTTCCGCAGGTTCCGGGCGAGGGGTGATAAAAGCGAGTTGGTCGGCTAGGGCGCTCCCTTTGACCCGAGCCCGGTTTGGTTTACGTAAAGAATGTCATATTCGGATAGGGCCATTCGCAACGCGGCGATCCGGTCCGGTGAGGCGGGCTTTTTCAAGATATACTTGGACCGGGTCGTTCTTGGCCACTAACCAAGTCGTGTGGGCTATCATGTATGGTCTCGAGTCTTTTTGGCCCAAACGAGGGCACAACAAAGTCCGTTCGAAAGTCTTTAGTACCTTGTCTCATGATCGGTGAACTTTTTGCTCAAGCAAAGTAGATCGCGTGCTCCTTTTTCAGGAGGCATCTCGCTGACCTAGCATACCGCCCATGGATTCTTCTAATACAGTGAGATACAGTATTAGGGTCGATCCTGGCGTGGGTGGTACGAATCTTGGGGGATTTTCTAGGTAGTGTTTTTTTTGGCTTTTCCGCATTCTCGCATCCCATTTCTTTTTTTGCTTCTTTCGCAAGAGTTTGAAAATAAGACTACAGGTGGCTGTCAAGCTGGGAAATGAAGGATATGAAATTCACTCGCCCAGAAACCCCCCGACCTCGGGCTCCGTTCTGAGGGGTGGCATTTCTTTAATGGCCTCACCTTGTGAATGGCTCCACTTTGATACTGTCCTTATTGACTACTTAAAACCGAGCAACTTGCCCGCTTTTACCGGCTGTGCATTTAGGCGGGGGTTTAATCAAGTTTGTATTTGCATGAGTCTGATGAAGAGTTTTTTCAAGTCCTCTATATCTTTAAGCTTTCGATTGTTTTTGATTTTGCGATCATATCGCCCACGTGAAACTTCAATTTCTTTGTGCATCATGTCGTGAAATAGGGCTACCATGGCTCATTTGGTATGTCGGGCCAAGCGTTCTGAGTCCGAAGGGCATTACCTTGTAAATGTGAAGGTCCCCATGGGCGTGATGAACGTGGTCTTTTCTTGGTCTTCGGGAGCATCATGGTTGGTTGTATCCCGAGAATCCGGTCCATGAATGAGAAGAAGGCGTGTTCACGGTATTGTCGACGAGGATGTTAATGTGAGGTGGTGGGAAGTTATCTTTAGGACTGGCTTTGTTCGGATCCCTATAATCTACGCATATGCGTATTTTTCCATCTTTTTTAGGCACGGCACTATGTTGGCCACCCATTTAGGATAGTGGGCCCTTTGCGAGGAACCCCGTGATTCCATTGTTTTTCTACTGCCGTCTTTGATCTTGAGGGCTACCTCGGGTCTCATCTTCCGTAGTTGTTGCCGGGACGGAGTGGCCCCGGGAGTAGGGTGTCGATGCTCAACAATCATTTGTCTAAGTGGGCATGTCTTGGTATGACCAGCGAAGATGTCTGCGTATTCTTCTAGAAGTTCGAGGAGTTTGGCCTTGGAGGCTGGGGTATTTGGCTCCGCCTATGCGGATTTCCCTCCCGCCTATCTCTTTCTCGTAGACTCACGCTTTGAGGTCCTCTATGGGGGCCTCGAATCTTGGTTTTTCTGCCTATCCCGTCCTATGTCTTCCCGAGGTTTCGGCTTCTATGCCCTCGCTTGGTGTGTCGGGAGGGTCTTCATTTCCTAGGCGCGAATCGCTTATTGGGCTGTTTTCGTTTTTAGAGAAGATTTTAGCGTGAAAGAGAAGAAAAGGGACTAAAATGAAGACATGCTAAAATTTAATTGGAAAGGTCTGGATGGTTTTTACAAACACGATATGAAAAAAGAAAGCAAAAAGACATCAAAACAAATTACATTTCCATTAAGTTCTAGGTCTAGTAGTTCCTCTACGGTCCGGGTTGGTGAGTTACGCTTGTGTAGCCTTTGTACCCAAGGTGCTTGGTCTTCGCGTCATTCGCGATTGTTGACACGCTCGCACGAAGGGGGGTCCTCGAGTGTTTCCATGGGTGTCGCTTTCGATATCTATTCCGTATCGCCCGGGGTTTTCCGCTATCTGGATGGGGGGTAGGCGTACTGTTAGTTGGGGCCTAATCCTTTGCCCGGCTGATATCCTTCCTTGATCATGATTTGCAAGGCCGCACTTTCTTGAGGGACATGGCGTCCCTAGGTCCCTGTCCGCTGTCGATCTCTAATGACCGTAGGGAGGTTTCGAGGGCTTCCTGCCTCCTTCGATATATTCTTCTTGGGGGAGTGAGGCGATCACGCAGTTCTTTCTCCCCAAGATGCCGATGATGCGATGATCACTGATGAATTTCACCTGCTGGTGGAGGGAAGATGGAACAGCGCCACGGTGTATCCAAGGTCTGCCCAAGGAGGCAGTAAAGAAAGAGGCGGATGTCCATGACTTGGAAGTCAATGCGAACAGGGGCCAGAGCCCAATGAGGGAAGGGTAAGTGAGACCTCTCCATGACTTCTCCATCCGTCGAATGCTCGTACTATTATTATGGAGCTAGCTTAACCGAGCTGTTCAGTGAAACGAAGTTTGTCCAATGTAGTCTTGGGGAGGACATTTAGGGAGGAGCGGATTATCTCTACTAGGACTCTGGCGATCATGTAACCTACATTTTACCGAGATGTGAAGTGGCTGGTTGTGCCCTTTCCTTCTTTGGGTATCTCATCCTCAGAAAAGGTTAGGTGGCCTTTTTACCTGGTGATGTTCTTGACCAAAGTGCCAAATTTTTCTGTAGTTATGTTATGAGCCACGTGAGCTTCCCCGTAGGACCTTCGGGAGGAGGTTCGGTGGGCCTCTCGAATGAAGTAACAGGGACAAGAGTGAGATCAAATCTTAGGGGTCTTATTCATTTGGTCGAGGCGATGCTCGCTTCATTTATGATCTTCAAGAATTCTTCTTCCTCCTTTTCTGGTGTTGGAGGGCGCATTGGAGGTTGGAGGCTTTGTGCCTCGGAGAGCTTTGTGTGTAGATCGCCCTTTCCGGTGAGGCCTCCTTCCTCGGCTATGTTAATGACCTCCCTTGCGGGTTCCATTTCGGAGGTGCGGGCTCATATAACCAAGGCACTGACATGGTTATCCTGATAGGTTGGTTGGGGTGTGATATTGATAGTGAGGGAAGCGGCTGGTCATTTGATCGGATCGTAGTAGATAATGACGGGTTCCTCGGGGGGTTCCTGCCCCTATCATCTGCGACTTGGGGCGTGATGCGCTTTCCGGCCTTACGCTTTCGAGGCGCGTGATCCAAGGTGTTGATTGATGCCCCCTCATGGGGGCGGGAGGGTTGGTACTTACATTGGGCTTGTTTGGTTCCAACTTGAGCCATCCTGCTCCAAGAGGTCTTGTACCTTTGTGTTTAAAAAGCCCAACAATTCTCCGTGGTATGGCACAGGCCTCCCTCATGGTATTCGCACTTAGGTTGGGTTGTAATTCCGGGGGTATGGGGTTCTAGGGGTCGAAGGCACGGTTGGAGATCATCAGGCTTTTGGGTAGTTGGTGGAGAAAGAGGCCGTGTATGACATTGGTATGGGGGTAAAGTTCCCCTGAGGCGATTTGTCCCGGGGTCAAGGCGTTTGTTGCCTCGGCTTTACTTGAGTTTGAGGTCTTGGGGAAATGATTATTCTGAAGAACAGGGTTATTGGCGTAGTGTTTGGTCCTCACTTGAGATCACTGACATTGGCTTCCCCTTTCTTCTTTTCGGTGAATTTTCTTGGTGAGTTGGTGGGGTGATTGGTAAATTTTCCCCGCTTTGATTCCTTTATCTCGATTCGCTCCCTACGGTCACCAAGTCATAGAAGTTGGGCGACACTTCCCACGTTTTGTGGTAGAAGAGGGCCTAAGAATGTTTAGATGAACATGGAGACCATCTCTTTTTTCCGTTAGGGGAGGTTTGACTTGAAATGCTAGCTCGCGCCATCGTTGTGCATAGTCCTTAAATCCTTGAGTCGGGGTTTTGGGGTTAGATCCGGTTTACCCAAGTTTGGTTTGACTCGGAGTTTAGGATTCGGGTAAGTAGACTTGGCGGTTAGATTTAATTTAGGCTTAGTCCGATATAGGTTCTGGCCCCGACTTGGATTATAGGTTTGGTTTTGGCTTAGGTTGGTCCGACTCAAATCCGGACTTGGGCGAGTGGACTTGACGGCCGACTCGGAAGTTTTTGGGGCTAGGGACTCGGTTAAGGACTCGGACTAAGTTTTACCTAACTGGGACTAAGGCTCATGACTGGGACTAAGGTTTAGCTAATTGACTTGGTCTAAGGTTTATGACTCGGATTAGGGTTTGGCTAGATTGGACTAGGTTTTACGACTCGGGTAGGGTTTGGTTAGCTTGGACTAGGGTTTATGACTCGGGCTAGGTTCAACCAGACTAAGGCTAAGGTTTAGGCGATTGACTTGGTATAAGGTTTATGACTTCGGACTAAGGTTTGGTTAGCGGACTAGGTCTAAGTTTTATGACTCGGATTAGGGTTTGGCTAGATGGACTAAGTTGTACGACTTCGGATTAGGGTTTGGCTAGACCTGGACTAAGTTGTACGACTCGGATTAGGGTTTGGTTAGCTTGGACTAAGGTTTACGACCGGGCTAGGTTCAATCGACTAAGATTCATGACTCTGCCAAGGTTCGGTGATTGTCTTCGTCCGGCTCGAACTAAGGTTTAGTTGGTTGACTAGGTCTGAATTTTATGACTCGGATTAGGGTTTGGCTAGACTGGACTAGGGTTTATGACTTCGGTGAGGTTTATCCGATCGAGGTTCATGATTTCGGACTAAGGTTTTAATTGATTGACTTTAGTTAAGGTTTGAGTTTTTTTTTTGAAGGATCCCCCAAGGTTCTCACCATTTGAATTTCTACTTCCTCACCATTAGGCTCCTAGGTCTATGGACTCCCGAGGTTTCAAAGACGATCGGGATCAATTCCCGGATGTTCTTTGGCTCCCAGTCATCAGCCCCGGTGGGACTATCACTGGGTCACCGCATGGGAGAAATCTCCATGAGGGGTACCGCATTACACCCCAAGCACTCCCCAGCTCTCGTAGTAAAGGGAATAGGATTTGCGCTAAATGGATATATTTTGCTCTCGACCCCTTTTTTTTTTTGGAAGATCGCCCCCCATATGTGCACCGGGTCCCCCACAAATAAAGAATAATAGAAGCAATAATGGTCATCTATCCTATGATTCCATGCAATACAGGCGGAAGACGAATAAAGCTAAATCATGCAAGATATAATATCACAAGCATCATCCCTCTCCGGGCAAGGCTAACCTAATAGGGCTCAACTCTTAGAAAGTCCCGATTGGAGTCGCCATCTGTCGCAACCTGAGGTCACGACGGATAACCGACTCTCTTTGCATATCTCAGTAGAGAGTGCCTCTCGGCTATGCGGGAGTCGCCACCTAAGTTTTCTGGAACCTAGGAAAACCTAAGGAAAGGCGGGTCCGTCGTCGAAGTTATGGGTTCGGGGAGTTGGTTACATGCAAGAGGGGATCGAGGCCCCTGCGTGTCTATCACTCGATAGTTACCCTTGGTTAGTTTGTATGGGAGAGGGATGGTGTTTGTATATGGGTGGTGTTCTTGAGTTCTTACGTTTTAGGTGGCGGTTGTAGGGTGTGGGGTCATTGACTTGATAGAGGTGTGCCTCAGGGCTCACGCCTCGCCTTTGGAGGGTTCAAAGTCCTCACGTAGTTCTGGCTTTTTAGATGGGTGCGGTTAGGTTGAATTGGATCTCGTCATAATTGCCGAGTCGTGTCTTGCCAGGGGGATTCAGGCCGAGACGTACTCGGCCTTAGATGGGGATTAGGTTCTATTAGGATTCGGTGTATGTCAAAGAGGTGGGATTCAGGGGAGAATCTTGCTTGGTGATACAAATTTATGTTAAATTAATTAAGAGAAGAAAGGGGAGTTAACCAACCTGGACGTCGAAAGGAGTGAACGAGTCTTGATCGGTCTAGACTTGGGTGAAGGGGAGTCGACCAATCTGGACGTCGGAGTAAGTGGGCGAGCGTTGGAGATTTTATATGTTATCGGTTAAGGGAAAGTCAACTCTGGTTGTTTGGGCCGGACAGTTTTGGGGTATGACAAAAGGAAGTTCTTTTCGTAGGATAAAAAAATAATTTCATCCCAAATTGGAATGAAATAAAAGAAAAAATGATATTTCTTTCATTTTTGTTTTCATTTCTTAAAAGTTAAACAATTTTTTTATAACAATAAATAATTTTATGTTAGGAAAAAATAGTGAAATAAAAATTATTTTTTAAATTAGTATAAAAATATTTTTTCCATAATTTATTTATTTTACCCTTTTTTCATTTATCTGAATAAGAAAAAATAAATTTCTCTATTTTTATATCTAAATAACTAATTTTTCCACTTTATTTTAATTTCTTTTGTTTGGGTCATTTTTATTTTATCCTCTATTTCACTTTTAATTTAAATAAATTATTAATGTGTGTTTAAATATATAAAAAACACGAATAATAATATATTTTTTATTTAATTAGGAAAATAAAGAATAACTTCTAAACATAAAAAAATAAAAAAAATTCTTCAATTTTTGTTTAATTTAGATTTCAAACCTTTTCTCTTCCTTTATTATTCAACGTACCATACAGATAATTACTTTATGCCATCTCCACAAAAGTCCTCCACGTATATATCTTCAATACCAAAATTATCCAAAAACTTTATGAACAATGCTTTGGCAACCCCAATAATTAGCATGTCTTTGTATCTTGTAAAGGAGGTGCATATTAATTTGCTTTTACTTATTAAGCATCGATTCTTAATATCATTTTTATAGAGCTGTTTATCTATAAGCACTCTTCAAATAGTGCTTATATAAGCACTTCTCAAGCAACAGTTTATTACAAAATTTGTGGATATTATATGTGCGTATTTTTATAAAACACTGATAAAATGTAAAAATATAAACTTATTTACGAAATTCATATAATAAAATTTTTAGCATTATTAAGTTGGAGATGTGAGCTTCTTAAATTATAAAAATATACATACAAATGACGTTTAAGAACTCAAAAAGTAAAAAAAAAAAAACAAATGGATAATTGAATACTAATTTCTTCTGGACGTAGAATTCATCAAAATAAATTTTGATTCTTTCATTAAAAATCTTTAATTAAAAATCAAATTCTTAACAACATGTTTAACGAAACTTACGTGTTAAGGTGGTTTGTAGGTGGGAATAGTAAACAACCTTAGTGGTTAGTAGGTTGTTGGAATAGTATACAACCTTAGTTAAGTGTTCAACGTTGTTAGTTGGTAAGAATAGGATACAACCTTAGTTAAGTGTTCTATCTATCCCATATGCTAAAACATGATTTGGTGGCTCACAACTTCTTTTCATTTCTCTTATACTCACCTTCACATTAATGAGTGTGGATTTTCTTAGGTACCCGAAGAGATACACCTAAAAAAGTAAAGTTAAATAATAAAAACAATTAATACACTCACTTTTTTGTTTATGAGTATTCTTTTTACTGGAAACTTTCGGTTCAAGAAAACCTACCTACAAAACTTTATGGTTGTTCAACTAAAATTTAAATTTTATTTTGATAAATTTATGTTAATATTTAATAAAAAAAATTATTATAAAGATTACTTAAGTAAAAAAAATTCTGATTGAATAATAGTATGTTTTGTCCACGATACACCTCGTTGACCGATACTTCTCATATTTTCTCATAGGTTCTTTCATGGGATGTCTCGTACTCTCATCTAAACAAATTTAGTTCAATTTAAATAAATAATAAAGAATTATAAATAACAACTTGATTTAAATATATTTTTTATTTCTTTAATTTGAACCAATTTTATTTTTATTCTTTAAATTTAAAATTATTCTTTTAAATCTCTACATTTAAAAAAAAGTTGGTTTTAGTCTCTCACCTTGTCTGACAAACAAATATAAATCATTATTTGTCAGATGTACAATCCAATGAAGAATATTCACTACAAGAAAATTATTTTTTAGCGTCCGAATTTAGCGATCGATTCCAGACATTTCTAAATAGAGACAGAATTAGTGACCCAAAACGATTTTTTAAAATTAGCGATCGAAAATAAAAAGGTCAAAAAAATTATAAAAAAAATATATTAGCGATCGAAATAGAGACGAAATAGAAAAGGATAAAAAGATTATATTTTGCAATCGAGTTAACGACCGAAATTCAGAAAATAAAAAATATAAAAAAAAAATAATTTATTGACAAAAAATAAAAAAAAATATTTTAATGATCGAAATAGCGATGGAGAAGATAGGAACAAAAAAGTTTATTTTGCGACCAAATTAACATCCAAAATTTAGAAAATAAAAAATAAAAAAAATTTAGCAACCAAAAATAAAACGTCAAAAAATAAATAAAAAGTATATATTAGCGACCGATTTAACAATCGAATATAAAAACGTAAAAAAATAAAAAATATAAATTAGCGATTTTTAAATTTTCGAAATTTTTTTTCCCTTTTTTTTCCCACTCTCTTTTATTTAAACTCTCCTCTTCTCCCTCCCTCTTTTACCTTTCACTCACTCCCTCTTCTCCTCCCTCCATCGCCACTGCTACCACCACTTCGTTGTCACCTTTGTCGCCTCCCCTCCCTTCCTCCCTCTTCTCCTCTCTATTATCCACCCTCCTCTCCTCCTCCTCCTCCACCAACATCTCTTCTCCATTCTATATCTCCTTCCACTCCTTTCTCTCCTTCCTCCCTTCTCTTTCCCTCTTTTCTTCCTTTTCTTTCTCTTTTTTCTTCTCTCTCACTCCCTCCTTCCCCAACCACCAACCAACCACCACTGCCACCCATCTACTTAAAAAAAAATTTAACGACCGAATTAGCGATCGAAATATTTAAAATAAAAATAAAAAATAACGATATATTGAAACTAAAAAAATATTTAGATTTGGAAAATGAAAAATAAAATTGGTTCAAATTTAAATAATGATAAAAAAAATGGTTCCAATTTAAATAACGATAAAGATATTTATGCTTAAAAACTTTTATGTACCAAATAAAAAAGAAGTTGATTAAATAAAATTTTAAAAATAAAATATGTTTTTAATCTTTTTAAATTCATTTTAGTGTCCTAATTTTTTTTTTGTTTTTGTCTTTACTTTTGGTTTTCAAAGTGTATTTTTTTTAGTAGTTTACAATGGTCACTAAAAGTTAGTATTATAACCACTTTGACAATTAAAAATAAAGCATTTTTAAATTAGAAAGACAAAAATAGGTTAATTTTTTTGAAAGATTAAAATCGAATTTAGAAAAGTTTAAAGAGATTAATCAAATATGTTTTTATCCAAAATTTAATCAGCCTAAATTTAAATAAAAGTAATTCTAAGTAACCTGAGTTTATATGATTACTTAGTCTTACATCATTATAAACTAAATGCAGAAATCGATAACACATACGTAAAAAGGTTGAATTCTATTCGGGAGATCATTACGTCAATAACAATGCCTCATCAGATTATTTATTTTGAGATTTTTACGTGAGAAGCTTTTCATATGCAAGTGAGAATAGTGGACATTACGTAAGGTCGATTCACCAAATTGATGAAATTAGAAATGAATTATTAGAATGAATTTTTTTTTAATTATATTAAAATAATATTTTTTTAATGGCGTGACAAAAATAGTGTCACTTTATTAAAATGTTTCAAAATGATTTCATTTAATTATTTATTTTTATTTTATACCAATTTAATCATTCTCAAACAAATAATGCATAACTCAATATTAGAAAATTAAAAAGTATTTAACATACATCCATTTTCGCTTCTGTTTTATTTTTTCATATATCTTTATCTTTTTCTTTTCAATCATATTTCTTATTAGTTATTACATGCGTCACTTTCTATTTGTTCTATTTTCCCTTTCTATTATTTTCTTCTTTCTAATTCAATTCACATAAAATGTGAATGACATTTATTGTTACCCTAAAAAATTAGGTATCTAGTACACATTTATCATCACTGACCTTGCCGTGTAGGATTCTCACTGAATTGGATAGACACTTGTTGCATTGAGGACTTGGTCTCCTAACTTTCTTTTAATTTAATTTCTTTTTTACATATTTAAGATAATTTTTTAGAATAAATAAGCAAAATAATTTTTATACTATCACCCTATCATAAATGATTATGTAAGATAAATTTATTAATTTTATAATAAATATTTTAAAATTCATATTTATCATCGTTTCCAATTGTTTAATAATGTAATTTTTTTTACACTAACCAAGCATACAAATTAAAGTTTTATTTATCTTTTATAATAAACTTTTATTTGGAGTCTAATTGTGAAAATATAACATTTTTAAGTGTTGTTTATTTTTCTATTTTTTAACAAAATATTTTATTCTTTTTATTACAAAGATTTTCTTTTTTTAAATAAAATATTTGAGTGTCATTTGTTTCTCTTTTCTATTTATAATCTGTTATTATTGTTTAAAAACCTATAAATGGGTACGAATTTGTAATCAAATTGTTTTCTATATGTTGATTTGGTTATAATTAATTTAAGAATTAAACGTTATTTATTAATTTTTGTTAATAAGACCATCTTGCAAACACTTTATGAATATTCTGTATGCAATTTGATATTTATATATATTTTTAAAAATGAACTTTAATGGTTATAACTGGCTTCCCGAGTCTTTTTTAAATAAACGTTTTTATTTTTTTCTTTTGAAACAAATTTTTTTTTAAAGGCAATATATATATATAAATGCAAGCATTACTCAACTGATTTTACAAGATGAGCCTGCTATATATTAATTGTATTTGCACAAAATACTAATTCTTTTTACTAGAAGTTTTTCCAATCCAGAAGTTTTATGTCGCGTCCAATTAGTGGTCAAAAGACTCAAAACCTTAATTTTGAAAATCGAATTAGATTGACTTGTCTAACTATAAAATCAGTTAATCAATGTGACAAGAAGTGATACTGTTACTAAACTGTCATTATATTTTTTGTGGGACTAGATTATCGATCACTAGATAAGTTAAAGAAGATAATATTAAAATATTTCCTTTCGTCGATAATGATTTCAAAACAGACAGGAATACACTTATATAACCTTAAAATAATATAATTATAATACAAAATTTAATAACTTTAGTTTTTCAAGGGTTTTTTTTATTTTATTTTTCACTTTAACCTATCCCAACATTATCGACAGGTCAATAAAAAATCTTGTTCTCAAGATTTTGACGCAATATAGATTGTTGAAGATGGAGATGATGAGCCAGGAATTGAACAGTACTCACTTAAAATATTCTTAATTTATTAAAAGTTTTGTTTTTAATGAATTTATTTTATTTTTATATCAAATTTTAATAAAGATTAGTTTAGATTTTTATTATTAAATAAAATTAATATAATTAAATTATATTTAATTAATTATTTTAATTAGTATAAATTATTATTATTTTCTTATATATGACATTGGAAAGAATATGCATGAAAATTTGAGCGGTTGGGGTTGTGTCGGGGGGATCTTTGAAATGGAAAGGAATTTGAGTGTAGGGGGTTTGTGTGCATGAGATGGTGTTTGTACTCATAAGGGAGGATTTGATTTTTGTTGGTTGGGTCATGGGTGAGAGTTATGATGCATTATCCAATATTCAAGTGGTTGAGAAAAAAGTTTTTGGGCACCAAATGGGATAAACTCGGGTGTTGAAATGGTACTAGCGGTGGTTGTGCGAGGGAAAAAGTTATTTTTTTCTTTAAATAAATTTAAGTCTAACTTAATATTTTAAAATCAATTTGAAATATGAGAATTATCTCATTTATATATATTATTTATATTATTATATTAAACTATTTGAGATACTAAACTATTTGAGATCTTTAGTATCAGTATAAAATTTGCAAGACTGAACATCATGAATGACGTTAATAAACTCAACAACAATTGTTATGATAGATTTTGATATTATCTTAAGAAAGTGAGTTTTGGTCTAGTTCAATCCTACAAAATTGGCTTCTAAGATAAAGATTATCCTCATTTATATATTTTATTCAGTTCATCACACAAAACATGTGAAATCTACAACATAATGGCACATGGATTGATGTAAGCACGGGTTGTATAGGGCATTTTGAATTTTGAAGCAAAAGAAGGTTTCCATGTATGGGTTGGAGGCTAAAGGACAATGTGTGGGAAGGGAAATGGAGCTGGAGGCTAACCAATGTGGGTGGCCAAATGTTCTTTGAATGAAGTGATGATGGTGGTGACAAATTCATGGTGGAAGTTTATGGTTTATAAGAGGAAAAGTTGATGAGATTCATGGTGGGAGTCCATGATTTGTAGGATGAGAAATGTTATTATTATAAACCATATTGTGTTATCAGCTTCTCCTTTTTAGTTAGTTTTTTAATCTCATTATCACTTGTAATGATCATGTCATCTACATAGACAAGAAAAGAGTGAAATTATCATTAGGGGGATGTTTTATAAAGAGAATATGATCATCTTGACTATGCTTGTATCCTACAGATATCATGTGCAGCAACCAAAGACCGCTACAACCTTACTAATTACTACCCTAATTGCGGAAGTTAAATTTTAAGAAAATATTTAATTTATTTATTTATGAAAATAGTGATAAACATTTTACTTTTCTCGCAAGGCGCGTCAACCATCAAATCAAAAAATGTAAATAACAACTAGAATATAATACAAATAACAACTAGAGTGATAATAAGCATGCATCGTGTATAAATAATCCGTGATGGTAACTAAGTATGTCAGGAGGAAGCTTATGCCTTATGACACGTATATCACCTTAACAAAAGAACAACTAAGGCTATGACTAACATATGCTCAAAAGTAAAGAAGTAAATTCATTCGGAATAGAAGGGGGGGATATACAGAACATTATATGAGCTAGTCCCTATACAGTAGACACTAAACTACTACAGAGATGGAGGTGGTGCTGGTGGAGAAACTCTAGTGCCTTTCTTGAACATAGAGGATTAGGCTCAGAAATGTCAGAAACCTCAAATAGGGTTTACCGGGTTACAATGAAAGAGGTGGAACATCTCTTCTTGGGACATCCCTACTAGAGGATCCCACATGGATCTAATAAGGAGAAACATCTCCAATTGAGCATAGAAAAATGATCTCAAACCATATGATCCCATATGGTGCATACTCCACCACCATCTCTCCCTAATACCATGCTCCCTTGATGACGTGTTGTATCCTCCATGCTCCTCTAGGTCTTACCTAGACATCCATAAAGTGGATGTGAAATGGTCCTGAGTAGGTCATTTCCCCTGGCCTAGCGCCTTCATCCTCTTAGAAGCCAAGGCGTTTGCTCCCATGAACACGCAATTTAGATCATTGCAATTGTACTCATATAACATACAACGTAAAGGTAAGCTACAATAAAAAAAACTTATATAAAACAAAAAAATAATTACTACAATCATTAGAGAGGGAACTCAGTCCTTCAACAAATATAATTATAAATCAATATAATATTCTACAACCATTCACATATGTGTATACACACACATGTTTGTGTGTGTTGACATTACCACCACCACTCCATGGAGATTTATAGGTCGAGTGATCACCCATGTCACTTCCTTATCATACTTTCATCTCAATATTAGGGAAAGAAGATGTGATCCTATGAACTAGAGAGTGCGTCTGTTAAGATAGAGGTACGTGGATAGTGACATACCATGGTCTCAGGTTTTCGATACTAGGATGTAACATCTTAAAATTCAAAAATAATTATTCAGTTATATATTTTGTTTAGTTAGTAAAACGATTAGGTTGTTGTGAAGTTTGAAATGGACAATGGTTATAATAAGAATTATTAAAATTATTTAATATTTACAAAAGAAAATAAAAGAAAAAGTTAACAGAAATATATAATAAAAAAAAAGAAGATTCACATGGGTATCCCACATTCCCACTCAACAAAATCCAAGTAGAGAATGCTCAACGTGGGTGTATTTGAATTTAAATAATAAATAGTTAAAAAATAAAATAAAAATAATAGTAAATAGGAAAAATAATATGTTAGATGCATGAAGACGAAGAAAAGAAAGAAATTGAAAGGAGAATTTGAGAGGTGTCATCAAATGGTAGGAGGAGAAGATAGAACAACAATCAACTTTGAATTAAAGTGAGTAAAACATGTCTACCTTTCAAAATCATCCTTGGTGTGTTTTATGAAATACTTGATATCTTACGGTTCTTGATAAATGAAATTTGAGATTAGTAACATTCTAAATATTATGTTTGGATCATATCTAAACACCTTTGTATACTGGGTATAATTTCTAAATGGCTAAAATTACTCTATTTATATCTTGGAGTGTTGTGGCAATATTTCTTTATCTTGAAATTTTCATACCTTTTGTGATTGCCTTTTGTTATTTTGTTCGTAAATCGAATGTGTTGGATGAGTTACATTTTTGTTATGTGTATCTATATCTGGGATGAGATATGAGAACCTCCATCTGGGATGGAGAAGACAATGAGACATCATTGTATGCATATAAGCTCATAAATCTTAGTGAATATGAGATTCACAGTGGGTCAAGGACTCATTCTAGGAACCAAAATGATAGGTGAATCTGGGATTCACAGTGAGTCAAAGACTTATACTGGTTGTGAGAATCAAAATGATAAGTGAGTATGAGATTCACAATGGGTTTGGGATTCACACTAATTTTGGGAATTAACAAGACAAGTGAATTTGGGATTCACACAGGTTTTATGAACCAAAGAGTCACGTTAAATGATTTTAGAATCACGATTATAGTTGTAATTATTTTTAGATTCAAAAGTCTTACTTGTGTCTTTTGTTATGTAACTAGATGAGGATATCATGTTATCATTTAAATTACTTAATTTATGTGTACTCTTATTATAAGAAAAATCTACTTGGGATTAGCAGGTACCATGGTTGAATTTTTCATATACTATACTGACTAAGAGCAACATCGTTTTCAAACTTCTTTAACCTATTTTATTCACTAGGATTATTAAATCTCGTTAAAAGTGTTGTTTTCAGAGAACGAGGATGACGCATCTAGGACTGGAGGAGCTTGAAGATTTAGTTCTTTCTTATTTTTTTATTTTACTTTTTAGTTTGGTTAGTTTTTTTAACTTTACATAACCGATTATGGCAACTTGGGTTGTTATGTTACTATTTCTTTTGGTTGTGTTTTTGTGTCCAGATTTGAGTATAATGTTTTCATTTACTTAAGGATTTACTGTTATCATTATAACATTATTTAGGTATTATTTTGGACCATTTTATTGGTTTAAAGTTGCAGTTGTAAGTATTTTCTTTTTAAATATATTTATTACTAATTTAAGTTTAATTGGCCCAACAAAGACCCTTCTTAGCTCAATGAGAGAAGTCACAAAGACTCTTAAGAACTCACCTAACCAAACTCAAGATTCGCTCAATGAATCTGAGTTTTTGGGTTTTCCCGAAACTTGCTCAGATGTTTTCTCACTAAATTCATAATTTCACTCAATGAGTGGTGTACTCGCTCAGCGAACATTCATTAAGTTCATGGTGTTCTTTCATTTGCTTAATGAGAAAGGCTCTCACTCGGAAAAAAAAAAACTCATATTTATACATAAATATACCAAAAAATACAAGGTTGCTCAACGAGAATCTCCCCTTGCTCAGTAAGCCTTCAAACAGAAGCCTAAAAAGAAGGGATTTCGCCCAACGATAGGGTTTCTCGTTCAAGGAAAACTTGAAATAGCAACATGCAAAAATTTATAAGTCTTTCAAACTTCAGCCAAATCAAAATTCAATTTATTAAATCACCTCAGAACAACATATATACACACTAGAAAATAAAGATGACAACTTTAAGGACATGAGTGACAAATTCATCAAGATTTGACAATTTGCATAAAAGCTCAAAAGGGAGCAACTACATTAATGAGGGGATTTTGGGGTCTTTTGTTGATGATTACGGGATTTCAGGGTTTTCTCTAGGGATTCAATTAGTTGGGGTTCTGCCTCAAAAAACATGTCGAATTGAAAAATGTGCTGACAAGGGATGAGAATAAACTAGGTTGTCGACAGGGACCTGTGACCTAGCCTCGTTTAGCCTTTTTTAATAAAATAAGGCTAGATTTGGGCTTTTGAAAAGTCATATTTATTTAAATAGGCTAGGCTTGGGCTTATAAAAAAGCTTGGGCTTATAAAAAAAAGCTCGAGCTTATAAAAAAAACTTATTAAACCTAACATGTTAATCTATTTATCTCTCTATATAATTAAAAATATAATATAATATTACATTTATATATTTAATATTTTAATATTCTTGTACCAAAATAAAATAATTTTTATTTTTAAAAACAAATTATTATTATTAGCCTATTTAAAAATAACCTTACTAGTCTATTTAAAAATAAATTTATTGGTTTATTTAACTTGTTGAATTATTTAAAAAACTGGTTTTATTACCTTTTTGAAAGGTCTTAATATAAAATAGACTTTTAAGTAGACTAATAGGTTAGACCAGACAATAAAAAGTCCAGGCTAAACCTTAAAATAAGTCTAGGCTTTCGACCTTTTGGACTTCTTGAGTATGCATATTTTGTTCTTTTTATCATGAGAACAATAGGGGAATCTCCATGTAAGTAAAGATTTTGTGGTGCTAGAAAAAATAGTTATAAAAAATGAGTAGAGCTTACGATCTTCTACACAATTTTAAGAATTATAACTACTAAACCAAAATACTTATTTGTTTTATAATGTAAAGTATATATTATATATAACATTATTGTATTATTAATGTGAAAATTTAATATTTAATATTTAGTTTTATTATTTAATTTAAATAGTAATTATTATTATTTAATTTAAATATTATAATAACTACATTACTTTTAAATTAAAATAATAATATTTAATATTAAAAATTAATATTAAATTATATAAATAATAACAAAATTTTAGGGATTCTCGTCTACGGGCTCGAACCTAAGGGAACCTATGATTTTTCTATGTTTTACAAACACAAACAATTGCATATATACAACTAATTACACAAAACTATATTTAATTAATTAGGGAGCTCAATTCCCTTCATAGAACATCAAGATCAAGCATTTTGGGGTTTAGGGAAAGTCATTAATCCCTTGGCCACCAGGTGTTAGTTCCAAGAAGAATGTACATACTTTGGGATCTAGGGAAACGCTCAACCTATGGTCATAGGGTATCAATTCACCCTAACTAGAAGAACAAACGACTTTGGAGTTTAGGGAAACTTCAACCCATGACCACAAGGTTAAGAGTCATGCAATATCTCAATTCACCTTAGACAGACAAAATAATAGAGACAGGAAACTACAAATAAACAATAAGAAAATAACTAAACATTGTCAACTAATGGAAGCAATCAAACACAAGCAGTCTTGTTAGTCATAGAGGCAATCAAACAAACATGAACACAAGCACAAATAGAGAAAATAACTAAACACTCTATTAGTTGATAGAGACTGTCAAACATAATACTAAGTAAGGTATAGGGCCAACCCCTCTACTCACAGTCATGTCATACCCTTTAGCAAGATTTTTCACTCCCCTTACATGGAATATCGACTCCTAAGTGGGGTTCTTGCTCCTTAGGATCGTTCTTTTTGTTCTTGGGTGGTTTCCTCCGGAGGTTCTCCTCCTATTCTCGAGGTCTTAATTGTTGAAATAACCAATTCAGCAATCGAGTTTGCTCCTTCTAGCTTTAGATAATCACCTAACATTCTTCCATGTATATTGAGAACACAATCGCAACCCATAATTAGCATGGATTCAGGATCATAACTGGTTGATTTTAGGTTATCAATTGATTACGTAATAGAACATAATCCAAAACTCAAGCGAGATCACAATCATGAAAACAGATTAAGAATTGGAAAGACAAAATGGTAGAAATTGCATAAGAAAGACAAAGAATCAAGAACTCAAATCAATTTGCATTCCTAAACCTTGAATTGACAAAGAAACTTAGCCTTCCTTGGCCATCGTCATAGAAAACCTAGCAAAAATATAGAGAAGGAAAACAAAGAAAATTGCAGAAAAACACAGCAAAAGACTACTGAGAAGAAAGAAAAGCTTTCAATGCAAGAAACCCTTTCTACTTCCCAAAACTCAAGAATCTTCAACAAGTTTCTAACTAACTAAGTAACTCCTCAACTTCCTAACTGAGCTTCCTAATGATTACATGCTCGAAAATGCTAAGGAGAATGGACTTGGGTAGAAGCTTTAGCAGTCCAAAAAGCACACCAATTTACAAGGAAAAGTCCAATCTAGAGTGGTGTAGAGGCAGTAACTTCACATCCATATTTGACACTTCAAATGGTCGAACTGAGTTGAACTGCTAAGAGAGAAGTTGTATATCTTTGTCTTAACTTTCAAGGGATACCAAGATTGTCCAATTTGAAGGTCTATAGCTTTAGATATGACTTACACAAGATAGCAATCTCATAGTGAAAATTAAGTCCAAAAATAAGTAAAGATTAACAATTATTCTCAATTAAGCTCAATGACCCAAGACTCAACCAATGTGTGATTATTAACCAAAACATAATGTCAAATATGTCCAACATAAGTCACTATTAGGTGCCTCAAAAATGATTTATCAGTAACCTTTCCCCCAAGGAAAGGTTGGAATTGTCCTTATTGGATCAATTACCCCATGGAATGAGCTACAGGGAACTAGTCGCCATGACTTTTGTGCGTGGATCAGCCAAGCACTTTCGTGGTGAGTTTGTATTTTCCTTTAATGGTCCAGTGAGTCGGCCTTGTGCTGATTATATTGACTTTTATTTTGTTTTGTAGAATACCTAATGATGAGGAACTTCGATTTTACTCTCCTGTGTCGCAAACTTCAGGCTACAAAGAAAAGTTCTAAAGGAGAGTCGCGTCCAATATCGGAGGTGACTCGACCAGCCGACCAGGAAATAAACCAACTTGTGTCGAGGCTGACTTAACCTACCCCTATAGAGGTTGGAAGCTCTAGTGGCGAGAAGAGGAAGGCCCATTCATCTACTGCCAAGGAGACTTCTCAACAAAGAAAAGGAAAAGGGGTTGCCTCCATTCCTAAGGAGGAAACCTCACAAGATTAGTCAAGGGACACTACTGTTCCTAGTGTCGAAGGGGATCCTGAATTAAAAGCCAACCCCTCTCCTTCCACCCCTGCAACCTACTTCTCACAGGGGCAAGCTTTGGGGTTGTGGCTAGTTGGCTTGGCAGGTTTGAATGTCCCTATAGGGAACATGTCTTTATAGGGTCCCAACTTCCAACCCCATAACATGATAGACCTCAACTTCCTTTCCCCCTTTGACCGAGAGCTGCTATTGAGAGGAGGGGTTTAGACTTCTTTGGACATGGTGGTTGCTTACCAAGCTCAAACCTAGGTTATGGTTGGATTCTGGGGCAGAATCTTCCAAAAGTTTGAAGAAGTGATTAAACGAGAAGTTGTCCGAAAAGCCGAGATAGAAAAGCTTCGCAAGGAGATTGGGGCGCTAAAGTTCGAAGTTGAAAGTCTGAAGTTAGAAGTAGCACTTGATTGCAAGGAAATTGAGAAGTTGAAGTCTAAAAATTTTGAAGTGTGGAACACTTTAGATGACATTCTAAAGGACCTCAGCATCTCTCGTACCCAGATCATGGAAAGTGAAGCCGCCCTTCCTCAAGAGAAGCAAAATATTGTGGCTTTGGAGAAGGACTTTCGGCTAGTCGAAAGGAAAGTTACACAGGTCGAGCTAGATACAAAAATGGCTCAGGCTAAGGTAGATGCACTATCTTCCGATCTACACAAAGCCGAAGAAACCATTGTAAATGAGCATATTCTCTCGATTTTAAGAAGGCCCTCTACTAAATCGTACTTATTTACCCTAATCTTGACATCAACAACATGAGTGTAGATAAGGATGTTAAGGATGGGACCCTTGTATCTTTGGATGACATGGAAATGGAGGGATAGTAAAATTGTAAAAATGTTAATTTGATTTTTAATGAAGAGTTTCCCTTTCATTATGTCCATATCATGTTCTTTTCTTTTTCTTTTTATTTATTTATTTATTTACAAGTGTTGGATCCGGGGCAAGAACCGAGTTCGACTTAACATCTTGTCTTGATCTTATTCCCAAAATCCAAAAATTCATTTGCAGGACTCCTTTCGACGTCTTAGTGCCCCTACATGAACCAGAATGAAGTCAGCCTCAATAGTTAACTTGCCAAAATTGAATATAACGAATAAAAAGTAACCAAGACTAAGGGGTGTGAGACTTGAGCTGTGAATGGAAATGATACAAGAGCCAAGTTTAAAATTGAAAATGGCATGGAGCCGAATCGTAATAGAAAACGACATGGAGCTGAGTTGCAATAGAAAACGACACAAAGCTGAATTGCAATAGAAAAAACGACATAGAGCCGAATTGGGAATGGAAGCAGCACGAGGACTGTATTGGAAACAGGAGAAATGGAAGTACGGGGACCTCAAATGCATGGACATAGCCTCCTTAAAAAGATAAAAGTACGGTATTTTGACTAAGACAAATAGGAGGTGGATGACAATGGAACATGTAGAATACTT
Source organism: Mucuna pruriens (assembly GCA_025330945.1). Classification (NCBI taxonomy): domain Eukaryota; kingdom Viridiplantae; phylum Streptophyta; class Magnoliopsida; order Fabales; family Fabaceae; genus Mucuna; species Mucuna pruriens. The sequence continues at coordinate 281,796 of JAENHJ010000522.1, forward strand.
TAATGATATACGAGTGGCGCTACCAAGATAAATCTTTGTGAAACACCTATGTCATGAAGGTGATATGCATGTATGTATGGAGTTATGCACCTAGTCATGTAGTGAGGAGATGCGGGTTGTATGTGAGAGACAGTGGCTTGGACGGTATGAGGGCGAGAACTTAGGTTCTTCCTAGTTCCACGCATCTTAAGACCCGCTTAAGGGAAGTGGTGCCTTCCGTGCTGCCTTTTCTTTCTAAAGACGTCTCATCTTGATACTCCGTCTTGGCATATTTTCATTTTAACACCCTAGTCTTCTTGTAATTTTATTTTTATTGTCTGTGATGTCTTTATTTTGCACGTATCCACTTTTAAATCATGAAATGAAATGGAAAAGGTAGGGACACTTTCAGTGGTAATAATGTGTATTTCATTAATCAGTCAAACAAATGATGTTACAAGGGGAAAGGGGTTATGATGGGAAACAAAATGGGCTGGGATAACACTATTATTCTTTCTGCGTATGTGATAGTTGATTTTTTTAGTCATCGTTATTTCTCCTATCAAAATACTAGATTTTCCTATGTTATGAGTAGCATAGGGTCAACCAAGGTCATATATCTCAAGGACATGTGGTTCTTTGATTTCTAGTGTCTAAGGCTGGAAAAAATTGCAGAACTGGGAAACCTAGATGCGGACAAACTCAGTAATGATAGTAAACAGGTCTTTTTTTTATAGAGAAACGTAAATTTGCAAGAAAATTAAAGATTAACTAAAACATTTAAAGAAACATAAAGAGTAAAAGCTATATCTATTAAACGTATATTTATTATACCAGCTACAAAGGGATCAATAGAATGATTCTATTTCAGATTTCTAATATGCAAGCAAGTCCTCACTAACCTATTTCCTAAGGCAACCGCCTAACATCCCTTTGTTACCGACTGAGGGCTTACGCAACCATAGCCTCGAGTTTGGTAAGGATTAAGCTTGTGGTTGATGTAGGTTATCTAATGAATACCTATAATATTTCTTGGGTAGGTTCCAACCAGTTCCTAATCTAGCGTGGTCTATTGTTATCATGCACAACTATAACAAAATCAAGAACATACTAAACTATAGAAATTACAAACATACCAGTAAAAGAAACATATTCATTCATTGATTAGCCAAAATACTGATACATGTAGTGAATTCAGGGGGAAAGATGGTGACCAGCTTCCTACGACAACCACTAGTAGTAGTTGCAGTGTTCCACCTATGATGGCTAGGGTACTGAGGGGTTGAATCACCAAATAATGTGCCAATAAGCCCTAACAGTCCCTTCTTAGCATACTCAAACATTGGTCCTGCGTTCACTCAAGCTTAAGCAAACGTCATACTGAAGCACCATGGAACAAAGAAGGATGACATGAAAATATGGAGGTGAACGATGGAGTGTGAGTGTGTATTGCCAAAGCTTCACTAACCTTAGAACTTAGCCATGCATCTCTATTTATACATTCATCACCTAACTAACTCTATAACTGAAATACCCGAAATAATAGATTTAACCACTTGATCTAACAGAGTTAACAATACTCTAACTACTTTCCTAACTACAATGTGCTAAATTACATTTTGCATGTGCTTGAATCTTGTTGAAGTGGAGTCGATCTTCTGATACTGGGATGAATCCGGACTGATGAGAGTCGACATTTGATTGAGGTCGGCATGTCGATATCACTCGGTCCCAAAGTCGGCTTGTGGAGTTGGCTCTACAGGAGTCGGCATATGACTGATGATGATAGAGTCAGCTTCATCCATCCGGGACACATCTGGCCTCAACTGGGCTGACTTCATTCTAACCAAGTCGAAGTCGGCCTAGAGGGTTTCGTCTAGCTTGGACGACTTCCTCTAGCTGATTCAACTTTGTCTGGCTCCTCTTTCGGCCTACAAAACAAGACTTATATTTTTGTTAGATAAAATCAGTAACTTAGCCTAGATTCATATTTTCCTTAGTTTAACCTTGGAATTCTAAATCTTAGCCAATACATGATTCTTAACTACAAATTATAGTTTATTCTACCTATCTAAAGACCTTGTAGGGGGTATAAAATATACATTATCAGTAAGCCGTAAGGCAAAAATGACAATTGCTCATGGTGCTGAGTTGGGGTGAATCCAAGAGGATGATCAGGAGTATTCTGGGGAACTCTAGAAGTACTTCCTCCACTCCCCTTTTCAGCCTCTATCTTCTAGAGAAGCTTTAGGATTTGACCCATCTGTGCTTTCAATTGGTTCACATCTTCCTTCAGCTCCACATGTTGTTCTAAGTCGTCCACCACCACTTCCACTAACTTGGTCTTAGCGCGTGTTCCGTAGGGATGTTGCAACAGTGTCTTATGCTTGTTTCGGTTTAGTGTTTTTGCAATTTATTAAAATATGCAAGGTATTAAATTATGCATGCAATGTCATGATGTAGAATGCCTATGCTAATTCGGAATTTGGTCATAATCTCCTAAGATAGACTATTAAGCCAAAGGTGGGTCATGCCCATTTTCATTAATCAAAACATCTTTACATGGTCCTAAGTTACAGGTTCTTTACAGAAACCTGATGGATTTCTTTTACCAACTCTCCACACCTTTCCCAGAAGGAGGCAATCTCTGGCGGGGTTTCCAATGGGTTGGTCACTGCCTCTGCTTCCTTAAGACTTCTTGGGATATCATATATCGCTTGGTTCACTAGCCACGCCAACTTCTTGTACCGATCCTCCCAAAAGGCGACTTCCCCTCCCATGACTTTCAAATGTTGTTTGGCATGATCCCGTAAGTCCACGAATTGTTTGTTCCATGCCATGGTTTCTGTTTCAAGTTTGAAAATGGTTCCTTTGGAACATTCTTCCATCTCATGATTCCTTCTTCGTTCTTGAGTTAATTGGATTTGAACCTGATGGAGTATTTGCTCAAATTTTTTTCCCGACAGTTGCTCTCTCATCGCGGTGTTTCTTGCCAAGTTTAATTGTTGTCTCATGTTTTCTAGTTGCTCCTATAATGCTTTTTCTATCATTTGGGAATCTTTTAACCTTTCCTTCAGCCCTCGTTTTTCCAATAGTGCTTGGTTTCTTTCATCTCTCCTCAAACACATTTCTCGATCTGTTGCAATCAAGCATCCTTTCATTTTGGCTTTGCTCTTCTCCTCCCACTTGGCTCTTTTTTGTCTCAATTTGGAGGTTTTCTTTTCTCTCTCTATTTCTTCATGAGCTTCCATTAGTCTTCTTTTTAGGCCTCTTTTTTCTTCCTCTATCTCGGCCAAGGTCTCCTTGAGTTGGGTCACCCCATCACTGCATAGGTCGAGTATGGGATCCTTCTTGACTATAGAAAGGATTTGGCTGAAAGGTAGCCCAATCCAATCAAGCTGATTTTTAAGCCAACTTCTATAATTGGTGGAAGGACCGTGACACCTAGGCCCTATTTCACGTCCCTTTCGGCTAATTTGTCCCCATTCTCATCTTTTGTTTCTTAATATTCCCATGTTTGTTGGTCTTAATCCATGTACGAGAAGGGGCTTCAATGATTCTTCTTTCGGAGGGTGCGCAATAAGGTACCTAGACTATCTAAGTGAGATGGTGGGGTTATAATTGATGCACTCTCGAGTCCCCATTAAAGGGATATTTAGAAATAGTCCACATTGTAGAATTACTTCTTCTCTCTCATTCCATATGGGGTACCAACGAATGGTCTTGTCAGAGGAGTTCCTCAGAATCCAAGCCCATTCTTGATCTGTTAAGGTTTTCACAAAGCACCATTTGTAGTCTTCTATTAGGCATGGTGTCATGCGTGTACTGGTAAATATATGGGTAGTGATCCACAGGTAAGGGTATGTAAGCAACAGGTCATTCTTCCTCTTTTTCCTTCATGGCTATTGTTCAATGTGTAGTATGTATTGGCTAATACGACCACCACAAGATTTTTATTTTTCTCTCGACATGCCCAAAAAGCATCTATAGTTGCATGATCCACATAATCGTCAAGGCGTGGCAAGAGGACTATTCCAAAAAGTGATAGTCCTAGTACATCAACAAAGGTCTCCTAATCCCCCACTTCGGATAGGGATTCCATTCTCTTCTCTAGGTAAGCTCGGGGAATGCCTTCCACATCGTTTCTCTTTAGCCTCTTCTTGGCCAACTTCGACTTCGACACCTTTAGCATTGTCGTGACCTTTGCCCACAATGGATAATTTCCTTGGTATAGGTAGGGTTGTCTTTTTGTTAGTGAAAACCCCATGAAGCATTCATATTCCTCTAGTGTAAGAGCCAATTGAAATTCTTAAAACATAAAACTTCTAAGATGGAGGTCATAGAATTGGGCCAATGCCGATAGAGCCTCATGCTGCACTTCTACTTCCATCAAGTCTAAGATTTTTTCAAACTTGTTGTCGAAGTTCAAACGCTAGCATCCTTTCAATAGACTCCTGAAGCGCTTCAAGGATTTCAATTCAAGCAATGTGACCCTGATGGGCAGTGAGACTCGTTTCCCTTCCTTTGGCTCAATAGTCATTTCTTTCTTTTGGAGTTTTATCACCGTATTTCGTCCCATGACGATCTGATCAATCTATGCAATGTCTAAATGTGATGATGCATCCAAAAAGAAAATGAAAACTTGGGCAGGCCCTTAGCATTGTGACCAACTAGAAAAAAATGCAGGTATGCTTTCGATGTCGTGACCAACTCGGGAATTAGGATTCTCTTAAGTGTCTTATGGGTTTTGGATACACCATTCCAATCAGATAAGTCCAAGGTTTGCAACGTGTTCTTCCCCCAAGGAATGTTCTATTTCTCTCAATACAAGTCTCTAGAGCTTTAATATCTTTTATATGACATCCCACAAATAGGACATTCGTCCCAAGTGTGGTTATTCGTAAGACGATCTCGCTGAGACTTTCGTGATGGCCAAATAGGGAGTAGTCCCTAAAGTGGATACCACTACTCGTCTCTCACTCCCTAAGTTGCACTCTAGCCCAGGTATAGGACCTCACTCAAAGCATGTGAGTTGTGTAAGCATGGTGTGTGCGGAAGACTACCCACAGATTCACCTATTGTTGTAAAAATAAATCAACATACTCACATGTGTTCTATCCTAAGGTTCAAGGTAGAAAAAACACATAATGTAAATACAATCATGAAAAACAAAACGAGAATGCAAAAAAATGAAGAATGGATAAAATAGTCGAAAGGTAAAAATAGCAAAAAGAAGTCATTAATTTTACGCATCTAATTATATAGGCTTGACTCTCTAAAAAAAGTATCCCCAGTAGAATCACATTTGTTGCAATCATGGCCATGACGATGTCGGCAAAAAGTTTAATGTTAGAGTTTGAGTTCCTTTCAAAAAAGTCAAGAAACGCCACCAGCGTCTTTTAAGGAAAACACCAGAAAAACCTGGGATTGGATAAGGCTGGTCTACGAGAACAGATTTCAAGCTCGGGAGTCCATTATGCGTAGGGAAGGTGTTAGCACCTTACGATGTCTGTCCTAGGATAGTTACCTTAATTAGATGCATGAAATTTATTATGACTTCTAAATTATCATTTTTTGCCTTTCAAATGCAAACAAAAATGGATTTTATTATTGGGAGAGGAAAGATATATTTTTTTTGGTTTTTTCAACTTGACAAGAGTTGCATATTACTCTTATGTATCTCCTTATGCAATGAAGAATTCAAAGTTTACGTAGTTCTGGCTGGGTGATACCTAAAGGAGTGTTTGCTTGTTCTACAAGTAGCTAAGGCCGACTAGGTGTTAGTGGATACAAAGGGGAAGGCAAGGCCAACTAGGAGTCGGCCAATTAGGTGGAAGGGTATGCCGATTTGAAGTCGGCTAAGATTCTGACGAAATCTATTATTGATTGTATGCAATTAAAGAGAGACTTGTTAGGATAAAGGTTTACTTGACGAAATCTATTATTGATTGTACGCAATTAGAGAGACTTGTTAGGATAAAGGTTTACCTGTTTGGTTGCTCTATCATTGCTACAAGGATTTCACTCCTTCAAACAATATATTTTTTTCTTTCTTTCAACTATCTGGGAACTATGCTAAACTCCTTTTTTTTTCTCCTTTCTAACGAAGGTTCTTTAGGAACCTCTCAACATCTCTCCTTCTATTTCTCTTGATCCTTTTTTTTTTCGACTCCTTTCATTGAACCCTCATTCTCCTTTTATAGAGGGAATTTCATAGTTTCGAATCTTGGAGGAGATCTCTCTCATTAATGGACATGATCATTCTTCTTACTCTTAACCTTGTATTAGGGGTGAAGGCATGCTACAACAAGAGACCGGTGACTGCTTTTAAGAAGAAAAACAACGATTCTCAGATTGGTGGCAATTGAGTCTGGAGAGGAGTGAAACTTCCTCCTTATGCCATTCTCTACACAAGTCCTTATATACAAGATATGTTGTTCGATGTAGAACTTCAACTTATAATCTTCAAAAAGTTGTCAACTCCAACATCAATTTGACAATACCATTATTAGTCTGACAAGGACCAACACAAAATATCCTTCAAAGTAACTCATTCTGACAAGGACCAACAAAATAAAAGTCCTTCGAATTAACCTTGAACCATTATAAAGCATACTACATATCCCATCACAAAACGTTCTTTGGATTTGTTTAATGTGTTCTTTTATTTGTTTTGTATTATGTTTATTTTTCAGAATTTGCCAATGGAAATTGCTCATTTTTTAAGGAGACATGTATTTGAAATACTGTAGACTTTGTCATAGTTGTGGAATGATTATGAAATGTGTTGTTCAAATTTGGAAAACTCCACGGAGGTCTATTAAAGTTTACAATGAATGGAAGAAATTTTATATCGAATATGGTTTACAAAAGGGTGATGAAATTGGTTGAGTTTGGAGACGAGAAAGTTGATATAGTTTATGTTAAAATAAAAAAAGTGATTAGCTTTCGAAAACTCCACGGAGGTCTATTAAAATTGGCAATGGATGGAAATTTTTTTTGTCGAATATGGTCTACCAAAGGGTGATGGAATTGTTTGAGTTTGGAGACAAGAAAGTTTATTTAATTGATGTTAAAAAAAAGTAGTTATCTTTTGAAAATTCCACGAAGGTCTATTAAAATTGGTAAAGGATGGAAGATATTTTATATCAAATATAGTCTACAAAAGGTTGATGAAATTGTTTGAGTTTGGGCACAAGAAAATTAATTTAGTTGATGTTTAAAGAAAGTGGTTAGCTTTTTTTATTTTGGTTGACTTTGTTGTATCTAAGTATTAAAAGAAGCATTATATGAAGGTAAATGTTGATTTTTTTTTTAATCTTGCCTTTTGTTTATAGTATTTTTTGCAACCTAAAGTAAATGATATAAAACTAGTTTAGTAACCTATGTGGTGCATAAGCGACTTTCTGTATTATGTATATTATTGAAATATCATTAAAAAAAAAACAGGTTAAGATACGTCAAAAACAGTTTTTGACCATTTTATCTAATTACTGGTTTTTTTAACAGAAAATAAAAAATATTTATTGAAAATTTAAAACTGCCACAAAATATATTTTTATTCTTCTTTCATTTAATATTTAGTGATGGTTAAAAACCTTCAGTAAATGTATTTCCATTCTTTTTTACTTAACATATTTTGATAATTAAAAACCACCAAAAAAAAACACATTTTTATTCTCCTTCATTTTTAGTCATGCCCTTATGAGTAACAGGAATTGTTGCCTTTGAATTAAGGTATTGTAGGGTAGTCAGTAAGAAGGTAAGATTGGAACTGATATGGAGGCATCCCATGTCCCCCAAATGGAAAAGCCAGGAGAATTCAACAACATTCTCTTAAATTTCTTACGGGAGTGTTCTTGAGTTTTTTTATAAGCATTAGGAGGTTTCTGTCTAAATCAGAAAAAGTATATAGAAGATCTGCACAAACACATACCCATATTAGTCCAGGTGTCTAACAATCATCAGAAAAAACAGTTGCAACCACATACAATTTGAAGTGTAATACAATTTGAAGTGTAACACAATTTAAATATTCATCTTAAAATCAAACTGAAAACATCGTTAATAATAAGAATATATCCTTATCTTTATCCAAACAATTTCCTAAAATTTGAAAAATAACAAAAATTTCGAAAACTAAGGATTCATTTATTTTGAGAAAATATTGTCTGTTTTCACTTTTAGTTAAAAAACCATCACCTTGTTTTCAATATATTTCTTGTTTTCAAATATTTGTACATGAACAAGCGAAAAAGGCTTCATTTTTCTCTATTTCTTGTACAAATCTTTGAAAACAAGAAACAAATAGAAAACAAGGTGTTCATTTTCAACCAACAGATATTTAGGCATATTTTCAACAAGAACAAAAAGCAAATTGAAACAACCATATAGATAAGAAACTAACCATCCTGAGTCAGAAGAGGATAATCTGAAGCACTAAGGTTAATAAACCAATCCTAGTCTTTAGTTCTCTTGAGCATAATGGCACAAGTATGAAGGGTGTGAGAAATCATGGTTGGTCCTCTGTATGTGACCATATTAGCTTTCTGAATCATGAAAGCATTTCCAAACTCTTTGAAGACAGGCTGTTTCTCAATTCTAGAAGCAAGCTCCAACCTCACCTCCAGTGGTGTCTCAAGGTCCAAATAAACAAGATAATGGTTCAGTGGATGTAAAGGGAAAGAAGTGTTCTCCAAAGCTTCTCCAAATCACCCTTTGAGCCAGAAATCAAGTAAGCAAAGCGAGGAATCGTAGGCGCGAGAGGAGCTGGAACAACAGCAGAAGAAGAAGAAATCAAAGTAAAATTTTAAAATTTAGAGATCAAAATTAAAAAAAAAAATTTAAATGAAGTATCGAATTTTATTTTAGCATTTATAATAAAAGGATAAAAGAAACTGAACAAATAGAATGAGTGATTATCACGTGATAGACAGTAATATCTTTTTTTATATATCTCTTTTGTCTTTATAATTTTTTTGTATATATTTAAACTTTTAATGGTTTCTTTTTCCCTCTGGTCTAACTGAAATTCACTACTTAAAATAAAAAAGAATGGCCATCACCTCACAGAAACAGAGCCTGTTTGTACAGGAACTCTTTCACTCTACATCAGAATTTTCAAGCCTAAACAAAGTAGAAAGCAAATGAAACTTGCATCAACGGTGGAAAAAAAATTAAACTGCATTGCAAACTTGTAAGTATCATTGATAAGGGTTGAGAACCTTAATGCGCGCAAGTAATGCCATATACCAATTCCTACAAGGCTGAACCATCTCTTTAAGTTTCTCTAGAAGATCTCTAATAAATGCATCTGCTTCTAACTCCTATTTTCTAATTTCTTCTTCCTAGTAAATAAAATACAATCATATATTAAAACCATATAAGATTGTACCTGATGGCCCCTTTAATTAGTTAATGAGAAAGATAAAAAATTCTTAGTTGTTGGACTACAAGTGTCCTTAATGGCTTGCTTTCCTAATGGCTAGAGTAAAGCTAGCAACAAAGGCTTGTTCTTGGTTATGGTGCGGCCAAATGACAGATCTCCTTCTTTATTTTCAACATTACAGTCACCTCTCTGTACTATTTATCACCATATTGAATATGAATGTATACTCACAAAAATATCAATGTAAACCAGAAATTTTAACACTCCACACTAGAGGACTATATGTCAAAAGAGCAAATGAGCAAAAAGCAAATAAATGGTTCAAATATAGCAGTAAATTTACACCATGGAGGAGGACTTATAAAGCAGTAAGAAACATTTGGAATTTTGGAACAAAGATAAGTTCTAAACTATGTATGTGTGCCTGGATAAATGAAATAGAGATAAAAAAAAGGATTTGATAATAGAAGATATACCGAATGAAATAATCACAAGTTATCAACATTAGCATAGAAATGCTACATATCAAAATTTATAAAATAATATTTTGTAAGATAAAAAAAGTAATTAATTAATTTTAAAATTTTATTTTATTTTCTATCATGTTAATTTTGTTAAAAATTGAAATGTCACTGCTCATTTTATTTTCTATCTAAATCTACACAATTAGACATATTTATGGACAAAGAAACGTCACTGCAAAACAGAATTTGCATTATTAGAAAGGCATAATTTGATATATCTATCACCATTCACTTTTATATATAATTTGATACCATATGATGTGTCATAATTTATCATCCCACAAACCAACAACACTGATCATTTTCTGCTCAGTCATTATGAATTCCAAGTGCTGCACCTGTAATGATTATAAAACAACACTCGAAATAAAAAAAGGCTTTCAATGTGTTCTTGACACTTAACATTAATATTACTATCTGAAATTTATAAATCAGTCTAATACGAAATCAAACAGTTCAAAGTTCGTACTCAAGCTCACCTACGTAAGAATAAATAAACAATGTTGGCCAGATTGCAAGTTTGATCTTGAGGTGTTTTGTGATATTTGGAATTATATTTTGCCTTGATTAATGACCTGCTTTTGACTTGGAAAATCTAGTAGCCTAATTGAACATAAGAGGATCTTAGTAAACAAGTATAAAAAACCTAGTAACATGAGTTAATAATGAATCTAAAGTTCAGATTAAATGAATAGCAATGCAATTATTCAAATATCTTTAAAACAAAAGAAAATATAAAAAATATTATACGAAATATCATTAAAATAATTTTGATCTAATTAATTAATTAGTTAACTTTTTCTAAAACAAAAAATTTCAATATCTAAATTGTTGATAATTTAACATAGAGTAACGGGTACTACTTACTACACAACCACTTCGATCCATTTTGTAATAACTAAAAGTCTACAATTTACATATTTTTCATTCCAATATACAATTATTTAATATATATATATATATATAATAATTGAGGCTTTTTCTGGGATTGATCGATGTCACTTTCTCTTTCAATATTTGAGCTGGTTATGTAGGCTAACAAGATTGGGGCAATATTTGACGCATGTTCTCGGCTTCAAGAAGCTGAATTTAAAATGAAAGTTTTTTTTTTTTTTTTGCTTTGTTGGTATAGGAATAGATGATGGAGGTGGTGACGTGGGAAGAGATATGGAACGTGAGTGCAGTGCAGGGAAATTATCTTATCTAAGATCAAACCTAAGCCATGTTAATTTAGGACAGCATACAGTATTACATCAACTAGTCATTTTAAACTTATAATGCAAATATAATCATATTATTCAATTCGTGACTTATGGTTTAATTATTGAACTAGTGATCTAATATTCTAACTGAGTGAATAATTGGTTGAAATTTTAAAATATTATCTTAGAAGTAAGGGTTTTGCTATTTACGGATACATAGAAGGAAGGGGAGGAGAGGAGTTAAAAGGAAGGTTTTTGTTATTTATATCTCTCAATTTATTAGGTATATAATTATGATAATTACTTTATTTGAAAGTGTACCACTCGACCAATATGATTGGAGTAGGCACATGCAAGGTTGTATAACGATTTGTACCATCTTCTAGCAAAGGTAGATTATAACTGATATGTCAGGGTGCAGGGCTTGAACATGTCGTTTTGCCCCTGACATGTTCTTGGCACCTTTTATCATGTTGTCTAGTACCTTTGGGAGTTAGAAGACAAAATCCTAATAGGAATGAGAAAATAGGGGAAGTATATATGTATGAAGGAGTCTATGAAGGAAGACATGTTGCTGATTATGTATTCTAATTGTAGACCAAAACATTAGCACCCACCATGTTCAGAGCTACACCATACGACGAAAGAAGATCGGAGACTAGAAGCAACTATGTCGGTAACCTGCAATCAGGTAGGCTCTAGTTCAGGAAGTGAGGAAGGAACCTTGCAACGTTTGATGCACGCTGTCGCAAGCTTGCATGAGAGGAGTGAGGAGCAAGCACAAATGATGGAAGAGTCCAAGAAGAGACAAGAAGAGGTCAAGTGGCAGCACAAAGAAGAGCCGAAGCATGTTGTAGAGCGTGAGGCTAACTTGAGGGAGCAACTGGAGTCACTTCGGGACTCAACATGCCTGATCGACCTACCTCCACATCGAATGGTATGGACCCTACCATTTAGTGAGTAGATAGATGATATCCCTATCCCCTCACAGTTCAGAGAGCTGGTGATCGACCCATTCGATGGCTCGCAAGACCTACAAGAACACTTGCAAGTTTTTCAAACTTAAACCTACATCAACAGGGCCAACGATCACCTAAGTTGTAAGCTATTCCCAAGCACGTTGAGGGGAGTGGCGATGCGATGATTTTCAAGCCTGCCTCCACGCTCTGTAACGTCATTCATAGGCTTGGCTGCCATCTTTGAGTCCTAGTTGCAACTAATAAGATGAAGCGCCTTGAAGTAGTGGATTTGTTTGACATCAAGCAATCCAGGATGGAAACATTGAAGCAGTATTTAGCACATTTTATGGTTCAAGTCGATGACCCGAACCAAAAGTTCTTCGTTAAGGCTTTTCGAAAAGGACTACGGGCGGGTCCTTTTAGTGACTCTTTCGCTTTATCTTGGCTGACCAGCATGACCGAGATTAGAGCCAGGGTAGAGAAGCATGTGGAGGCTGAGGAAAACAAGGAGAAGCTCCTACAGGCTGAGAAGGTGGTATCGACCTTAGGAAAGAAGAATACCCATAGTTTCCAAGCTAATCACCAGTACATCCCAAGGTGAGGGAGTCGCCAGGAAACACGAGTGGAGAAATTTACTCCACTCAAGACGTGAAGGGTGCATATTCTAAGGGAGGTTTGTCATCTCAGGCTATTAGACATTCCACCCCCAACACAACGCCAGATGGGTCCTTCCTGGGACGAGTGGTGCGAGTTTCACAAGACTCACGGCCATGTGATAGAGGAATGCAGACTACTAAAAATTCAAATTAAGAAGTTGATATAGAAGGGTCATTTAGGCTGATTTGTGGCAAGAAGGGAGGACCATAGGCAAGTTGCACTTGAGCAGAACCGGAGGAATAGGAGCCAGACTCCTGGTCGAGACCGTGACCATGCAAGAGAACAACCGAGAAGATGTTGGGGAGTCTTGCCTAGGGATGTGGGTCAAACCCCTCCCCATCGTGGAATGATTGCAACAATAGTGAGAGGAGGTTCGATGGCGGAAATGTCATCAATAGCACGAAAAAAAGTATTCTTGATCGGTGTCGGCCGTTCAAGAGAGACCAAGCCGAATGCAAGATCTGTCAATCACATTCTCTGATGAGGATTATGAGGACACAATACCACACTCCGATGACCTCATGGTTATCTCATTGATAATCATGGATTATAGGGTGGAGCGGGTTTTGGTGGATCAGGACAGCTCGGCCAATGTCCTATTTTGGTTGGCTTTCTGCAAGATGGGCTTTTTGGAAGCAAATTTGGAGGCATGTCAGGGAACCCTAATTGAATTCACAGGGAAGCAGGTGGAGATATGAGGTGTAATCAATTTAGAAGTGACGATAGGGATGGGCTCTATGGTGAAAGCAAAGAAAATCAAATTCACAATGGTCAATGCATCGACGTCCTACAATGTCATACTGGGTAGACCTACGTTCAACTGATTCAAGGCGATAGTGTCAACAGTACACTTGCGTATGAAGTATCCAGTTAGTCAGTCGGTGCGAGTCATACGCATAGATCAGAGGGTGGCTAGGAAGTGCTATGATGAGAGTACACGAGTAGCCAACGGTTAAAGGAGGGCATGTACCGGGGCTGAGGAAATTAGAGTCCACTTCTTAGATATGGACCCTCGATTCGAGTAGGAGGATACACTCTCGAGCCTAGGAGAGGGTTTGAAGGAAATCTAGGTGGGTTTAGAGCCCCATCAGAAGACAAAAATTGGAGCATTCCTAGAGCCATAGATCGAGGGGACTCTAATACAGATACTTAGGGAAAACCGGGACGCATTTGCACGGTCACCGACCAACATGCCCAGCATCGATCCAAATTTCTTGTGCCATCGATTATCCATTGCCACGGGAGTATGCCCTATTAGTCAGAAGAAAAGATGGTTGGGAGAAGAGAAGAAGAGAGTGATTAAGGCCAAGACAGCCAGATTGCTATAGGCAGGTTTCATTCGGGAAGTTTGGTATCCCACCTGGCTTTCCTATGTAGTAATGGTCAAGAAGCCTAATAGTAAATGGTGAATGTGCATGGACTATACAAATCTAAATAAGGCATGCCTGAAGTACCCATACCCTTTGCCCAGCATCGATGCTCTCATGGATGGGGCCTTTGGCTGCGGCCTACTAAGCTTCATTGATGCGTACTCGGGTTATAATCAAATACGGATGCACCCCTACCATGAGTCCAAAACCGCATTCATGACGGATGAAGGTAACTTTTGCTACAAGGTTATGCCTTTGGGCCTTAAGAATGCAAGAGCCACCTATCAGAGGTTAATGGATTGCATTTTCAAGGACCATATTGGTAACCAAGTGGAGGTATATGTGGATGACATGGTGGTAAAATCGGAGACGGAAGGTGGGCATGTTGGCAATCTGTTGTCTGTCTTTAAGGTGTTAAGGAAGCACCAGTTGAAGTTAAATCTAGAGAAGTGTTCATTTGGGGTTAGAACCGGTAAGTTCTTAAGCTCCATGCTTACTCAAAGGGGCATAGAAGCAAACCCTGAAAAATACCAGGCGGTCATTGATAATACATAGTTTATACCCCTTAGTAGGTCTTTAAGATAGGAGCAATAAAATATAAATTGTTGTTAAGAACCATGTATTAGTTAAGATTTAGATTTCCAAGGATAAACTAAGGAAAATACAAACCTAGGCTATTTCATTGATTTTAGCTAACAAAAATATGAAGTCTGGTTTTGCAGATCAAAGGAGGAGCTAGACGAAGTCAAAGTCAACAAGGAGTATCTCGGCCAGACAGAACCGACTCCGCAGGACCGACTCCATGGCCGACCATAAAGCAGAACCGACTCCCATCCGGAACCGGATTCATCCAGGTTCTAAAAAGGTCGACTCGCTAAAAGCAAGATCCAAGCACATGAGAAATAATTAAACACATGGAAGTTAGGAAAGTAGTTAGGATTGTTATTTTTGGTATTTCTGTTTAGTCAGGTAGTTGAATTTGTTATTTCAGTTATTACAGTTATAGAATTAGTTAAGATAAAGCATATAAATAGGAATGTAAGGTTACATTTGGAGGGAGCGAAAACTATCGATAAACTCGTTTAAACACCCATACACACTTCCATTTCAACATCTTTGTTCAACAGTGCTTTAGAGACGCTCAGTCGGTCGAGTGGGTGTAGGACAGAGTTCGAGCTGAGCAGAGTTGCTAGAGGGGACTGACCAAGAATCTGGCACACTCTAGAAGGTACGACCTCTCATGTTTATTGTTCTCCTTTGGTTGAACACTACAGCTACCATGGCGGTCGTCGTGGGAAGTTGATCATCACCACCTTTTCCATTTGAATCCATCTTTGTATTGGTATTTTGAATAATCAATGAATGCATTTGTTTGATTGCTTGTATGTTTTGTAATTCCTGTTAGATAAATCTTTTCTGGCTTAAAGAATTGATCACGCTAGATTAGGGGTCAATCAGAACCTACCTAGGTAATATTATAGATAATCTTTAGATCATCTATGTCAACCACGAGCTTAATTCCTACTAACTCGAGGCCACAATTACGTAAGCTCTCAATGGGCAACGGACGAACGTTAGGCAGTCGCCTTAGGAAATAGGTAGGCGAGGAAATAGGTTGGCGAGGAAATATTTGCATGCTAGGAATCTTAATAGAATCATCTTTGAGATCATTATACCCAATATATATTTTTGTAAATAAATATAAGTAGATAATGTAGAAGTAATTCTTTACTTTCTTTCTAACACTGTAGATAATCTTTACATTCTTGCAACTTACTTTTACTGTAAAAATTCCCCATTTAAATTTCTTGTCAGAATTCGCATCCTACACACTCAGTGAGTAATCTTTAGCAGCCTTGTACCTTAGAAATATAGGAGCAAAAGTGTCCTTGAGAAGAATGATCTAGGTTGAACCTGTGCTACCATTTAACATAGGAAAATCTAGTATTTTGATATAGAAAAGGACGACTAATCCTTAGCCTATTAGTCATCAACATGAGGAGTCCCGGTAACATGAAGGAGGTGGAGCGGCTGACCGGGAGAATCACTGCATTGTCGCATTTTTTGTCCTAGTTGGCAGAAAAGTCAGCCCCTATTTTTCAATGCTTGCTCAAGGCAGAACGATTTAAATGGACGGGTGAATGTGAGGCGGCTTTTCAAGAGCTCAAGGCAATGTTATCGACTCCTCCTATTCTGACCCAACTGAAGGTAGGTAAGCCAATTTATCTGTACATATCCGTGTCTAATACTGAAGTAAGCTTGGTGATTGTCCAAGAGGAAGATGGTGAGCAAAGACCCGTTTATTACGTTAGCAAAGCCTTGCAAGGAGTAGAGAAGCGATATCAGAAGATTGAGAAGGTCGTCCTGGCCATCATCAATACTGCGAGAAGGCTAAGGCCATACTTCCAAAGTCATCCGGTGGTGTGTAGAATGGACTTGTTGATTTAACAAATCCTACAAAAGCTAGACTTAGTAGGAAGAATGATTTGGGTGGGTAGTTGAATTGTCCGAGTTTGAAGTAATGTATGAAAGGAGGGGACATATGAGGGCGCAAATGTTGGTCGACTTTGTTAATGAGCTCTCTCCTAATATTGCCAAGGAAGAGATCTCCATAAAGAGAGGAGAATGGATATTATTGGTAGACAGTTCCTCCAATAAAAAGGGCAGCGAGGCCAAAATTATTATCGAGGGACTAGGCAGGGTGATAGTAGATCAGTTGGTACGTTTCGGGTTCAAGGCAAGCAACAATCAAGCTGAGTATGAAGCCTTGCATGTCGAAATCAGATTGGCAAAGGAGTTGAGGGCTACAAGGCTAATGATAAAGAGCGATTCACAGTTGATTACAGGACAGGTCAATGGGGAATACCAAGCTAGAGATCTCCAACTCATCCAATACTTAGAGGCGGTCAAGGAGCAGGCCTTTGAAAAGTTTACCTTGTGGCACGTCCCTCGCAAGAAGAATGAAAAGGCGGATTTGCTGGCAAAGCTGGCAAGTACACGGAGGGGAGGACTTAATAAAACTATTGTTCAGGAGGCGCTAGGACAACCTACAGTACAGGAACCGGCCGTATTAAGCAGTGAGTGGCAACTATCATGGTTTGACCCGATAATTAATCACCTCTATATCGACAGTGTACTAGACGATCCGCAAGAGGCTAAGAGAATAAAAAGGAGGTGGCTAAATATGTCTTAATCGTCGCCCAGTTATACAAAAGAGGCTTCTCTTTTCCTTTGCTATGGTGCCTTGGGGAGCGGGAAGCAGAAAAAGCCCTGGAAGAAGTCCATGAGGGGGTGTGTGGAAGCCATATTGGAGGGAGAGCTCTGGCTAGCAAAATTGTGCACGCGGGATTTTACTAGCTGACTCTTAAGAGAGATAGCCTAGCGTTTACGAAGAAGTGTGACAAGCGTTAGAGATATGCTGACCGACACCAGGCGCCCCTAGAGAAACTACATTTTGTAATCTCCCCATGGCCTTTTTACATGTGGGGGGTGGATATCTTAGGTTCGTTTCCTTTAGCACCTGGACAAGTCAAGTTCCTATCGGTGGCGGTGGTTTATTTTACCAAGTGGATTGAGGTGGAATTGGTAGCCTCAATCTCGGGCAAAAGGGTGAGGCGGTTCTATTGGAAAAAGATTATATGTCAGTTTGGATTGCCAGCCATAATAGTGATTGATAACGACACTCAGTTTGCCGCACAATTTGTCATTGAGTTTTGTGTCCAATATGGAATCAAGCAAGCTTTTACCTCAGTCGAACATCCTCAGACCAACAGGCAAGCGGAGGCTGCAAATAGAGCCATATTGAAAGGATTGCAGAAACGACTAAAGGAGGCCAAGGGTTGTTGGGTGGAGGAATGCCCATAGTTATTATGGTCATATCACACCACACCACACTCGACCACTTAGGAAACCCCTTTCTGCTTAACATTTGGAACAAATGCAATGATCCCAATAAAGATAGAAGAGGCATCGTTTCGAGTCAGTTTGTTTCAAAACAAGAATAACGAAGTTGAGTTAAGAGAGAATCTAGATTTGTTACAGAAGGAAACATAGATGGCACACATTCGGGAGTGTGTTGCAAAGGCTAGAGTGGCTAGGAGATATAACATGACAGTTTTCCCATGCCCTATTCGAAAAGGCGATTTAGTCTTGCGGAGGAACCTCATGGGAGCGACTACGAACAAGTTGACGCCCAACTGGGAAGGTTCATTTTGAGTCCGGGAAGAGGTAGGGCATGGAGCATTTAAGGTGGAGCACCTCAATGGAAGGCCAATACCTTGAACATGGAATGCAGCAACATTAAGAAGATATTACAGTTAGATAACCAAAGTAATGTATGCCGCCCTACGGGCAGTAATGTATTTTGATTGAAGTTAAATGATATCTTTCTTCTCGTAGATGATTATTTAGATACCAATTAAGTGGAAAATATGCTATGCATAAAAAATTCTAAGACCCATAAGAGGCGGCCAATGCCTAGGACACAAATTCTAAGACCCAAAAGAGGTGGCCAATGCCCAGGGCAAAAATTCTAAGACCCATAAGAGGCGACCAGTGCCCAAGGAAAAAATTCTAAGACTCATAAGAGGCGGTTAGTGCCTAGGGCAAAAATTCTAAGACCCATGAGAGGCAGCCAGTGCCTAGGGAAAAAATCCTAAGACCCATAAGTGGTGGGTAGTGCCTAGGGCAAAAAATTATAAGGCCCAAAAGAGGTGGCCAATGCTCAGGGCAAAAATCCTAAGACTAATATAAAACCTATAAAGACATATGTCCCCTAAAAGGTAAGTGTTAGTAAAATGATCATGTAGAACCCGACACAAAAACCAAAGGTCATTGTCAAAATATAAACATGGTCGATGCTTTATCATATCTAAGGAGTAGTCTACAATAATCCTAGGGGGAAATGTGCGGGAACACAAGTCAAAAAATAGAAAGCATGAATAATTTGATAGATAAAGAAAGCATATCTCGAATACCTTAAAGATAAGCACAAAAAGAGAAGAAAATGTCTAAAAATAAGGATAACATTCTAAAAAATAGCTAAGGAATAGCCTAAAAAAGCTAAGGCAGAGGTGAGCTTGGTGGGGTAGTGACTTCAACCAATCGACCATCAACAATCTCCTTGAAAGGGCCGACTTTTGAAATATCGACAGCAGGATGGAGAAAAGCAACTTGTTCTACGACACGAGCAAAGCTAACTTTGAATTGGTCAACTATAGCAAGAACTCGCTCGGCCAAGGAATCGTCCTTATCTTTGATAAGTTTATCTTTGGCTAAATTCTCCTCCTTCAGCCGAGACACCTCTACTTCCTTCTCCTCCTTTAACCGAGTCAGCTTTGCTTCCACTACTTGTAGTCTTTTTTCAATCTTCAGTTTATCTATTTGGAGTTGTTGTTTTTCAGTTTCCAATACAGTTATCTCTTGCTGCAACTGTTGGATCACATTATTTAAATAGTCGCGTGTACGTTCTAGCTCCCTTTGAGATAGCATGACATCCTTAGTTTGGCACACAACCGCCTAGAGTTGATCTTGTAGACCTGTAGTGGCCTTCCGGTAGTTGTTTAATTTACCTTCAGCTTCAAGAAGAGAGGCCATTAACTTGACATCGGAGTCATAGGCCTTTTGATTTTTCTCAGTTAAAACTTTGTTATTGGCCTCCAAGCTCTTAAAATTTTGCTTGACAGCCCGGGATAACACCAAGGAATATCCTGCATATCATTGAAGGGCTTCAAATACCCTTGATATCCCAAGAGCGCTCACCTTGTGAAGGTCCAAGCTGACAGATAGGTGACGATCCACCACATCAGACAAAGGATGCGCAAAGGCCCAAATTGAGGGGCTTGAAGGACAACTCGCTAAGATCGTTTCCCAATTGTCACCAGTAGGAGGGGCAGTTTCACCAAAACTGACCTAGTAGATTTGCCAACACCGGCCTCTGTGTCCGCTAGTGTCACCCATTTCCCTAACCACTCTTGGTCATCCAAGGCGCCCACCTCCTGTGGTCGTTTTTTGGTGAAGCCACACGAATTGGTGGCAACTTCCATTGGCGAACCATCGGGAGAGTCGAGAACTATGGTAGGCGGTGGAATTGAAGCCTCTTCGACCGGGACCTAAAATTTCGATTAGGCTACAACAATGGGCTTGGCGGACACGGCCAAAGTAGGGGAGAAGCTGTTAGCCGGTTGCACCATCATCTCAGCCAGAACCGGAGAACGTGAAACCTCTTTCTTTAAAGATTTTAGCTCCTGGATAGTATAGCTTGTTAAGAAAAATCACACATTAGAGAAAGAAATTAAAATCATAAACACATAGAGGGAGGGGAAGGTTAGTCACCCTTCTTTATAAGCTTCATGTAGGAAAGGGTGGGCAAGTGTTGGAGTTCTTCCATGAACTTAACTTCCCAATCTTCAAAATCTTCCCTCTCGACCGTGATCGACACGGTTAACTGGAAAGTCCAGTAGAGGGAGAAGAAAGGGTCCCCAGCATTGTCCACCAAAAGGTTAGGCCCAATGTCACCAGGAGTGACATAAAAGAATCGGTCTTTAAAGAACTTGTAGCTTTCATGGAAGGGTTTTAATAGCTTCCGTTTTGGCTAGTTTCTTAAGGAGGTCCAGCCGACCTTCTTTGACCGGTGAAGTGAGAAAAACTAGAAGAAAATGCTTAGCAAAGGCACTCTTTGCATGTCCTCACACAAAAATTGGAAAGCTCGAACGAATGCTCAACTGTTAAGGTGAAGTTGGGTAGGAGCAATATTGAGGACACGGAGCACGACCCGTTCGAATTAGATGAAAGGTAATTTAATACCTAACTTAAAAGGCAAGGTGTCATAGAAATAAAATAAGGGACCCTCATTTTCGTCAGGCCCTCTACAAACAGATTCGTCTGACTGGCAAGGGGACACTTGTAGGGACCAAGGTCCTTAATGACAAATGGCATCAATCATACCCACTAGAGAGTCAGATTGGGTGTAGATGGAGAAAACCCTAGTGACACTCAGGTTGATCCATTTGGGCGGGTTATTTCCAGGAACATTGCTGGAGAGGTCACTCCCTTCAAAGGTGTAGAACAACACATTAAAGGAAAATTCCTCGCCTTCTAAAGAAGTAGAAGAACTTCGAGGTAGTGTTCCTTGTGCAGAGGAGCCGCTGGCCACCATGTCGTCAAGTGTGGGGGAACCAAATGACCCTTTGGAGGGGCTCCCTATGATAAAATCATGCAAGGGTCAAACAAAGGACCAAAGCCTAAAAAATAAGATTTCCCCAAATGAGAAGACTTCTGAAAAAATTCCCACATAGAGGATTGGAAGTTAAAGATTTACCTCGTTTCGCCATTGAAGGATTGGAAGGAGTGTTGGAAGCTAGAGAATGAAGCAGGAAAACAGCAAGAGCATAAAAAAAGTTGTAGCAGGGGATCTGAATGCTCATGAGGAAGATAAGGGGAGCTAATCTAAAACCTTATTAAATCACCACATCAATCAAAGGGTCGAGGGCGCAGTGAGTCGCCAATAGTCACATCCAACGAGTAGCAGACGAAGTGACGGGTAGAAGTGACTAACAGCTAAAGGTGGAAAGAGGAAACAACATGCACACACATTTAAGACATGAGCGCGAATGACCAAGCACCATGTGATAGTCTAAGGATTCATTGTTATTTCCTTTATTAAAATACTAGATTTTCCTATGTTAAAATAGCATAAGATTAACCTAGGTCATTCTTCTCAAGAACATGTTTGTTCTAATATTCTAAGGTGCAAGGCTAGGAAAGACTACAAAATTGGAGAGTAGGATGTGCACTCAGCAAGAAATATAAATGGGGGGTTTGAACAGAAAAGTAAATTTATAGGCAATGTAAAGATCACTTAAAGAACGTAAAGATTAAAGAATATTTATGACTCATTAAGGTTACTTATATTATTAAGACTACTATGACATATTTATCTTATCACCATCCTGATTTACCACTTACTAATCTTAATTCTAATTCTTATTATGCCAATGATTCATCACCAATCCAATTACCTACGACAACCGTCGAACATTCGTCCCATGCTAACTGAGGACTTAAACAATCGCTGCCTCAAGTTTGGTAGGGAATATGCACTTGATTGATGTAGATTATCTAACGATTATCTATTTTGTTGTTAGAGTGATTCCGATCGGCCCCTAAACTTACATGTTCTAATCTTACTACACACAATTATGATTAAGCAAGGAAAAAATTATGCTAATAAAAATCTAACATAGTACAAATAAAATTATAATCATTCATTGATTAACCTAGAACGTGACACAAAGAAAAGTGTAAAGTGTTGTTGATGGCTTGTGGATCAAATTCCTGCAACAATTGCCAACAATAGTTGTAGAGTTCCACCTACGTTGGCCAAGTACTGAGGGGTCGAATCACTAGAGTGTGCCAAATTCATGGTCAGTCCTCTTTGGCAACCGGCTGCTACCCAGACTTTGGTCCTACACCTACTTAATCAACTAGGCACTTTCTGAAGCACCGTGGAACAAAGAGGAAGGAGGTGACTTAGGCTTGGGAATGGAGAATGTGTATGTGTAAGGCTGAGTGTATCTATGTACTTTTCTTCTAGCTAACCAATGAACGTTGCCATGCATTCCTACTTATACATGCAACAACTAACAACTCTCTAACCATATTACCTGAAATAACATATTTAATCACCTGATCTAACAAAAATACTAGAATTAACTACCTTAACTACTTTCCTAACTACCACGTGCTAAATTATATTTTATGCACGTGCTTGAATATGCCGAAGTGGAGTTGGTCTTTTTGATGCCGAGAGGACCCGATGCTAGATGGGAGTCAGCATTTGATTTGAGGTCGACATTCGATAGGGAGTCGGCACGCGAATATCATTTTTGGTCTCAGAGTCGGCCTTTAGAGTCGACTCTACAGGAGCTGATATTTTGGCTGCTGATGATAGAGTCAGCATCACGGAGTCGACTTCATTCGACTAGGATGCATCCGGTCTCTCTGTTGGGATGACTTCGTTCTGACCGGGACGGAGTTGGCCTGGAGGGTTTTGTCTTAGCCAAGACAACTTCCTCATCAAATTGACTCATCTGATTCTCTTCTGACCTGCAAAACAAGACTTTATATTTTTGTTAGCTAAAATCGGTATTTTAGCCTTGATTTATACTTTCCTTAGTTCAACCTTGAAAATCTAAATCTTAACTAACACATGATTCTTAACCACAATTTATTATTCTATTCTACCCATCTAAAGACTTTATAAGGGGTATAAAATAAGCATTATCAGACCCCTACACTTACTTTTTGCACTCTTGGGCAAAATCAAGGTTTCATTAGGAAAGCTTGTAAACAAAAACAATAGACTACGCGAGGAAGTTTTATGAAATTTAGAATGAATTCATTAAGAGACAAATCAATATTAAGTACATAATCATCCTGGTTCCAAACCTTCAACCAGCTATGAAACTCTATTCTCTACATCCAAACTAAATAAGCAACATCAACTTTTCAAACTTAAACCGAATCGATAGAGTTCTCATCGGATAATTTCTCTTTCTCTCAAGTGTTTGGGCCTGTGTTTACACTCAAACATCCTATGTGCCACAAGTTTTGACTAGCCTCTCCATTTTTACCGTTTGAACGTGCATGTTCTAATGATCATTAGGACTTTTATTTGGGTTGTAGCGTGGCCAGGGTAAAGGTGGGATATAAGGAATGTGAGTGAGCTTTTAGAAGAACCTAAAAGAAATAAAGGAGCAATGGGGAGTAAGCTTCAGAAGTATGGAGAATTGACTCCAAGGCCCTACAAGTCTTCCTATTTTAGATACCCATTCAGCTTTATTCTGGCCTTTACATTTTTCTTTTTCTCACTTTTTTTAGCTTTTTCCTTTTCTTTGGATTTCCCATGGCTTCGGGTTTTACTTTTTGAACTCTTTTATTTTTTTGATGTCGCCTCTTATTCATCCACCATTTTTTTTTTCTTTTCAACCCTTCTTTTTCTTTTATTTCCACAACCCCATTTTTTCTTCCTTTCGATAGTATGGGCCTCACTTCGATACGATCATTTTTCTGTACCTTATACTTGCAGGTTCCCTCAGTGCCCCTCCCTCACACTTATTGTGGATCTTACTCCCAAAACAATTACAATGCTCCTTTGTCACCCCCGCCCCCCCAAGGTTTTAAGGTAGATCTTGGGTTTTTTTTGGCTATTAGCTTGTAATGATCTATCAATCAAAAAGAAGGCTACAAGATCAAAGGGGTTAATAGGGGATTTTTGTTAAAGGTGGGCTTTATTTGGCCAGAGATTTTATAGAAAGAGGGCCTATATCATTTCATTATTGCATGTAAGTCAAATAGTATACAAAGAGTTAAGGCAAATCTTAGAGTAATCTAACAACATAGATGCAAATTCACACAAGAAAAGAAGGAAATGGCAAGATGAAGCCGTTATTATTTATACGGCTCAAAAACCTCATTGGGTTAAATTCCTCTATCACTTTCGGTTTTAACTGAAACACTACATGAGTACTGGGAGAGGTTCAACAAACTCTGTGCCACCTGTTCACGTCATCAGATCAGCGAACAGTTGTTGATCTAGTATTTCTGTGAAGGTCTATCAATGATGGACAGAAGCATGATAGACGTAGCTAGTGGTGGAGCATTGATGGATAAGACACCAACAGTAGCAAGACATTTGATTTCCAACATGGCTAGCAACACGCAGCAATTCGGAATCAGAGGGCCGAGTCAGTTTTGGATGGTGAATGAAGTCGACACAGCTGCCAACCAAAGATTGGAAAACCAACTGACCGAATTGACATCATTGGTGAGACAACTTGCTGTTGGACAACACCAACCAGCCATGGCAGTGAAGGTATGTGGCATATGTACTTTCGTGGAGCACCCCACTGACATGTGCCCCACTCTCCAAGAAACCGAGTCGGACCAACCAGAGAATGTTGGAGCCATAGGTGGATTTCAGTACGGGAAGCAACCGTATCAGAATCGGCCATTTGATAGCCAGCAGCATGGAAGACAGCCATTTCGGCCAGGACCGAATCAGGGACCATATGCAGCTCAACAATTCGGATCCACACCGAATACCTATCAAAGGCAAGCTGGTTACCAACAGCCGACTCCGCACTACCAAGCACCACCTTTCCAACAACAACAGCAACAGCAACAGTAGAGAGTGCCTACACAAGGCAACTCTCTATCTTTGGAAGACCTGATGAAGCAGCTTGCAACTAGCAACCTAGAGTTCCAACAATCTGTGAGCTCCAGCAATACAGTTCCAGTAGAACATGACCGCCACCATCCAGGACCTCAAAACGCAGATTGGTCAGTTAGCCAATACTGTAAGTCAATTACAGTCGGCAGGATCCAGCAACCTCCCCTCTCAAACCATTCCAAATTCGAGGGGGAATGCCAGTGTAGTTACTCTGCAAAGTGGAAAAGAATTACCTCAACCTACACTGCAGTAGTTGTTGAGACCAGCTGAAGCCGACTCCGAGCAAAATGCCGACTTACAGTCTCGGTCAGAGATAACTGTCCGATTGCCATTTCCATCTCAGACCACTTCGGCAAGGAAGCCATAGTCGGATGAAGAATTGCTGAAGATGTTCCACAAGGTGGAAATCAATATTCCACTCCTCGATGCTATTAAACAAGTCCCTAAGTACGCAAAATTCCTCAAGGAATTGTGTGTACACAAAAGGAGAAAAATAAAGGGGAGCAAGGAAATTAAAGGTGTGGTGTTGGCCCTGACGAAAAACAAAGCAATCACTACAGGTGCCCCAACTTTGCCAAATAAATGCAGAGACCCTAGAATCTTTTCTGTCCCATGCACCATCGGCGAATGCACTTTTGCCAATGCCATGTTGGACTTGGGAGCCTCAATCAATGTCATGCCCGCATCAATCTACAGGTCCCTAAATTTTGGTGATTTAGAACCCACATGGATGACCATTCAACTTGCAAACAGGAGTATTGTCCAATCCCTGGGGATTCTCGAAGATGTTCTTGTCCAAGTCAACGAGCTAATATTTCCAGCTGACTTTTATGTGCTAGATATGGAGGACGAAACATCCGGAAGGGAATCCACCTTAATTCTGGGAAGACCTTTCTTGATGACAGCCAGAGCAAAGATTGATGTGCATGCAGGGATGATCTCCATGGAATTCGGTGACACCTTGGTGCAATTCAATATTTTCGAAGCCATGAAGCACCCAACCGAAGACCACTCCCTCTTTGGCATTGATGTACTTGATGAACTAGTTGAAGAATATCTTCAACTAAGTGGCAACAGTGAAAACATTGAGGAGTCTGCTGAGAATGCTGAAAGCAACTGCCCAAGAGTCACAAATGAAGAGGCCAACCATGAGGAAATACAAGACCTCCCCAACTTTGAGGACAATCATAGCGATGTTGCTGACTTGGCCTTTGAAGTGGAACTGTCCGAATTGTTAGATCAAGTCTCCAGCCTAGAACACTCAGAGTATGCACACTTAGCAACAATTTTCACAACCGAGAACGAGTCGGCCAGAGAAGGTCGGGTCAAGGTCAACTCGGCCGAAGAGTCAAATGTCAAGGCCGACAAGCTCGCCGAGACCCTCTCGGCCAAAGAAGACCCGACTCAGACTGTAATAGAAATGAATGGTCCATCCGGATCCAACTCAAAAGGAACGCTAGAAGCCAATGCCAACTCTAATCTGAAAAGAACCGAAGCAGCAAAGTCGAGCAGGCCGAAATCATGTCGGCACACTTGGTGCCAAATCAAGATCAAGCCGGCCAGTCGGATCCAAACTCAGAAATTGAAAAATCTCCATTACCGCCACCACCCATTGAATTAAAAACGTTGCCGAGTCACCTGAAATATGCCTACCTGGACAAGGAACAACAACTTCCGGTTATCATTGCTAGCAATCTCCGCCAAGAGCAAGAAGACAAGTTGCTGGAGGTCCTAAGGCAACATAAGAAGGCAATAGGGTGGAAACTTTATGACCTTCCTGGCATAAACCCCTCCATCTGCATGCATAGAATATTAATGGAGGAGGAGATCAAGCCCATCAGGCAGCAGCAAAGAAGACTGAATCCAACACTCCTGGACGTGGTTAAAAAGGAGGTCACCAAACTCCTTGCTGCAGGGATCATCTACCCCATTTTGGACAGCCAATGGGTGAGCCCTATGCAAGTAGCGTCGAAGAAGTCCGGGATGACCTTCATGAAAAACCAGCAAGATGAGCTGGTGCCAACAAGGATTCAGAATAGTTGGCGAGTGTGCATCGACTATAGAAGACTGAATCAGGCAACTTGCAAGGATCATTTTCCTCTACCCTTCATTGATCAAATGCTGGAAAACCTGAAGACCAGCATAAGACAACCTTCACCTGCCCATTTGGTACCTTTGCGTACACACGCATGCCATTTGGCCTCTGCAATGCCCCGAGTACATTTCAACGTTGCATGATGAGCATCTTCTCGGACTTGCTGTAGGACTGCATGGAGGTATTCATGGATGACTTCACGGTGTATGCTGACTCATTTGAAGCATGCCTGAATAATCTATCAAGGGTGTTGAAGAGATGCAATGACACAAATCTCGTGCTCAACTTTGAAAAATGTCACTTCATGGTGACTAAAGGAATAGTGTTGGGCCACCTGGTATCCAACAGAGGTATTGAAGTGGATAAGGCTAAGATAGACATCATGTCATCCCTTCCAAACCTCTCTTCTGTGAGGGAGGTTCGCTCATTTCTAGGACACGCAGGCATTTATAGAAGATTCATCAAGAATTTTAGCAAACTTGCCCTGCCTCTGTCCAAGCTGCTATAGAAGGATGTGGAATTCAACTTTGACCAACCCTGTATTGAAGCATTTCAGGAGCTGAAAAACAAACTCACGTCCGCCCCCGTTCTACAAGCACCAAACTGGGACCTACCATTTGAACTAATGTGTGATGCATCCAATTCGGCATTACGAGCTGTTCTCGGCCAGAGAGCTGGACCTGGCCTCCCGGTGCAGGTAATTGCCTATGCATCTCGAACTATGGATCTGGCCCAACAGAATTACACAACAATTGAGAAGGAACTATTGGCAATTGTGTTTGCCTTGGACAAATTCCACCCATACCTTCTCGGTTCAAAGATCATTGTGTTCTCTGATCATGCTGCTTTGAGATACTTGTTGAAGAAGCCTGATGCCAAGCCAAGACTGATTCGGTGGATACTTCTCCTTCAAGAATTCAACATAGAAATTAGAGATAAAAGAGGTGCTGAGAATTTTGTAGCTGATCACCTGAGCAGAATTGAAAGAGACAACGATCCAATACCCATCCGAGACGAGTTTCCAGATGAGCACCTGTTGCACATAAATTCGTCTCCACCATGGTTTGTTGACATTTGTAATTTTGTGGCAGCATCTCGGTTTCCACCAAAGGCATCTCGGGCATACAAAGATAAACTCCAAAGCGATGCCAAATACTACATTTGGGATGATCCCTACCTTTGGAGACTATGCAGTGACAAAGTCATCCGCAGGTGCATTCCTGAAGCCGAGACTAACTCGGTCCTCTAGTTTTGCCACTCAACACCTGGAGGCGGCCATTATGGATCAACTCGGACTGCAAGGAAAGTGCTAGACTGTGGCCTTTATTGGCCAACTATATTTCTGGACGCACATGAGTTCGTCTCCACTTGCAAGAAATGCCAAAAAACAGGAGTGGCCATGAACAGAAGGCACGAGATGCCCCAGCAACCCATCCAGTTTTGTGAAATTTTTTATGTCTGGGGAATAGATTTCATGGGGCCATTCCCAGTCTCCAATGGCTATTCATACATTCTGTTGGTCGTGGATTATGCATTAAGATGGGTAGAGGCCATTGCCACCAGAACCAATGATTCGAGAGTGGTTGTGGACTTTCTGAAGTCCAATATTTTCTACAGGTTCGGTGTGCCAAAAGCGCTCATAAGTGACCAAGGCAGTCATTTCTGTAACAGAGCCATGGCTTCCCTTCTTCAGAAATATGGGGTAGCACACAGAATTGCTACTGCCTACCACCCCCAAACAAATGGCCAAGCAGAAGTGTTCAAAAGGGAAATCAGGAAAACATTGCAAAAGATGACCAATCCCAGCAGGAAGGACTAGAGCTGCCTCCTTTAGGATGCTCTGTGGGCACATAGAACTGCATACCGGACACCTCTAGGGATGTCTCCCTATAGGATTGTTTTCGGAAAAGCCTGTCACCTTCCTGTGGAACTAGAACACAGAGCATACTGGGCTGTTAAGCAGTGCAATTTAGCCTATGACCAAGTTGGAGAATAGAGAAAATTTCAACTGCAAGAGTTAGATGAACTCCGCTTGGAAGCATATGAAAATTCCAGGATCTACAAGCAGAAAATCAAGCGATTCCATGACCAGCAGATGCTGAGAAAAGAATTCAGAGTTGGGCAGAAAGTCCTCCTGTTTAACTCACGCCTTAAGCTCATTGCAGGTAAACTTCGTTCTAGATGGGATGGGCCTTTTGTTATCACTAATGTGTTTCCCCATGGTGCAGTACAGCTAAAAGATGAACACAGTAACTACACCTTCCAAGTCAATAGGCATCAGATTAAGCCATTCCATGAAGGTCTAGCGCCAATCACTCATGACATGGAGATAATCTCATTAATGGAACCATCTCCACCAGACGACCCTGCCCCGCATTGAGGACAATGCAAATTTTAAGTGTGGGGGGGGGGGATAATGTTACAGTCAATTCAATTGCTTTGTCTTGTTTCTATTCCCATCCTCTTGAATTCTTCTAGTTTTATTGCGTTGTTTCATTTTTTTATTTTGTTTTATTTTGATTAAATCTATCATGTTTCATTTTGTTTTTATTAAATCTCTGTCATGCTTTTCACATAAAAGCTGCCCAAGCCGAGTCCATTCCGGCTCTATGCCATCTCGGCCGGAACTGGAATGCCTTCGACCTGGCAGAATTTCAATTCTGTCAATTTGTTTTAATTTTTCCCTCCTAAACAGAATTCCAAAGTGGAGTGTCAAAAATAAAATTATTCTGAAAAGAATCTTGAACTGGCTTCTGAAAGTTTGAAAAAGACAATAGGAAGTAATTCCACAGCTCTAGCAAGAGATTCCTCTAGCTTGAGGGGAGTGAAACTTTTGTGTTCTAGTCAGTGATTGACTGAAAAATTGAAAAGGAAACCCCTTGTAGCGGAGCAAATGCAGCCTGTGTGAGATTTTGAGACTTTGTAAATATTGATGGCTTACAATCTTGCCATTTCTCTTCTTCTTCTAGTGTGATTTTTGCATTCACGATAACTGTATATTCTACATTTTGCCTTGACTCTCTGGATACAACTGTTATTACATACAGGAATGACATGATCTAGGCCATGTTTTCTTAAGAGCTCTAAGCCAAATAAAGCCTACTTGAACAAATGTGTCTGTTGTTTTCCCCATTTGAGCCTAATTTAACCATTCTTTCTGACAGCTCACTACAAGTCAAGGCCTGAAAAACCATGAATTAACCTCACCCTAGGGGAGCAGAGGAGTTTTGGAATTGTTTTGGGAGTAAGTCATGATCAAAGTGTGAGGGAAACTCCAGGAAGCAAATTTGTTCAGCACCCTCTAAGGCTCAAAAATACAAGAAAAATAATAAAAGTGAGTGAAAGAAAGAAAAAGAAAAAGTGGAGCAGCAGCTGAAAATCTGAGCTGAAACGAATAAAGAAAGAAAACAACTGCATAAATTTGTATAATAAGAAAAAGAAAAGAAAATGAGCTGGTAGCAGTAAGAAGGAGGAATTGGCAGCATCCTGGATCATCCCTCAGGCTGATAAAGCTTGCTCCCCATTGCTTCTCTCTCCCTCATGGGTCCTGAAACCAGTTTTCCCATATTTTATCCTACCCATGACCCAGCCTCACAACAAGCCGAAAAGAAGTCCTAGTGATCATAACTGTGTGTGTTTTTGCAGGTGTAAGAAGAGAGTTTTGTCAAAGTATGGTAATATCAATTCCATGAATGTTGAGTGTAAATACAAGCCCAAACACGAGAGAAGTGAGGGAGTTATTCGCTTAAATGAGAGCTCTGTCACTGTTGGTTGCCTTCTCTGGTTTGCACGTCATGAATTTGCCTAGAGCGCAGAAGAAGTAATTTTCAGATTGTTAGAGTATCTTGATCCCGGGGTGACAGAGTGTCAACTCTGTCTCGGTTGAACTGAAGGAAGCCAAGTGAAAAATTATTTTCTATCTTTAAAAACTCCCCTAGTGATTTTCATTTTATTTTTCCCAGGAGTGCAAAAGGGTAAGTGTGGGGGTGTGATGAGTCACAATTTATACATCTTTTAGACACCTAAGAAGGATGTTTGCAAGACTATTCTGTGCTTAAGGATGGATTGTTAGCTAAGATTCATTTTATGGGCTTAAATATAGAGAAAATACAAATCTGTGTTAATTCATATTTCTTAGCCAATAAAAAGTATCACTCCTTCTTCTAAGGTCAAGCCGAGTTGACCAGGGTCAACAAAGGAGTCTCAGCCGAGATGAAGTCGTCCCGGCCAGACCAACTCCATCTTTGCCAAGCCAGAGTCATATCGGCAGTCCATGCCCAGCAGCCCAGCAGCCCAATAAAGAGCAGCCCAATTGTATTGACCACATCAGCTACCCAGCTCGGTGGCCACCTCAGCGTCAGCTCAGCTGCCATGTCACTCTTAGGGGTAGAATAGGAAATTCACATTGTAATTCTGTTAGGATTCATTAGGATTAGCATATCACAACTCGTGTATATATAGGAGGAGCTGTGCACTTTTTACGCGTCTTTGAATTCACTCTGATTCAACACTCATTATATCATTTCCTCGCTCTCGTTTCTCTCCATTCTACGGTGGTGCATGGTGCTGCTTTGGCGTTTCTCTCGATCGAGGGAGTGCAGGTTGAGACTGGAAAGCCGAAGTCTGTCAGAGGGGATCGATCAGATTACTGACGCACTCTAGTGGAGCTGATCCTCAGCGCTCAGGCTAACGGAGGTGAACCACCACCGTCAACCATGGCGATCGTCGTGGGAGATGGATCCACCTGAATTTAGAACCACTGTATTTGTATTCTGTTTCTGTTAAATCAATTTCATTATGCATTTCTTATCTCCATTCTCTTCCTCTACTTTAATTCATGATTTAATCCGCGATTGCAAGTAAATTGTGAACAATGTTAAGCTAAGCCAATTGGAACTGGTTTAACTAATTCAGTAGGTAATCATTTAACGATTATTAATCGAGAACCTAAAATCAGCTCTGAACTTAATCCCTGCCAACTGATGAGGTAGCGATTGCATAAATCCTCGATATGGCAATGGACGAACCTTGGGCGATTGCCATAAGACTTCCCAAGGCTGATATGGACTGAGAACTGGAGTGTGGAAATTGGACTGGACTTGGACCGAAAGAACTGAATATGAACACAGTTAAATAATAATAATAGTAGATAACTAGTAGTAGTAGTATATGTTTACTGCATTCATAGTCTTAGTTTACTTTCTGCTTTACTTGCACTTCAATCCCCCATATTTACTGCTTTTTAGTCTGAGACAGAGATAGTCCATCTCTGTATCGTTTGTCTACACTCACCGAGACCAAGTTGGATTATCTCTGTCGAGTTCATCTCGGCTCAGTCTCTGCCGAGAGCAACTCAGCCAGTGCCGATGAGAGTCAACACTTTACATCCCAGATTCTATGTCACTTCGCTTAACACCAAATCACAACTGAACACACTGTGTCCTTGAGAAGAATGACCTAGGGTAACTATACTATAGTTAGCTTTAGTTATTTGATAAGAGTTCAAAACGACTAAAAAGAAGCCATTATCAGGGAGACATCCCTAATGGAGTATGGTAAGTTGTTCTATGTTCCCACAAAGCATCCTCCAAGAGGCAGCTCTAATCATTCCGTCTCGGATTCGCGATCTTCTATAGTAACTTTTTAATTTCCCTATTACAGACTTTCGCTTGGCCATTAGTTTGAGGGTGATACGTAGTGGCGACTCGGTGCACCACTCCATACTTTTCGAGTAGTGTGGCCATGGCGTAGTTGCAAAAGTGACTTCCTTGGTCATTGATCAGCGCTTTTGGAACACCAAACCTGCAAAAAATGTGAGATTTCAAGAAATCCATGACAGCTCTAGCATCATTAGTTTTGGTGGCCCTAGCCTCTAACCATTTTGAAACATAATCAATGACTAATAAGATGTAAGAGTTTCCATAGGATACAGGGAATGGCCCCATGAAGTTGATACCCCATACATCAAAGATTTCGCAGAACAACACAGGCTATTAGGGCATTTCGTTTCTTCGGCTTATGGTCATTCCGGTTTTCTAGCATTGCTCGCAGGTCGAGACGAATTTGTACGTGTCTCAGAATATGGTGGGCCAATATAGCCCACAATCAAGGACTTTTCGAGCTGTCCGCATTGATCCATAATGGCCTCGTTTAGTCTCTAAGTGACAGAAGTGGAGGACCAACTTGATCTCGGATTCTGGAATACACATGCACGTGACTTGATTATTGCACAGTCTCCATAGGTAAAGATCATCCCAGATGTAATACTTTTCATTGCTTTCCAGTCTTTCCTTGACGGCTTTAGATGCTCCTTGACAGCTTTAGATACACGTCATTGCCACGCGACAAGGTAATTGTAGATATCTGCATACCATGGCGTTGCATGCATCATCTGTAGTATCTGCTCGTCCGGGAACTCGTCTCTGATCGGTATCGGATCGGCTTCTCTCTCTAGTTGGCTCAAGTGATCTGCTATAGTGTTCTCCACACCCTTCTTGTCTCAGATCTCCAAGTTGAATTCTTGAAGAAGCAGCATCCATCGAATCAATCTCGATTTTGCGTTCGGCTTCTTCAACAAATATTTCAATGCTACATGATTAGAGAAAACTATAACTTTGGAGCCAAGTAGGTATGATCTAAACTTGTCTAAGGCAAACACAATTGCCAACAACTCCTTTTTAGTAGTTATATAGTTGGCTTGGGCAGGATCCATCGTCTGAGATGTGTAGGCAATGACGTGTAGTTACTTGCCGACTTGCTACCCTAGGACGACTCCTAGCGTGGAGTTGGATGTGTCACACATCAACTCGAACTTGGAGGATGGGCACAAACGTGAGACTTTTCTTCAACTCTTGAAATGCGTCCGCATAAGGCTGATTGAACACAAAGTCCACGTCCTTCTGTAGCAGCTTGGACAGAGGCAGGGCGATCTTGCTGAAATCCTTGATAAATTGCCTATAAAAACCTACATGACTAAAAAATGAACGAACCTCTCACACAGAGGCAAGGTTAGATAGAGAAGAAATAACATCTATTTCTACTTTATCAACCTCGATACCTCTCACTAAAACAAGGTGGTGCAAAACTATTCCTTCAGTAACCATAAAATGACATTTTTCAAAATTTAATACTAGGTTACTCTCTATACATCTACATAACACTTTGGATAGGTTGCTCAAGCATGCTTTAAATGACTCAGTGTAGACCGTGAAGTCGTCCATAAAGACCTCCATGCAGTCCTCCAAGAGGTTTGAGAAGATGCTGATCATGCATCTCTAGAAAGTGCTCGGAGCATTGTTGAGTCCAAACAACATTCTTGTATAAGCAAATGTTTTAAATGGACACATGAAGGTGGTCTTATGTCGATCCACGGGTGCTATGTGAATCTGCATATAACCTAAGAATCCATCCAAGAAACAAAAATGGGACTTTCCTGCTAACTTTTCTAACACTTGATCTATAAACGACAACGAGAAGTGGTCCTTGTTGGTTGCTTGATTCAACTTTCTGTAGTCCATGTATACTCACCAGCTATTCTGAATCTTGGTCAGCACCATCTCATCTTGTCCATTCCTAATGACCGTCATTCTGGACTTCTTAGGTACTACTTGAACCGGACTTACCCATTGGCTATCCGAGATGGGATAAATGATCCCAACTACAAGTAGTTTGGTAACCTCCTTTTTGACCACGTCTAGTAAAGTCAAATTCAGTCTTCTTTGCTACTGTCTAATCGGTCGGGCATCCTCCTCCAATAGAATTTTATGCATGCAAATGGAGGGGATTAATCCCTAGAAGGTCGGCAAGTGTCCAGTCGATATCTTTCTTATGCTTTATGAGTACTTCTAGCAACTTCTCCTCTTGTTCTCCACTGAGATTATTGGCTATGATCACCAAAAATTGCTGATGATCCCCCAGGAAAGCATACTTTAGATGCTCGGGCAATGGCTTTAACTCGATATTTGATTGAGGTGAAACATACTTTTCTTGAGTTGATGGAGTTGGTTAGCCGACTCTGTCCAAATGCGGACTCAGTTGCCCGAAGTCGGACTCGGCCTCTATTTGTTGGGACTCCTTCTGGCTCGAGTCGGATCCAGCTTCCTGTTGGCTATTGCAAACGGCCTCGGCTCCCTCCAGGTTGATCGATTCGATCTCAATTGACTCCTACATTTTGGAGTCGGACTAGGCCATCTCCATTCTTTTGGAGTCAAACTTAGCTTTGTTCTTCCTTTTGGAGATGGAATTAGCCCTGTCATCCCTTTGGAACTTGATCCCATAATCGGACTCGGCATTTATTAATGTTGCTACTCTTGTTACTCCTGGCTTGTTGGTGTCAGCAACTGGAAACTTAGCATATTGGGATTTTCCTAGGACTCCGTCAATCCTGCAATGAATTAAATCAGATATAAAGTCCTCGAAATAAGAAAAAATGTAATGTATGTGATAAGATTTTCAGAATCGGCTTTTGCCGCCACAATACAAAAACAATTGATTACATCACAAGTATCAATAAAATCAACTAAGTTAGCACTGCTAATGCTTATTCGTAAATAGTCTTCAACGAGCCCATCAATGGCATCAATGCTGAAGATGGAATGGTCTTCAACGGGATGCTTCAGTGCCTCAAAAATGTTGAACTTCACAAAAGTATCCCCAAACTCCATTGAGAGGGTCCCAACATGAATGTCAATATTTGTCCTTGCTGTCATAAAAAATGGTCATCCCAAAATCAGAGCGAATCCTTCCCCAGACGGTTCGTCCTCCATGTCCAGCACATAAAAATCTACTAGGAAGATCAACTTGTTGACCTGGACGATAATGTCTTCGAGAATGCCTAGGGGTTGCACAACGCTTCTGTTGGCAAGTTAGATCTCCATCCCTATCGGCTCTAGATCCATAAGGTTGAGCGACTTATATATTGATGGTAGCACTACATTGATCAAGGCTCCCAGGTCCAGCATGGCATCAGTGAATGTACAATCGCTGATGGTGCATGGAACTGTGAATATACCCGGGTCTTGACATTTCTTTGGCGAAATTCGTTGAAGTTTGGCACTGGCATCTTCGTCCTTGACTAGCGCTGACACAATTCCTCCCTTCTTGGTAGCTCCCTTTGTTTTCTTCCTTTTATGGATGCAGAGTTCCTTGAGGAACTTCGCGTTCTAAGGGACTTTTTTAATTTCTTCGAGAAGTGGGATGTTGATTTCCATCTTTCTGAACAATTTCAGCGAATCCTCATCGATCTTGGATCTCCTTGCCAAGACTGTTCGGTTGAGGAATGATAGTGGAACACTCCTGGCTAGTTGGTGCACTCGGGAGTCGGCTCCTGGTACGGTCTCGGCTTCGACTGGTCCCAAACTTTGTTGAGGCTCGTCCGGTTGTGGTAATTCCCTACCGCTTCAAAGCTGCACAGTGCCTATTCCTCCCCTTTTTGGATTTAGAATTGTCTGGGAAAGGATGCTTTCAAAACCGACCGACTACATCTGACTCATAGTGTCAGCCACTTGTCCCACCTACATTTTAAAATCATGTATAGTGGCAATTATATTTTGTTGAAATTGTAAAATCAAATCCTCCATTGTGGGAGAATTTTATCGTGGCGGCATTTGCTGTTGCGGTTGTTGGCGGAATGCTGGTGCCTGGTATCTTGGACCCTGCTATTGATAATTGCCTTGACTCGGACCCGGCATGGTCCTGGCTAGTTCAAATCTCGGTGCTATATGTTGTGCTTGATTCGGATTCTACTGGTATGATTGCCTCTAAAATTGCTTATTATCAAACTGCCAGTTCGGATACGACTGCCTTCCATATTGGTATTTGTCTCCTAATGCTTTAATGATTTCTGTACTTTCTATCTTTGTCTCCTGCAAAGTAGGGCACATATCGGTAGGGTGCTCCATTGAAGTGCAGATTTCACACACTCGTTATGCATTTTGTTGATGCTTCCCGACAGCGAGCTGCCTCCCAAGGGACGTTAGCTCCGTCAGCTGATTCTCCAATCGTACATTGTCAAAGGTGCTAACTTCGCTTACTACCCTTGAGGTGCCGGCTCTGCCCTTGATCCCAAACTACTGCTTGTTACTCACCATTTTCAAAATCAAATGCCTTGCTATTGCTGGGGTCTTATCCATCAAGGCTCCCCCAGTTGTAGCATCGACCATGTTCCTGTCCATCATTAGCAAACCTTCATAAAAATATTGCAGTAAAAGTTGTTCGCTTATTTGATGGTGTGGACACGTGGCACACAACTTGTTAAATATTTCCCAATACTCATGCAGTGTTTCCCCTGAGTGTTGCCGGATTCCACAGATCTCCTTCCAGATGGTCGTTGTCCTAGACTCCGAGAAGAACTTTTCGAGGAACAACCGCTTCATGTCTCCCCACGTGTTACACACAACCAGCTGCAAATAGAGCCAGTCTTCCACCGCTCCATCGAGGGAGAACGGAAACGTCTTCATCTTTATGTAGTTTTTCGAGATCCCCTACGGTCTCATCATTGAATAGACCACATGGAACTCCTTCAAATGTTTATGTGGGTCTTCACCTACAAGGCCATGGAACTTGGGTAACAGGTGTATAAGTCCAGATTTCAATTCGTACGACTAGGTCAGCTCTAGCTACGGATATTACCATGCTTGGTACAACACATCCGACGTCGTCAGCTCCTTCAATGTCCTGTTATTGTTTTCCATTGGTTCCGGCTTGTACAAGGGATTATCTGAAAAATCAGGCTTAATTTCAAAATTGTTAGTCTCGGGTGTAGAGCTAAAACTATCCCTACTATGTCCTACATGCATGCTTTTGGATTTTTTTGATCCTGTTCAAAGTCTTTTTTATCTTAGGATCAAATGGATGCAAACTACCGGAACTCCTTTTCCTAATGATAAGCCATATTTTATATACCTTACAAGGACTTAAGATGGGTGTTTTTGAGATCAATTGATGCTTAAGGATTGAGTCTTAGCTAAGATTCACATTATGAACCTAGAAATAGGGAAAGAACAAATCTGTGCTAAATTAAGGGCTTAAGCTAATAAAAGATTCAATCCATTCTTGCAGGTTAGGAACCATTGATCTCGGCCCCTCAAGAGAGTCTCGACCTAAGTGAGTCGTCCCAGCCAGACCGACTCGTTCCTAGACCGGCCGACTCTATGGGTCCAGCAACCACTTGGAGCAATGATAAGATCGTTTTTAATCGTCTAACGCGTATCAAATAAACTAAATTTAACTATAGTATAGCCAACCCTAGGTCGAATTTTCTCAAGGACATAGTGTGCTCAATTGTGATTTTATGTGCAAACTGAAGTAATGCAGAATCTAAGGGTAGAGTGTTGACTTGTCTTGGCACTGGCGGAGATGCCTTCGGTAGAGGCTGGGACAAGATGATCTCAGTAGAGACTTCTCGACTTGGCTCAGCTGAATGCGGACTGATGCAACAGAGTCGGACTGACTCTTTTGGATTTAGAAAGCAGTAAACAGAGGGGTTGGAATGCGAGAATGACAGAAAGTAAAGTAAAGCTATAAATGTAGAGGAAATACACTACTACTATGAATATTACTATTATTATTATTATATTACTGTGTTCTTGTTCAGTCACATTAGCCTGAGTTTAGTCCAATTTCTTCACTCTAATTCTCAGTCCATATTAGCCTTGGGAATTCTTATGACAATCGCCAAAGTTTCGTCCATTGCATTACCAAGGAATTATGCGATCGCTACTTCATCAATTGGTAGAGATTAAGTTCAGAGCTGATTTTAGGTTCTCAATTAACATTCATTAAGTGATTACCTATTGAATTAGTTAAACCAGTTCCAATCGACTTAGTTTAACATTGCTCACGTTTTAAATGCAATCATGATTCAACCCGTGAATTAAAGAAGAGGAAAGGAACAGAGATTGGAAATGTAGAATGAAATTGATTAATAGCAATAGAATACAAACATAGTGGTCCAAATTCAGGTGGATCCATCTTCCACGACAATCGCCATGGTTGATGGTGGTGGTTCACCTTCGCTAGCCTGAGCGTTGAGGGTCAGATCCAAGAGGGTGCGTTGGAAATCCCAATCGGTCCCCTCTGATAGACTTTGGCTTCCCAATCTAAGACTTGCACGTCCTCGATCGAGAGAGACACCAATGCAGCACTGTGCACCACCGTAGATAGAGAAAACAAGAGCATGAAAATGGAATACAATGGATATGCGTAGAGTGTGAATTCACAGACCCTCAAACAATACACAGTTCCTCATATTTATACACAATTGTGACTGCTAACCATTCCTAACTAACTCCTAATAGAATTACATGATGAATTGCCTAATCTACCCTTGCGTAACTTGCACTACAAGCTTCTCCAGGAATGATGTGGCAGTTGAGCGGGAGCTGAGGTGGCCTCTATGTTGGATTGCTGACGTGAATGACACAATTGGGCCGCTCCTTATTGGGTTGCTCTTCAGTGGGTTGTTAGAAATTAGGCCTGTTCGAGACGATTCTCCTAGCTGAGGTGGACTCGGCTCAGTCCTACAGAAGAAGGGAAGAAGACTTTTTATTAGCTAAGACCTTCAATTTAACACAGATTTGTATTTTCTCTAATTTTAGGTCCTTAATATGAATCTCAGCTAACACTCAATTCTTAAGCACAAAATAATCCTGCAACACTCTTCTTAGGTCCATAAAAGATGTATAATTTGTGACTCATCAAGCAGCCCAATCAGCAATCTAATCTGGGCGTCCAACACATCTCCAAGCCAACTCAGCTGCCATGTCACCCCTAAAGAAGCTTGCAGCGTAAGAAGAAGATACAAAAGGGTAGAATAGGAAATGCAATCGATAATTCTGTTAGGAAATCATTAGGAGTAACATGCGTCGTATGAAGTCCCAACACGTGTATATATCGGAAGAGTTGGGCACGTTTAAACGTTGTTGAATTTAGACCTAAATTCCATCGTTGCCTACTCCATTTCTCTCGCTCACATTCTCCATCCACACAGTGGTGAACGGTTCTTTAATGGCGTTTCTCTCGATCGAGGAAGCGCAGGTTAAGGACTAAGAGACCGAAGGTTGTCAGAGGGGACCGCTTGGCTTGCCATCGCACTCTGCAGACCTGATCCTTAGCGCCTTGGCTAATAGAGGCGAACTATTGCCACTCGACCATGGCGATCGTTGTAGAAGATGAATTCATCAAATTCACACCCTGTGTTTGTATTTCATTCTTAATAATATGAGTAGTTTTTTATTCCAATCTCGTGTTTGCGATTCCTACATTATAATCCGCTTGCTGTGTTGCGATTGCATATAGTAATGTGGACAAATGTTAGACTAGGCCAATCGAAACTAGTTTAACAACTTCAGTAGGTAATCAATTAGAGAACCTAAAATTAACTCTGAACTTAATCCCTGCCAATTGATGAGGTAGCGATTGTGTAAATCCTCGGTATGGCAATAAACGAATGTTTGGCGATCACCATAAGGAAAGCTATGGTTGATATGGAACGTAATCTTGAGTGAACGAACCAGAACTGACTTGATTGTTGAGACTTAGCATGAACACAGTAGTAACATTAGAGGTAGTTTAACTTAGTTGCATTTGCATTCTAGTTTAATTGATGTCTTACTTAATCTGCAACCTAAACCCCCCATTTCCTGCATTTCAGTTCGAGACCAAGTAAGTCCGACTATGTTGCGTTGGTTTGCGCTTAGCCGAGACCATGTCGGATAAGTCTCTGTCGAGACCATATCAGACCAGTCTCTGCCGAGAGCAAGTCGGCCATCTAGCTGAGAGTGAGTCTGCATTCTACACTTGAGTTTCTACACTACTTAGTTTTCTCACAAAGTCATAATTGAGCGCACTGTGTCCTTGAGATAATTCGACCTAGGGTTGACTATGCTATAGTTAGTTTTAGTTTATTTGATGCGCGTTAAGGCAACTAAAAACAAGCTTATACCTAGTCATGTGTACTACTATCCAACATACAATGACTATGTGTAGTCAAATTGCAGAAAAACCAAATGCACAATACAGAGAACACTAGATTTTTACTGAAAATGAATCATAGCCTACAATACCGAAATGTATGCAGAAATTGATTAC
Source organism: Mucuna pruriens (assembly GCA_025330945.1). Classification (NCBI taxonomy): domain Eukaryota; kingdom Viridiplantae; phylum Streptophyta; class Magnoliopsida; order Fabales; family Fabaceae; genus Mucuna; species Mucuna pruriens. The sequence continues at coordinate 323,288 of JAENHJ010000522.1, forward strand.
ACACAACAAAGAAAATTATGCGAAATTCCAGCTAAATGAGTAAAATGGCTGTTATGCAAATAGGCAAATGCATGCAAGATATCACAAAAATATCAATAGAAAGAAAAATGCAGAAAAGAATATTATACAAGACTACAAATTTTACCAAAAACAAAATATGCTGGGAAAGGGAACTCAAAAATGCTTGGCTGCACTAAATATGATAGACATAGACTTGGCTAAACATGCATAAAGACTTGGCCTATACTGATCCTACACATATGAATCCTAGCACATGCAAAATCTAGTGTAGTCAGTCTCGGCACATATAGCAGATTATTACAAACAGAAAAAGAACTCAAAACACACATGCATACAGACCTCAAAATGGACTCGACATGAAAGAAAACAAGACTTTAAAGCTAACTAAAATTAAGAACAATAGACATGCTATCAACACAACAAATTTGGCTATAAAAACATAGAAAACAGACTCAAAGACAAATACAACAGTTAGTAAACAAAATAAAATCAGTCACTTAGTAAAAAGAAAGAAAATTAGATTTGGTATACCTATAAACATGAATACTACAGACTCAAGTTTGGTTCTTTATCAAACTCGGCACACTTAGGAATACAGAACGTGTCCCTAGCAACGGTGCCAATTTGATAGTCTAAGGATTGGTCATTATTTCTTCTATCAAAATACTATATTTTCCTATGTTAAAGGAGCACATGGTCAACCTAGGTCATTCTTCTCAAGGACACGTTTGTTCTAATATTCTAAGGTGCAAGGCTAGGAAAGACTACAAAACTAGGGAGTAGGATGTAGACTCAGTGAGAAATATAAATGGGGGGTTTGAACAGAAAAGTAAATTTACAGGAAATGTAAAAAACACTTAAAGAACATAAAGATTAAAGACTATCTATGACTCATTAAGGTTACTTATATTATTAAGACTATTATGACATATTTATCTTATCACCATCATGATTTACCACTTACTGATCTTAATTCTAATTCTTACTATGCCAATGATTCCTCACAAATCCAATTACCTATGATGATCGCTAAACATTCGTCCCATGCTAACTGAGGACTTAAACAATTGCTATCTCGAGTTTGGCAAGGAATACACACTTGATTGATGTAGATTATCTAATGATTATCTAAACTAACATGTTCTAATCTTATTACACACAATCATGATTAAGCAAGGAAAAGACTATGCTAACAAAAATCTAACATAGTACAAATAGAATTACAATCATTCATTGATTAACCTGGAACATGATATAAATAAAAGTGTAAAGTGTTGTTGATGACTTGTGGATCAACTTCCCGCGACAATTGACAACAGTAGTTGCAGCGTTCCACCTACGTTGGCCAAGTATTGAGGGGTTGAATTACCAAAGTGTGCCAGATTCGTGGTCAGTCCTCTCTAGCAACTGGTCGCTACCCAGACTTAGGTCCTGCACCTACTCGATCGACTAGGCACTTTCTGAAGCACCGTGGAACAAAGAGGAAGGAGGTGACTTAGGCTTGGGAATGGAGAATGTGTATGTGTAAGGCTAAGTGTATTTGTGTACTTTTCTTCTGGCTAACCAATGAACGTTGTCATGCATTCCTACTTATACATGCAACAATTAACTACTCTCTAATCGTATTAACTGAAATAACAGATTTAACTGAAATACCAAAATTAACTACCTTAACTACTTTCCTAACTACCACGTGTTAAATTACATTTTATGCACGTACTTGAATCTGTCAAAGTGGAGTCGGTCTTTTGATGTTGGGATGGACTCGGTGTTCGATGGGAGTCGGCATTTGATTTGAGGTCAGCATCTAGTAGGGAGTCGGCATGCGGATATCACCTTTGGTCTCGGAGTTGGCTCTATAGGTGTCGGTATTTTGACTGTTGATGATAGAGTCGGCATCATGGAGTCGACTTCATACGGTTGGGACGCATTCGGTCTCTTTGTTAGGATGACTTTGTTCTGACCGCGATGGAGTCGGCCTGGAGGGTTTTGTCTTGGTCAAGATGACTTCCTCATCGAATTGACTTCGTCTGGGTTCTCTTCTAACCCGCAAAATAAGATTTTATATTTTTGTTAGCTAAAATCAGTATTTTAGCCTTGATTTGTATTTTCCTTAGTCAACCTTGAAAATTTAAATCTTAACTAACACATGATTCTTAACCATAATTTTATTATTCTATTCTACCCATCTAAAGACCTTATAACGGGTATAAACTAAGCATTATCACCACGCCATCAGGAAGTGGTCTTATTGACAAGCAGGACGGGTAGTAATGTGATTGAAGGGGAGAGGGTGTGTTTTAAATTTGGTTGATTTGGACTCTTTGATCGGATATCCAAAACCAACCAAACTCCTTGATGAAACCTAGAATAGCACCTCGACGACCACAAGCAGAGAGACAGATTGAAGCTTACTCCCTATGGTCGACACTTGAGGGCTGTGTACCGGTCGGTTAGTACGATCGAGAGTAGGCACGTGCAAGGTTGTATAACAACTTGTACCACCCTTTGGCAAAGACGGATTGTAACTGACATGTCAGGGTGTAGGGCCTGAACATGCTATTTTGCCCCTGACATGTCCCTGGCACCTTTTGTAATGTTGTCTAGTACCTTAGGGAGCTAGGGAACAAAATCCTAATAGGAATGAGAAAATAGGGAAAGTATATATGTATTAAGGAGTCTATGAAGGAAGGCACATTGTTGATTCTGTATTCTAATTGTAGACTAGAACAAAAAGTATGTCTTTACTTTGTATTTTTGTTTTCATTGTGTATGACTTGTTTGTATTTTATAGGAACTGTCTTTTCGAAAACTTATACATGTTTTAGAAAGTAAACTCGAGCATTATGTTTTTAGTTCCAAAAAGTAAATTCTAGAACCATGTTTTTAGTTATGAAATTGGTATAAATTTTTGGAAAAGCAATTTCAATCTTTCTTTTTTATTTCATTGCACTTGATTTTTTTTATTTATTCATAAACTAATATTTAATCTAATATGTGTAAACGATAGAACACTACTTGCCTTTATTACAGTCAAGTCATAAACTTGTTCTCACCGGAGAAGGAACTCCCAAGAAGAAAAATGTTAGTGGGAGAAACTAAAGAATGACAATGACAAGAACTATAGAAAATTAATGAGAAGAACATCTCACTAGGAGAAGATGCAGAGGAATAGAGGGACTTTATAGGAAGGGTGTTTTTGAAAAAAAAAATAGATAAACGAAACACATAATTATTTAAACTAAAATCAACTAAAATAAAGAGTGTTTAAATAAAATTATTTACCAGAAAAACAAAAAATATGTACTAAACAATGTAGGATGTGTAAATAACAAAAAAAAAAAACTCCAAACAAATAGGAGAAAGAAAAAATGGGTCAAAGAAACAAGGCTCGCTAGTGTATAGGAGAAAAGGAAAATGGGCCCAACAAACAAGGCTCGCCGGCGTATGAAAGAAAGAAATGTGAGTAACTAGGACGAAATTAGATGAGAGACAAGAGAAACATAACAAAAAGTTGACATAAAAAGATTGGAGGAGAGGATATGAGAATCATACAGTAATTATATATATTATATTATATATTAGATGAAAAGATATATTGATTTAGACTTTTTGTTTACAGAATGGGCCAGTTGGGTAACAAGTCACAAGATTTTATTTTTTTTTAATTTTGTTATTAATTTTAATTATCATTTAAATTAATTGTTAAACCTTAATTAATTAATTATTAATTAATTAATATATTATTTTTTAATTAAATTTAAATTATATTTATTTGTATTTTTTATTATTACAAATTAGTTAAAAATTAGTTACAAATTTTAAAAGTTTACTACAAATTAACTAAGATTATTTTCTTAGTTAATTTGATACTTATTTTATGCTATTACTAATATTATAATAATTTTGTAACTAATTATTTTTACTAAAAATTAGTTATAAAATAACAATTAATTTTAAGATTTTGTGATTAATTATTTTGTAACATATTTTTAAATTTCTTGGAGTGGCAACCATTAGCTCTAAGTTAAATTATCAACAATTTAGATATTGAAATTTTTTTGTTTCAGAAAAGTTAATTAATTAATTAATTATATTTTTTTTATATATTGGAGGGGAGGTAACTAATGGGAAGATTATTCATCTGGAAGTTTGGTTGGCCAGGCTGAGAGAAGAAAGATGTTTTTTTTTTTTTTTTTTAAATTCTATAGTTTGAATATCTTAGTTTTCATTTTTCCAATGAGCTGTGCTCCAACAACTGTTACTGTTTCTCAATACTAGACTTCTATCAGGGATTTATCCGTATAATTTTTTGCTTATTCAGTGTTATTATATCAGAGTTTTTATATTCATATTTTTGGGTCCTATCATACTAATAAAAAGATATACTAAGCTTGATTGCATGAAGAAAAAGATAATTATGAACGTCGATTTTAAATTAAAGAATTGTTGTGCATTTTTTATGTAAATATTATTATTCTTTTTTTTATTAGTTAACCGTAAAGAGTTATTGCGCATAAAGTTTAATTTGTGCGTGCGTGTGTTGTGAAATTCTTCTGCTATGGTTTTTTCATGCCAACTTTAATCGTGAATAACCATGATAATAAGGGACCATCAAATATTCAAATTGTTGTTATTACGAAGTTATAACTAATGGCCGAGTAATATCATTGAAACTTTTGCTAAAGCAATTCATGAGATTGTGGTATATTTTGAGTAGATATTTTGGAAAAGGTTAATTTTTTTATTAATTAAATATAAAAATCTATTTAATTAATTAAAATTATTTTGATTAAGTTTGGTTAGCTTAGTTTTACTATATTTTAAACTTAATTTTTTTATTTGGTTTTTAAACTAAATTTAATCTTTTTCTTTTTTTCTTCTAAGTCTCACGTGGTTATATAACCACTATTTTTCTTATTTTTCTTTTTTTCTTCTTACTTTCTCGCATAACAACGTTGATAAGTTGTCGTGAAATCACACATAAGATTATTTCTTTTATGTTTTAAACACATAAAGAAAGAGTCCTGATTCATGATGTTGAAATTTGTGAGTACCCAATTGCAGAAAATAGGTGATCATAAAGAAATACAACAACATAATGTACATTTTGCTTATAAGAAATTAAAAAGCATAAAGCGGTTTCACATAATTTAACAAATTATTGGAGCCTCATACCTGCATTTATTTTATTCCACACAAATGAAGGATCAACAGAAGCAAACATGTATGTTTATTATACATGTCAAACATCACAGTAATTATAAAGATAAACACTACTCATGCTCAAAGCCAAACCCATTATTATTAATTACTCCTTTTTCGTTATTTTATGGGAGGCGAAGCTATGCCTTGATAAGATAAGCATCCATCTCTTTAGTGCAGTTGCCATAGTAGTCCATGTAGCCATGTGGAGGATGAATATCCTCATTCATTTTCTCATATTCAAGACTCCATTTAACAGCAGCACCATCCTTCTTATCAATCACTTCAATGATCAGCTTAAAACTTTTGTAGTGCTCATCGATATCTCCACCGAAGAGGTTGAATTTTATTGTTTTCTTCTCTTCGTCAATGCCTTCAATGCTCTCCTCACATCTCTGTACCTTGCCATCTGATATTTCACAAACAATTAAATCACATAAAACTTGTTTATAAGAAAATTATAAAAAATCAGAATTAAATATATTTTTAGTTATCATAAAATAAAATGAATAAGTTTTAATTTTGGTTCTTATTACAAATTTTGTTTAATCATTATTTCTAATCTTACTGTTATTATGTTTGGTGAACTACTTACCTTTTCAATAGAAGATTAAGTGATTATTATATTAAATAAATTTATTAGTGTACGAGTATTATTTTAATGTATTATATATTTAAAAAAATTATATTTTAAAATAAATATTATTTATTTATATTAATGTGAATATTATGAAATATAAATAATGATTTCAATTTTTTGAAGAAATAAAAATTAAAGAAAAATAATTTTATTAGGAACAAAATTAATCAAATATATCAATTTTTAGAGATATAAAAATCAAACATATTTTTTTTATAGAGACTACAATCAAAATTTTACATGAGCTAAAAACATTTTTTAAAAAAATATTATTTTCAACTATATAAGTATTATATTATTTTCATCTAACCTTTTTTAAATATTTTATTGTTCTTACTTTTTATATAGAAATTAATTGGAATAGAATCAATACAAATATTTCTGAGTAAATACTCTATAATTAATAGTAAAAAAGAATTTATTTTATATGATTATTCAATTAGAAATAATTATGTATAACATTGTTCACAATGTAATGTTTATTTTTATAGTGATGGGACATAAAACTAAACTTAATAACTTTATATTATTATATATAATAAAATTATTAATTTTTACAATAAATTAAAATTTATATCTAAGATGAGTTGTTATTAATTTTTGGTGTAAAAAAATAATACCTCCACTTCTTCCTTAGAATAGAAGACATGAAGCCTTACAAGTTTTAAAGATCCAGCAAGATGAAATAGACATGAAATCATAAGGGAAGCCTATTCCTGCCCTAGTTTATTGTCTCTTAGGTCCATTAAAATGTCCCTATAAATGTAAAATCAAACCAGTAGTTTGACTTCTTTTTCTTAGACCCACTAATTTTTATATTGATAGGGTATGAAAATCAAATTCATAATATATATATATATATATATATACAATTTTTGAAACTAAAAACAAAATGATATTTTAATAGTGCAAACAAAAAAAAAATAGTTTTACTTAATGGGGATCATCTTTGTTAGCATATTAATGAATTAGAAATATAATTACCTATGACATAAGTCCAGTGTTTAACAGAATTGGCAATGCTGTGCCAATCATCACCATGATGCAGCTTGGTTTCATGCACTTTTTCACAAAGGTTTTGAACATGATCAAGTTGCGTAGTTAAGAAATTAAACCACTTGCCAGCGGGTGCTCTCACGCCAACTTCAGTACTAAGTTTACCAGTGAGTACCATGACTAGACACAAACTAGCATTACAAGCAACAAAGACAAATAAATTAAATAAGGGGATGAGGGATGGGAAAATGTATGAACCCTCATCACACCTTAAATAAACAATTCCTTACCTAATTTTTACAAGTAAATTTTTGTTTAAATTACTTGAGTTTGATTACCAGAATAAATAATATATAAATATTATTGTAAATCTTCCTTGAAGTTGGTAATATTTTCTAATCTTACAAAAAGGTGCGTGTCTTATCGTAATATAATTATTTATATGTATATATATATAAAAAGAGTAATTTTAATAAATTTATTTCTCGTCTTTGTCTTTTAATTTTTTTTAGCTAACATATAAAATAAGATATATTCATTATTAAAGTAATTATATTTTAAGAAAATGAAGATTTACTCCTCGCACAAAAATTACTTACCTACTAATGGCAAGTTGCCAACCAAATAAGAAAATTTGTGGTCCAGTGCCTTAATCCACTCATCTGCTGTCATGATCTATACCTTATCCTAATTGGTGAATGAATAAATTAATGGTTACATTATTTACACAAATAGAATAATTTATTGATGTGTTAAATTAATTATTGAGATTTTTTTATTTTATCCTACCAAATGAATGTTCGTTTGTCCTTTCTTTTATTAATTTTTGCGTCACTTTTGCTTACGTTATTAGACGTGCAGGTTTTAATTTGAATTTCTATATTAATTTTTAATTATTTATTTAATCAAATATTTTTTTCTTAATTATTAATTAATTTTTAACATTTTTACATAATTATTCTTCAATTTATATGCAGACATGGATTTCAAAAGTTGCTAATTAATAACAAGATTTTAGGGCTATAAAAATAGGTTTATATTAATCTTTTTACCTTGGTTATTAAAGAATCAATGAAAATAAAAATGTGGTGACATATTTATAAATATTAAGTAATTATTTTCATCGATTATTTTAAAATCGATCTAAAATATATTTTTTACATCAATTGTTTTTATAATTAATGTAAACAGTTGTATTTTTTTATATTAGCTGTTTTCAAAATTAATGTAAAAAGTGTTTTAAATATTACTATGAGTTGTAACACTTCATCTTTTTCTTATTCAAAATTCATTTCTTTTATAAGAAATTCTCATTTGCTTGAAATTATATTTATTTGAAACCCTACAAATTGAAACATTTATTGGTACTAATATCTATTCATATCTTTGTTGGCAATGCTATCCCCATGTTACACCTTCGTTTTTCTCACTCTGTCATTTTTACTCTTATAAAGTAATATTTTTGTTTTTTGACTCTCTTTATCATTTTTGTTTATTTCACAAGTGTAAGAATCTTCAAATGCAACACCAGATCTAAGGGATCTTTGAGATCTTAGACAAATTCATAAAGCTTCCTGGAAACATAAAATCATCGAAGTAAAAACAGAGACGAATGAGAAAAACTCACAAAACTTCTTGTAAACTTGAAATCGTTAGAGTAAAAATAGAAATATAAGTCTGCATTTTATTTTTAAATAAAAAAATTTTATATCAGTCATTTTATAACTTATCTAAAAAAAATTCTATGTTGATTATAAAACGGATGAAAAAAGTCAATTTTAATCGATATAAAAATTTTTTTTTTTTACTATTTTTCATTCCCTATTTTTCAACTTGCATTGTCATTGATTACAATGAAATATGAAATTAAATTATTGAATCCCGTACGATTGTGCGCTTTGTGCTTTTATAAAATATGACAATAAGTACCCGGTTGTTGTAGTTGTTTTAAGATATTGTTAAAGAAATAAAAGTTTATATTTTTTAATTTTTAATAAATACTTTTAAACTTAAATATCTTTTCAGATGTACCTATAGAATATGTTCATATTCGATTTTTAGTCCCGGCCCTACAAAATATTTCAAGCATTTTTAGTGTCTCATTATTTTTCTGTACACACTTTTGATAAATCTACAATTAATCTAAATTTTGTGGATCAATTAACAGAAATAAATAAGAAAATAAAAGGAAATCACACACGATTAACCTTGCCAGGATATACATGTAGCAGTAGTCACATTTATACACTTAATAAAGGCTTAGTTACATTATAATGATACTACAACATCACTATTCCAATCAAGGAGATATTGACTAAAACATCACACCCATTTTCTTTTTGAGAAGGATGACTATGACATAAATCTTCTATTGCTGCACACATGTTTTTATTATGCAATTAGATTGGCCTTGTAAACTTCTTGATAAATACAATGCCTTTATGCACTTTTCATCTTTGTTGGTAGCTAAAAACCTAACTAGTATTGTTTCAACCTAAATTGTGATGTGAGATCGGTAAAAATAGAAAGTTTAAACTTCGAGTTCTCTCTAGAGAAGGAACAGGGAGGACAAAGTCGCCACCAACATTTTTATGAAAAATGTCGGAAAACCTTTGAGTGGATAAGGTTGATCTTTGAATAAGAGAAATCAGAAAACCTTTGGGTGGATAACTTGACAAGAGTGTGTCTCTTGTTTCTAAGTATCTCCTTTTAATCGGAGAATCAAAGTTCACATAGTTATGGTGGAGGCTTGGAAGGTAATAAAAAAAGCATGAATTGAAGGGGAGCGGATTGTCCATTGGCGTCCAAAGAAGGTTGGGATAGGGTGGACCGTTCATTGGCGTCCAAAGAGTTGGGATAGAAATATGCAACTAACGTAAGTAAAGCTGATGCAATGGTAGTATTTATATCATTTATAGGTGTAGCTAACTCCTCATGAGGTAATTATATGATTTTTTAAGGCAAAAGATAGAGTGGGGAATCAGTTTGGCTTTGTTCTCGTCCTAAGGGGGGAGCTTTCTAAGGTTTTCCTAGAGGCATGAATTTTTCTTACTAACTTGGTATCCAAAGGAGTCTCATGCCTTCTTCCTTTTGTCCAATACTTCCTCCTATTCGTTGGTTGTACTCTGAACTTCTTGCTTGGTTTCTCTCACGCTATCATCAGCTTTCCTTCTTTGCCTTTCTCTCTGCAATTTTCGGTCCCTTCTCTCTTCGTCACGAGGCTTTTTATAGGCTTCGACTGGTCTAATTTGGTTGACTCCATAATCCCATGATTTTCTCCCTCATATTGGGATTCCATTCTGCTAGGACAAATTTGGGGCCCCACAAGCACTGAAGAAGATATCTAAGGGGACAAAGAAGCAAAGGATACTCAAGCACTTAGAGACCCAATAATAAGAAAAAGACTCAAGAGATTATAAGAAGTGCTCCAAAAGATAGAGATGCTCATGATCTTGGAAGCCTCAAGTCCAAGCCCAACCTTATACTTTATATCGGCCTGTACCTTAACTCCATAGAAGCATATGTATTTCATTGGCACATCATTTAGATGTCATTTGTAGATCTCTAGTTCAAGTCTCAAGTACATTAAGGCTTAAAGGCTTGTTTGTTTGGCTATGTAGTTAGTGTAGTCTTTAGCTTTGTTTGATTAGCTAGATTAGATGGTTCCTTGCATGGATAAACATCTTATTCCATGACCAAACAATCCTTTTAGCCGTGAAGCCAAGCTTATTAAAGGCTTCACCCATCCCTTATATCCATAACTTTGAATGAGTGAATTTGTAGTTGCTTTGCAACCTTGAGAGTTTTACCTCTATCTTGTTTTGTACAAGAGCCATCAATTCTTATCAAGCTTTTAAGAGGCTTGTCATGAATCTCATCATTCTTTTATCTTCCTCATCCATATGAGAAAGTGGCGAGTTCCTTAGTCATTCCTTTCTTACTCATATTTTCTTGCTTCTTTCCCTTTGTTCCTTCTTCACCATTTTCAACAAGCTCCAACCATTGGAATTCTTGGAGACCTTTGACTCAAGGAGATCCTAGGGAGTCATCAAGTGGTATTCAAAGCACCTTGGGTCTGTTTTCTCACGTTCTTCGAAGGGAAAAGCTTAATTGAGTCAACCATTCATCCACCATGGTCCATGAAAGTTTGTGTAGAGTTCTTGTGCCAACATGATGGTTCTTGAGTTGTAATTGTAATTAGTTGCTTGTGTCATGATCAATTGAGTAGTTGGAATTAGTTTCTTGTTGTATAAGGGTACTGTAGTATTGATAATTTAAAATGCATGCCTTAAGTTTGAAGAAGAGTCACGTGAAAGTGTAGTATAAAGTGCTGGAAAATTGTGCTAGAAAATCTTGGTGTTTCATGTTGTTTTGGGTTGCTTTCATGCCAAGAAAAGAAAAAGTATTATCGAAAAAAAAGAATGTTTTTATGGCATTAAAAGAGTGTCAAAAACAAAAGAAAGCCACGGGAAAAAAGTGTGAAAAGATTGATTAAAAATCTATGTGAAAAAAGATTGCTAGTTACATCAAGAATACTAGTAGCATGTGTTGTGTTGTATGCCTAAAGTTCTGGAATTTGTATTGAGTTGTTATCTTGGCTAGATATAATGGATTTTATATGGTAAATCCTTCGCTTAATTCCTTTCTTTGAGTCTTCATTTTGTCTATCAAATCACCCTTGAGTTTAACTTCCTTTTCTAAGTTTTTTGTGTTTGTTTGTCAATTTCTTGGTCACTTTAGTCTTGTCGTTGAAGTTTTCTTCCTTGGAATTCTTAAAGAGTCTTTTGAGATTTGATGTATTTCACTTGCAATTGAAAGCTTCATTAAAGAATTGAGACTTTTATACAAACCAAAGAGAGAAAGAGTAGTAAAAGACAAGATAGTACATTAGAGAAAAAACCTCTAAAGTGTGCATACATGAGTGTAGGTGTAAACACTAAGGAGTTGTGAGGTTTGCCTTTCTTTTCTTGCATTTTTTAGGTGCAATAATTGGAGGTTTGTGTAAGCTTTGTAGTTTTTTAGTGAGGGAGAAAAAAGAGTGAGACAAAAATGGCTAGTTCAAGATTTAATATGGAGGATCTTTCTCCTTAAGTCTAGGTTGATGATGGAGTATATGAAAAAGCTTAAGGATAAAATTGAGAAATTAGGTGGAGGTTTAGAATCCATGAGAATAGATTCATGTAGTGTAAATGCAAAAATAAGAACATTGAGTAAAATAAAAGAAAAAGAAGTGATGAAGTAAAAAAGAGTAATAGTGGAAATAATCATGATGAAAGTTATGGAAATCATAGTAATAAGTCTAGTAGATCACATAAAAGTGAGAGGGTTGTAAGGAGACATGAGAGGCCTATGGGTGAACCAAAGAAAAATCCATGGGATCTCATCAAAGGTAAAATTCCTCCATTTTTTTGGTAAAGGTGATGCAAATGATTATTATGATTAGGAATTAAAGGTAGAGAAAAATCTTGATTGTATTGATTGTGAATATTTAATAAAGGTCAAACTAATTTGTTTGTCTTTTGAAGGATATGCTTTGATTTGGTGGAATGAGATTGTCCTACAAAAAATGGGTATGAGAAGAGCATCCATTGAATCTTGGGAAGAACTCAAAAGAGACATGAGAGAGAGATTTATACCATGTTATTATAAAAGAAATTTATTTGTAAAGTTGCAAAAAATGTTTCAAGATTCTAAAAGTGTAGAAGAATTTTATAAAGAGATGAAAGTTACATTGATTAGAGCTCAAATTGTTGAATAACAAGAAGCCACAATGGCTAGATTTTTTAATAGTTTAAATAGAGACATTCAAGATGTTGTTGAGTTTCATGAATATACATATATTTCTACACTTGTGCACCAAGCCTCTAAGGTTGAATCTCAACTTAGAAGGCATGGAAAGAAAGCCTACCTTATCACAAGCTCCAACTGGAAAGTTAAGGAAAGGAGAGAAGATGAATCTCCAAAAGGGACAAAAGTCCTAAGAAGGGGAATGCACTCTTCAAAGGCCAAAAAGAAGAGGTAAACAAGGTAATTATTCCTAACTCTAACTCTTCTAAACAAAGTAATATTGAATGTTTCAAGTGTTCAAGGAAGGGATATATTGCCTCACAATGCCCAAGTAAAAGAACAATGATCCTTAGAGACAATGAAGACATTGAAAGTGAGAGTTCTCAAGAGGAAACTTCAACTCAGGGAGTGAAGGTGTATACTCAAGTGAACTAGCACCAAAAGAAGATCTTTTGATGGTGAGAAGAATCGTGAGTACCTTCATTGAAGATGATCAATCCCAAAGGAAAAGCATTTTTCACTCAAGATGTATGATCCAAGGCGAAATTTGTTATTTAATCATGGATGGTAGTAGTAGTGTAAATGTGGCTAATCAAATACTAGTTGAAAAACTTTGTTTGCATACTATCCCTCATCCTAAGCCCTATAAACTTTAGTGATTTAGTGAATAGGAAGAACTGATTATGGATAAAAAAGTATTTGTTATCGTTACTTTGGGTAAGTACAAAGATAAAATTCTTTGTGATGTAGTCCTAATGGAAGCCACCCATGTATTATTGGGAAGACCTTGACAATTTGACAGGAAGGTAACACATGGTGGTGTTATAAACAAGTTCTCCTTTGTACACAAGGGTAAAAGGGTAACTTTTAAACCCTTAACTCCCAGGGAAGTTATAGACGATCAAATCAAAATGAAACAAAAATAGATGAAGAAAAGAAAAATAAACAAAAAGAGAGAAAATCAAGAGAGAGAAAAAGTGAGAAAATCAAAGAAAAATAATTAAAGAAAAACAAGAATGAGAGCTTGATAATTAATAGAAAATCTTTATAAAAATTCTTTCAAATAAAAAGGAAACTCTATTTTTATTTCCTACTAACATGTGTTATATTGTGAATACTTCTTTAGCTAACTTGCGAACAAAATTTGAGAATATGCTTGAAGGGTTCAAGGACACTTTCTCCAAGGACATTCAACATGGATTGCTTGGACATCAAATAGACTCACTCAAAGAGCATCTATGACTCCTACAAATTATTTGGCACTTGTTCCAAGAGATCTCATATCTTGTGTCAATGGCTTGTTGCTTAAAACTCATTGTTTGCATGCTTCTTTAAAAACCTTTGAACTTTATGGTGTTTTTATGCATAATCTTGGACATTACAAATTTATTCTTGATGTTGCATCTAAGTTGCATGGGCTATCCTTTTCTTATATGTTTGAATGGTATAACTATGAAAGTAATAGGATGATGCATGCCCAAATAAATGAAATATCACATGTTAAAATTGGATTGGGTAAGAATATATGTGAATCTTTGGATAGAAACTTTAGTGGGAAGGACTTATCTTAGATTAATACTTTGTTAAAGAGTGTTTGAACATGCTAGCTGGTATGATGATAAATACTTTCTGAAACCAAAAATAAATGATATCTCCTTTTCATATGCAACCCCAAGCATTCCCTATACATGTTGGAGTATGATAAACTTGATGTGTCATCTTTTATTTATGTTAATAATAGTATGCATTCTTTACACATAAATGAATATTAAGATAAAGTCTTCTTTTAAAGCTTTGTGGTTGGCTTTCAAAGAGTCAAGATGAATGGAAAGAAAGTAAAGGCCGCCCAAGGTTGGCTAACACCAAAGTTTATGAGAAATGTTAAAGAGCTTTCATGGGATAGCTAGGTTCTATAGACATTTTGTTAAAAAATTTCAGTATCCTTGCTACCCGCTAATTAAATTAATAAAAAAAGTGGGTAGAATTTCTTTAAAGAAGTTGTAAGGCCTTATAAGACCATAGTTTCTGATAGGGGTTCCAAGTTTCTCAGTTACTTTTGGAGAACCCTTTGAAGCAAGTTTGACACTAAGCTTCTCTTTTCTACTACTTGGAATCCTCAAACAAATGACCAAATTGAGGTGACTAATAGAACTTTATCCCAACTTTTGAGGTATTTTGTGATATCTTGGGAGGAATGGCTACAACACATTGAGTTTGCTTATAATAGGGCAGTCAACACTACTACATCCCACTCCTCCTATGAATTGATGTGTGGTTTTAATCCCTTAATCCCGCCTGATTTGTTACCTTTGCCTAATGTGAATGCTATGCTTAATTATGATAGAGCTTCCAAAGCTCAATTTGTTAAAGATTTTCAGGCTAAGTCATGTTCTCACATTGAAAAGAAGGTTGAACAGTATGCTAACAAGGCTAATAAGGAAAAACACAAAAGGTTTTTGAAGAATGTGACTTAGTTAGGGTTCACTTAAGAAATGAGAGGTTTCCTAACTTAAGAAAATCTAAGCTACTCCCAAGGGGAGATATTCCTTCCAAAGTAATAAAGAAAATAAATGATAATGCTTATATCTTGGATATGCCTCAATCATATGAGGGAAGTCATACCTTTCTTGTAACTAACTTGTCTTTTTTTTTTAGGAACTCAAGACTCAAATTTGAAGGCAAATTCTTTTCAAGAAAAGGAGCTTGATGAGAGCTTGACTAGCACTAAAGAATATTTCCCAAGGGACAAAGAGACAAAGGATACTCAAACACTTAAAGGCCCAACGACAAAAGGAAGGCTCAAGAGATTAGAAGAAGTGTTCCAAAAGATAGGGATGCTTAGGAGCTTGGAAGCCTCAAGCCTAAGCTCAAGCACAACCTTATACTTTGTATGAGCTTGTACCTTGACTCCTTAAAAGCATGTGTATTTCATTGGCATATCATTTAGATGTCATTTGTATTTCATTTGTAGATCTCTAGCCCAAATCTCAAGTACATTAAGGCTTAAAGGCTTGTTTGTTTGGCTATGTAGTTAGTGTAGTCTTTAGCTTTGTTTGGCTATCTAGATTAGATGGTTCCTTGCATGGATAAACATCTAATCCCATGACTAAACAATCCCTTTAGGCGTGAAGCCAAGCTTATAAAAGGCTTCACCCATCCCTTGTATCCATAACTTTGAATGAATATATTTGTAGATGCTTTGCAACCTTGAGAGTTTTATCTCTATCTAGTTTTGTACAAGAGCCTTCAATTCTTATCAAGCTTTCAAGAGGTTTGTCATGAATCTCATCACGATATTATCTTCCTCATCCATATGAGTAAGTGGCAAGTTCCTTAGTCATTCTTTTCTTACTCACATTTTCTTGCTCCCTTCACTTTGTTTCTTTTTCACCATTTTTAGCAAGTTCCAACCATTAGAGTTCTTGGAAACCTTTGGCTTAAGGAGATCCTATGGAGTCATCAATATCATACAAGTGATGAATCCCTTCATGAAAGGTACTCTAACAACACTTCATTTCTTATTTCCATTTAGGCATCAACAAATGGTGAAAAAGAGGAATTAAACTTGAGTGAGAACCATGCATTCAAAATCTTAATCAGTCAAAATAGACTAAGAGACCCACCCAAAATATATTTCATACAACATGCAATAATAGTTCAACTAATTATTAATAATTATTGGCAACATCATATTACAGTATTTCAAACAATCATATAACATATATCATGATATTGAATAGACATAATACTTACAACACAAATAGGTCAAGGAAGAATAAATAACTTTAGGAAGTGATTGAAAGCTCATGTTCCTTTCCACAATAGTACCATCACATTTGTTCTTGAGAACAAAGCCACACCAAGACTTTTTTATGAAGGAATACTCTTAACCAATCCACTTAACCATTAGAATTTCACAACTTGCATTAATACCTTAACCTTCAAGACTACCTCTAAGTCCCTACTGACGTCCCTTAGTGCACTAAACTATAACTTTCCAAGCCTCATCTCAACACATTCAACTGGTGTATGAATCACCACTTTAACACTCATGGCATTTAACCTAGAATTCACATTTTCTCTAGAAATTTTGTCCCGAATTTCCTTTATAAATTGGTACTTTCCATACATATATAACTCAAATGTATGATAAATAGTCATCAAAATACATCTCAATCCAACTCACAACATTCATTATCAACATATAAATCAACCCAAACTCAATACTTATTTTCATTAATAAATCTATATTTCCTTAATTAAAATTTCAAGCACTACTAGAAAAAGTGAATTAGAGATCGAACTTAGTCACTAAAAACTTTTGGTTGCTAATAGCAACCACTTTAGCCACTGATACCTATTTGGTTAATGGATGTGGACAATGACCACTTTAGCGACTGAATTTTGTGGTCACAAACTTTATTAGTTGTTGATTTCATTACTAAAAAACTAATTAAATTTTTTGCAACCACTTTGCCACTGACTTGCTATAGAAGAACAGTTTGGTTTTCTAAAACATATAAAGATAGTATGAATTAGCGACCAAAATATTCGTTGCTGGACCTATAAGATAGCGACCAAATATGAATCGCTAAACAATACAAATTAGCGACCAATATGAAATTCCGTTGCTGCTTATGTGTAGGATAGCAACCGAAAATGTTTAGTTTCTAAATGCTTAAAAAATTAATATGTATAAATTAATAAATAAAAAGAAATTAGAATTTACAAATTTTATATTTTTAATAATTTATTTTAAAAATCTAAAACTAAAATTTATTTAATCTAAATATCAAATTATTTTATTTATGTTTAATTAATTTCGAAGAGTAATTAATATGACAATTTAAGTTAATACATTTAGGTTATGTAATGCACTGATGATAATTGTTCATTGTAGTTATTGACATACTACTTTTTGGAATTTATTTATCCTTTGTTACTAATAGTGGGATTAAGTTTTTGATTATTTATAATTGTTTGGTAGGTTAAAATTATAAATTATTTATTACAAATATGTATTAAAAGAAATTACGAAATTAGCGACCAAAAATTTTGATTGCTAAAACGTAAAATAACATTTAAAATAATCAAAAATCAGGAAAATTTAGTGACCAAAAGGATAAGTATCCATTCGATTGCTATGTAACGATCGATTTAGCGACCGAAAAAACTAAATTATATATTCAATTTTTTATTTTTACCTTTTAGCGATTGAAAATTTGGTGGTTCAATTGTTCCCACGTTAAAGCGTGACCAAAATTGTCGGCGACCAAACTATTTTCTTAGTGACGAAAAATTTTGGTCGCCAATCAGCGACTAACTTGATTTAATAACTAGGGTTTTAAATCGGTCATTAAAGCGGTCACTAAAACATTTAGTGACCAATTTTAAGAAAAATAGCGACCAATTTTAGGGATTGGTAAAAAAAACATTTTTTTAGTAAAAAAGGCAAATTACATGGTGTCAGAAAGCTCCTCATCACATTTCTATTTTTATATAATCCACGTATCCATCATAAATCAAACATCCAACCTCTTTTCTAATTCCTTTAAGTTCATATTTAATTATTTAACTATTAAGATTTCTAATTACAACTACTAAGATTCTAATTTTTAATTAATCTTTATGGTATCCAATTTTCAAGAAAATAAAGCTCCTTACATATATCTTACTTATAAGTTAATTTTAGTTATTTCTATTCATTATATATTCCATTAGTCATTGAACTCCACTGGTCTAAGTAAAGGCATAATTAATTTGCATATTAGTAACAA
The DNA here is from genome assembly GCA_025330945.1 of Mucuna pruriens. Taxonomy (NCBI): domain Eukaryota; kingdom Viridiplantae; phylum Streptophyta; class Magnoliopsida; order Fabales; family Fabaceae; genus Mucuna; species Mucuna pruriens. The sequence goes on from JAENHJ010000522.1 coordinate 341,714, forward strand.
AAAATTTCCCTTGCAAATCCCTCGTTATTAGATTTAGAAAGGGATTTGTAAGGGAATCTTTTGTCACTTAATCCATATTTCTAATTAATGAGGAACTAAGCCCTTTGTCATTGCCTGCCAATTTCATTAGTATTCCCTTACCAAACATTGCTAATTACCAAACATTGCTAATTTTTTTGTTGTATATCCATCACGACTCCCTTATTGTTCTCTTGCAATTATGTTTTGCATTGTCCTTTTCCAACGTCTAATGCAATTCTTTTGCTAGTTCCTTGCAAGTTATCCTTTGCTACGCCATTACCAATTCACCCTAAATTACTATTTGAGTAACTCTCACAACTCCCTTGCAAATATTCCTTGCTCCCCCGCAAATATGCCTTGTTATTCCCTTATAAACATTGTTTGCATTCACTAATCATAGCAGTTTGACAATGCTAATTTGATTCTGTCTCAATTTTTCCTTGCAATTTTATTTCAATTGTTGTGTATTAAAATAAATAAAAATCAAATCTTGAATATGTAAAAACTTGATTTAACATAAAAGTCATAAAGTGTCATCATGTCTTACAAATTTTAAATCAAATTGCTTAATGTCTTACAGAAAGAAAAATAAGAAATATCTAATCAATCTCTATCTTTGTTTGAATTATGTACCTCATCATTTGTGGCAATTAGATATGCAAAAGGGTAGGTAATGCAATATTTATAGCTGTAATGACATGTTCATCTGGCATAGGTATAGAATTTATAGAAGGACCTACAACCTTTGAAGATGAAGCATGTATAGAACTTTGTTTCCAAGACCTAAGCTCTAGTCGAGGTTGATGCCTCTACCCTTCTTATTTTCACCCAATACTTGTATCCAAACATCATAATCAACAATAGAATCATACTAGCTTCATATGTCTCTTACAATAAATAAACAAAAATTTAGTAAAATAACAATAACTTAACAAAAGTAATCTATCATAAAACTTAAGAATACATACAACAAATTTCTTTATCATAGGGGAGATAAATTCACCATCTTTCATTTTATGAACTTTGCTATACAATTCATTGTAAAAAAAAAAACACATTTTTGACTTTGCCTCCTCTATAATTATAGTATTAAAATATAATTATAATTCATTGGCACTTTTAAACCAAAAGTATTGACATAGTAATTTGTATATAAGACAATAAGACAAAACTTAGGAAATGTCTTTAAAAAAAAAAGATTTTATAATGCATGTGCCTCGCAATATTGAATTTTATACTACAAAACGAAAAACCTAAGAAAATGATACAGATAAAATTATTAATAAAAATCAACAACTTCCAAGATAGCCCATATGATACCATGACACATAACAACCTCACCATCCAAAGTTCTTAATCCCACTCATTTCTTTCTTAAATACACACTAAGCTACCAACCAACACTAAAAATTACATAATTTCTTTCTTTATTAAACAGGTATGCTAGTCAATACACTTGCTAAGTATCGACAAAGACCCAGGATTTATATTGGTTGTAGAAATCTAGTCCTGTTCTATATCAACTACCGATCAAGGCCTAGTATTAGCATATTTGAATATTATGCTAAAACTGTAATCCTAATACGCATATCTATAATATTAATACTAATTGAAAAATTAACACGCCTAATATATATTATAGTTCTTTTATATTTTCTTAATACGTTACCTTTCCGGTTGATGTTCTTTTATCTTTCTTTATATATAAATGAAGGATAAGTGAATTATATATATATGAAAATTATAGTTTAATTTTAGAAAAAAATTAGGAAAACAAAAGGATAAGCTTAGAAGGGGGGGTAAGAAAAGCCTTGAATATATATAACCCACTTATAGGAAGAAACAAAGAAGGAACATATATACCCCACCCCACTTACAACGAAAGGCAAGATCGGAAACACTCCAGCCCTTTGATTCAAAAGATGCATACAATTAGTTGGATGTGAGAGTGAAAATAAAGGTCATAGAGCGAGAAAACCACGTGCAAGTGACTAAGCGCGGGTGAATTAGAGCTTTTAAAAATATTTTAAACTTTAAACTTTAAATTTTATTATTATTATTATATATACAAGGTTTTTTGTATTCTATATTAATAAATAATGCCATTAATATAATTTAATATGTAGAAATTAAAAAAAAACTAATAGTACCTACTCTTTATATTTGATAATTACAAAAATTAATAAATATTTATTATTAATTATTATTATATTAATATTATTTCATTTTGTCATGTTTTTGAAAAATCAATAGCACCTACTGTTTATATTTGATTATTGCAAAAATCACAACACATTCAATATTATTATTATTTTATATACTTATATAAATTTGAATAATTTATATCATCATCATGTTAAAAAAAAAATAGGAAGTTGACAATAAGGTTAAAATGGTTATTTTAGACTAAGATTGAGCAATTAAAAATATGAGAACTAAGATGGTTAATTTTTCAATTATGTGGACAAAAATCGTGTAATTAGAATTATAGAGAAAAAAAAATTCCAAACACCAAATTAGAAAAGTATAATTAAATCTATTTTGAATTATTGATAATTTCTTTTAAGGTAAAATTAAAATTCAAGTTAGAACTACAGGTATTAAAATTGATAGATTAAAAGAGATAAAAAAAAATTAAAAAAAGTGTAAAAAATGTTTTGGTTGGAAAATGACAGGTTAAAAATGGTGTCATTGAAGAGTATTGTAATATTTGTATATAGAAGACATTTGATATCCGTGGGTTGAACATGTTGGGATATCTGGTTGAACCCGTTAATTTTGGCGGGTTGCGCTAGGAGATTTCAAATAGCCAATCTATATAACCCGCTTTGTTATGGCTTGTCTAAGACTGGGTTGATGGCAAGCTACGACAAGCCAGTTTATCGAGTTTTTTTAATTTATATTTTATTAATTAATATATGCTTATATAAATAATAATAATAATAATAATAATAATAAATTAATTAATTAATAATGACTCATTTTACCCCTTAAATTTTATATAAATAAATTTATTATATCAAACTTGAATCTTATTTAATGTACATGTTGATGGATTTTTGATTACGCTTAGATCTCACACTTAACATAATTATTCATGCTACGAAGATACAAACAAGATTATTATTACAAATAGAATGTACTCATAGAAAACTTAAGATAGAAAGGAATTGAAAAGAAGAAAATGAATAAGATTCAGAAATAACTTGTCACTAATTTCGTGGAAATCAAATAAGAAAAATGAGATTTGCCATAAGTCTCATAGAGAACTTGATGAGAATTAAATGTTCTAATCCAAGAACAAGTTGAGAGAAATCTCTCAATTGCTTACTATGCAAGATTAATGAACTTCAAATTGTTACAATTCAGCTAGAATTAGGTTTATATAATGATCATACTTACAAATTAGGTGCAAAACAAGCTAAATGAAAAGGCCTTAGGCTTTGGAACAAATGTGACCCAAAAGTAAGACTTTGAGCACGGAGATCAAGAATGCATCCAAAGGGGGCATTTAAAGGAGGGTGCCGTCTAAAGGACCAGGGTGTTGTCCAAATCATGTGCGTCCAAAGGGTCATCCAAAGGACCAAAATGCCAAACGCTTCCAAAGATCTTGGTTTCTTTACAAACGAAAGTAAACTACAGAAACTACATACAAGATCCTACACTACTCAAGGACACACTCCTAAAGTGTATACAGCGATAAGCCTTCTTTGGACACTCCTTGTCCTCTAAGGAGGTTCATCTTCCTTTGAACTTTTTCCCCAAACCTCTTCAATCTTCCTCTAGTTAGGAATCCTTGAAGGCTTTTATGTTTTTATGTTTGATGTCCTTCTCTTACTTATCCCAGATTCACATCACATGTAGTTATAAGAATTTCTATATTTAAATATTCAAATATAAATAAGAATTAGTATATTAACATGTATTATATTCAAATTATTTATGAGACCATATAACAAATACAACACCAGTGTCAAGTGGAGCATAGAGGCGAATTATTCCATCTCTCATGAATTCAATTTAGTAGAGCTTATATGTTAGATAAATGGTGTAAACCACTTCTAGTTAGAAATTATTTCTCATATTATATTATTTTTAATATATTAGAATTTTTATATTTTATTTTTTTACGAGCCATCCTTTGATATTTTCATCTTTTAATATAAATATTTATCTTGTGATTTAATATTAATATAATTTCTTCTATAACTTATGTTTATTTATAATATAAATAATTTTCTTGCATTTATATATTTATTTTTATTTATTTGAATTAAATAATATCAATAATTTTTATATTTTTTATGAAAACTAAATATAATTAATAATAAAATTAAATATTAAATTTGACCCGTACAATGCACGAGTTAAACTACTAGTTTATATACCAAGAAGATATTTTAGGATATATAATATATTTTGAAATAATTAATAAATAATTATAATTATAATTACATATATTTGTGTTCTCGTATGAGAGTACAAATAGCCCGTGTCTTGATGGCTTGTAGAATCCAACCCCTCTCAGGGGTATCATCCCATGTCTTATACCCTCGAAGAGTAGGCCCATGAAGGGATTTGTATACAAGTAACTTCCTAACTACCCCATAACTAGCTAAGTGGAGCATTCTTCATGTGAGGAAATTCTAGGGGGTGGGCCATTCTGGGCCTTTCCTTCTTCCCTTAATTCTGGGTCATTTTGGATCGTGGTTCTATTGGGTGAACTTGGGCTAGGATGGTCGGCCGATACACAACTCCCCAAGCTTTCGGTCGTAGGTCGAGAGCTTGCTCTGTCTGAGTTGTTCGTTTGCGTACCTTGGTCGGTTAACCTACGACTTGATCATTTCTTCACTTCTCGTGAATGTGTCTCCCAGGTTATTGCGTTTAATCATGGGTAGTATAATCATTGCTCCATATGCACGTCTTGGCTTACGTGTCTGCATTAATTGCACTTTATGGTGTTGTTTCGATGGTTTTTCTTACAATTTTTCACGTTCTCTTGTGCAGTTTCTTGTCCAAGGTATTTTTAAAAAATCCCCTTGCTCCTGTAACTTTCTTTCATTTCCTCGAAAAGTAACTCTTCGACTTTCTTCGCTCTGTGTTGCTCTCTTCTTCACTTTCGTGTTGTTCTCACGCTTCTTTCTTTCAACATTTCTTGGTGTTTTTAGATGGTGAGGCGAGGAGGTATGTCTTTGGATTTTTCCTTAATGCCTTTTGTTCTCTATTCTGCTTTGGCCTTTGTTTGTGATTTTGTTTTTCTGTGTATTCGCGTGGGTTTGTGTTCTGGCTTGGGTCTTTGGTCTGACCCTTGCACTTGGCTTTGCAAGGAACCTCTTCAGTGGGTCTGCTGAACCCTTTAGCTCCGGTGGTTCCACGACTCAAGGGAGAAAGTCTCAGCGCTCTGCCTCCCAGGCGGCGAAAGAGGGGTTTCCCTTTGAAGTCATCTACTGTGAGGTTGGTGTAATGCCGGCCAGGGGAACGCCTTCTTGGCTTGACCGTGGGGTGGTGACACAGCCTTCGACTTATACGAGTGCTGAGAAGCTGGTAGGGATGGCTGACGCCATCTGTCGGCGAGGGCCATGGTCAGACACCGTTTCTCCTTGCCGACCGAGGGAGTGCATGTGTGAGGGTGCCACCGACGGGGCAGAGCATTATTTTTATTTTTATGAGACACTTTTCTCTAAGTTAGGTATCACCTTGCCTTTCACCACTTTCGAGCAGTCAGTTTTATGTGCTCTGAACATAGCCCCTACTCAACTTCATCCCAACAGTTGGGCCTTCGAGCTATTAAGTGAGGATTTGGGCCAAGAGCCTTCCTTGGGGTTTTTTTCTGGTTCTTCTCTACCCGTCGAACGAAGAAGGTGGGTTGGATGTCTCTAAGTAGTCATCATGGTTGTTAGTTGATGAAACCCTTTCGTGAGAGTTATAAGTAGTTTAAGGAGAACTTCTTCTGGTTTTCAGAAGGGGCGGATGAGTTGAGCATCCTCTTTGATGCGTCTGGCAATTCCTTATTTCCCTTGTATTGGTCTGATTGGCCGGGGATTTCGATCACAATTGGTCGGGATGATTTGGAGGACTGGGAATATGAGTTCGTGGAGGAGCTTACTGGGATGGCTCCTCTCTCATGTTCCAAGCTCATTACTGATAAGGGTCATTACCCTTTTCTCCTCTTTTTTTTTGACTTGGTGTTCGTTTTGCAGGATACACGAATAAGGACATTGCGCGCATGAGGGTGGAGGCGAAGGCCACACTGTCGACCACCCCTGCTACCAAGGTTGTTTAAGAGTCGGTCGTGCCGCCGGCTGATGAAGCCGCGTAGGGTTCCCCGATAGGGTCCCCGGATCCTGTCGTCGATGTTGCCGGTGAATCCTCGGCCAAACGAACTGCTGCAACTGGAGAGCTTCAGATTTAAGAGCGCCCCTCTAAGAGGGTGGCGAGGGACTCGCTCTTTGAGTCTGTGGATGCCGGCTGGGAAGGGGCAGAGGTTGTCACGAATTATGCAAGTCCTTCGGTGTTTTCGCCTGGTTACTCAGTTGGTCAGGTGGTGGACCGATATTTAACCTGCCCTAGTGATCGACTCACGGTTAGGGATTTGGGGCTGCCGCGGAGCTTAGAGGTGTTGCAGAGGTATAACAACTACTGTCTCGTTCTTGCTAGGGCCACGAAGGTCGAGTTTGGGGAGTTATCCTCAAAGTATTAGAAGGATGAAGATGCCTTAAAGAGGTTGAGTGTTGACTATGCTGAGGCTCAGGCCAAGATCGATAACTTCCGAGAGGCTAATGCCAGCCTCCAAATTGACCTCGATAAGTCTGTTGTCCAAACCAAAGAGTTGATGTTGGCTCGAGATGAGCTAGAAACTTCCTGCGACTTTATTCAGACTAAGGTCGATGCTTTGAAGAAGAAGGAGGGCTTGGTGTTGGCCAAAGCAGCCATGGAGAAGGAAGTGTCAAGGTTGAAAAGGGAGCTGGAGGCTTGAGACGCACTGTTGGCGGAGAAGGAGGCGGTTGTGAATGAACGTGGCCTTGCCATCACCGAGCAGTACGAAACTGGATTTGCGTATGCCTTGGAGCAAGTAGCCTTCCTGCACCCAGACGTTGATATCTCTACTGTTGGTCCTTTCAAGGAAATTGTGGACGGGAAGCTGATTGACATTGTGGTGGAGCCACCTCTGGAGCCTACAGTGGATTGATGTGTGCCTGCATAAGATTATTAGGATAGTTTTGTTTATTTGTTACTGTAAGGGTTTTTTTATTGTTATGGCGGGATTCTCTTGAACAATGATTATATCTTCTAATACATTCAGTTTACTGCATAATTTGTCTTTTAATTGTGTTTTAGTCTTCTACCTGCGTGGTGTGGTGCTTTATTGTTTTGATTACTTGGGTGTTCATTTTGGTTATGCGCTTTTGGGTTGGTCCTACCTGTTTGGCTGGGATTTCGTGGGACTTGCCCTTTTTTAGCGGATGTTTATCTCGACCATCCGTTATTAGTATACATTCGGGCGAGCTTATGTTTGGGTGTTTTATGGAATTATTGCCTTGTTTTGATTTTATTGTGAAGGTGATTCATGTAGCCTTTGGTCTTTGGTGATGTTTATGGTTTGGATGGCCAGGGCTCATTATTGATGTTAGTTTCCAACGTGGGCCCTAATACCTCGATCTCCAACCTAGCATAATCTATGGGTGAACTACATCCGGCCGTTCACACTTCAATCTATGCTTGCATGTTAGGGCACTATGCCTTTTTGCGGCACGAGGGGTATGTGTTGTGGAACTTTGCATCGCTCTGTTTCGTATTGAATGTGTTTTTGGAGGTGGAGCCTTGCGTCGCTTCGTTTTGCATTGAATGCATTTTGACTTCTTTTCTTCAAACGTATTCCTGGATTTTTATGATGCATAAAGGTGTCATTCAGACTCCTAGACATGCATTTAAAACGCCTTTAAGGCATTGGCTCCGTGGGTACGTCTCCTCGAATATAAATAGGTGAGCCGAGGTTCTTGTTTCACTTACCCTTCTTTTGCATCCTTCTCGACTGCTTCTCCAAAAGAGTATGTCCTTTGGAAAACCTCCTCATTTTTTCTTTTCTGAGGTTCTTGTCGTTGGCTTCGTATGGTAAGTGAGTGATGAGCGTGTAGTTGTGCATGGGTTGTCCTTGTTGGGCAACGCGTTTCACCCTAGTACCCAAATTGGGTATGGAGAGAGCCTTTATGAATTCTGGCATCATCATTGTTGGGGTCATCGAGGCCCTCAACTTCTTGGGAAAATGGTCGTACCTATGTAACAAGGGTCCCTTCTATTCCCCTAAGAGGGAATGGTGTTCATGGTCAAGTCTTGCACTATCCCATTTGGAGCCCCAACACAAATCAAACTTGACCATGACAGGTGCCTTGGAGATATTTGTTTTTATCTCTGCCATCTTCCTTCCCTTGGTCGGTCTTCAGTTTATCACTTTAAACCTTCTTCGACCGTGTTTGCTAAAAGGATCGAAGGTTTCCGGGAAGCCTGAGTGGATGGGGCTAGCTCGAAGGAATCAAAGGTTTTTTGTAAGCCAGAGTGGACGAGGTAGCTGTTGTAGCTTTGTAAGGCTAGATGTTTTGGCCGGGAGTCCTGTATCTGTTTCTTTTTGGGTGAAAACGCCTATTTTATTTCTCTCTTCTGATGTAAATCTTTTCGGTGTAATTTTCCTTTTAATGAATAAATATATTTGCTCATCTTCTTGTGTTCATCTTGCTGCTGTTTCATTTGCTTTACTATTCAGACAAGAAAACTTAGTAATTGAAAAGATGTTAAAGAATCGGTAGAAAGGCCGAGCAAAGGAAAGGAAGAGCGTTAATTTGGAAACAAAATGCTTGTAGTTGATCGGCTTAGCTTTTTTTTTTAATTTTGGAGAAGAGACATGAATATTAAGCTTTGTTAGTCTGTTATGATTATAGATAGTGATGGTGCCATTGGCTGGTGTGTTGGTCCCTTCTTTTAGTGATGTTGAGATCAAGGGCTTGAGTCTCCTTCGCCTCAATGTTTCTTCTTTTTTTTTTGTAGCTATGTTCCCGTGGGTCTTCTAGCCATGTGCTTTCGGGACTTGATGTATTTTTGGGTCCTTTCTTTCTCGCCTGGATGGGCTCTCGGCCAAGTTCGCAGGTCTTTCTTTTCTCCCTTGGGCGAGGCCTTTTGGCCGAGTTCAAGTCTTTTGCTTGCCTAGAGGGGAAATTTTTTGGGCTTTCGTTCACAGGTCTTTTCTGCTCTCGCCTGACCGGGTTTTTTGGCTGACTTCAGGTCTTGTGCTCTCCTAGAGGGGACCTTTTTTGGGCTGCCCTTCGCAGGTCTTTTCTACTCTCGTTTGACCGGGTTTTTTGGCCAGCTTCAGGTCTTGTGCTTGCATGGGGGGGACCTTCTTTGGGCCGTCCTTTGTAGGTCTTTTTATTTTTCTTCGTGCTTAGAGGGGACCCTTGGACCATCCTTCGCATGTCTTTTCTTCTTCGTGCATGGAGGAGACCCTTGGGGCCGTCCTTCGTAGGTCTTTTTTTCTTCGTACCTGGAGGGGACCCTTGGGGTCGTCCTTCGCAGGTCTTTGTCTTCATGCCTGGAGGGAACCTTTTTTTGGTCCTCCTTCACAGGTCTTTTTTTCTTTGTGCTTGGAGGGGATCCTTGGGGCCATCCTTCGCAGGTCTTTTTCTTCATGCCTGGAGGGGACCCTTTTTTCGACCGTCTTTTGCAGGTCTTTTATTCTTCGTGCCTGGAGGGGACCCTTGGAGCCGTCCTTCGCAAGTCTTTGTCTTCATGCTTGGAGGGGACCTTTTTTCGGCCGTCCTTCGTTGGTTTTTTTTTCTTTATGTCTGGAGGGGACCCTTGGGGCCGTCCTTCGTAGGTTTTTATCTTCATGCTTGGAAGGGACCTTTTTTCAGTCGTCCTTTCCAGGTCTGTTTTTTCTTCGTGCCTGGAGGGGACTTTTGGGGCCGTCCTTTGCAGGTCTTTATCTTCATGCCTGGAGGGGACCTTTTTTCGACTATCCTTCGCAGGTCTTTTTTTCTCCGTATGTGTGTGCTATCAACTACATTCACATTTTATTGAGATAGTAAGAGAAAATTTATACATCAACGATATACCTGGTTCTAGCTGTGATATGCACGAATATTCATAGCGTTCCAAGTTCGAGGTATCTTCTTGCCGTCGAGGTGTTATAGGTTGTATGCTCCTCTGCCGGCCTCCTCAGTTATTTTGTATGGACCCTCCCATATTGGGGTGAGCTTGTTGCCATCGGCCGTTCTGGTTATCTTTCTTAGGACTAAGTCGTGGGATTGGAAGTGTCGAGCGGCTAATCTTCATCGTTGCCGTTGGGAGGCTCGAGCCTTGGCGGCATACACTTTTACCTGTGCTATTTTGCGCACCTCCTGTAACAAATCTTAATTTACTCTTATTTCGTCCTCGTATTCGGCCGGTCGAAATAAAACGGTCCATGGTGACGGCTCCCTGATTTCGATCGAGATGACTGCCTCTATACCGAAGGTGAGGCGAAAAGGTGTTTCGTTGGTAGAGGAGTGAGGAGTTTTGTGATAAGACCAAAGGACTTGGAGGAGTTCTTCGACCCATCTTCCCTTCGCTTCTTCCAGCCCCCTGCGAAGTCCTCTTAGGATGACCTTGTTTACTGCCTCTACTTGTCCCTTAGTTTGGGGATGCTCGACCGATGTTAAACGTTGCTTGATTTTCAGTTTGGTGCAGAAGTCTATCGTTGCTTATGATGTGAACTGGGTCCCGTTATCCAATACTATTTTGGCTGGCAGACCGAAACGACATATTATCTTTTTCCAGTAGAAGCGCTTGATCCTCTTGGCCGATATTGTGGTGACCGGCTCGGCCTCGATCCACTTAGTGAAGTAGTCGATCGCTACGATTAGGTACTTCAGCTGTCCTAGGGCTGGTGGAAAAGGTCTTAAGATATCCACTCCCAATTTGTGGAATGGCCACGAGGAAGTGATGGCGCACAGCTGCTCCAAGGGTGCGTTACCTACCTCTGCGAATCTTTGACATTTATCACATCTTCTCACATAATCCATGCAATCTCCTTTCAATGTGGGCCAATAATAGCTGGCCATGGCGATCTTGCTCGCTAGTGCTCGGCCTCCGATGTAGGAGCCACATAGCCCTTCATGGACCTCCTTGATCACATAACGCGCCTCTTCGCCCTCGATGCATCTTAGTAGTGGAAAAGAGAAACCTCTCCTGTACAGTTCTCCTCCTATGATGATGTATGTTGCCGCCTCTTTAATTAGTTTTTTGGCCTTTACCGGGTCTTCCGGTTTTATTTCGTCCCTTAAGTACGCCATTAGGGGACTCATCCATGTTATCCGTTCCTTGATGCAACCTACTTCGGGCTCCTTGATAGTTGGTTGACCGATGCTCTCATGAATGATTGACTTCTGTACTCCTCTCTTCTAGGAGGTAGCGAGTTTTGACAATAAGTCCACCCTCTCGTTCTATTCCATGGGTACATGGTGTAGGGTAAATTTCTCAAAGGCTGCCGCCAGCTTGATGGTTCTGTCTAAGTACTTTACCAATTGGGGGTCTCTGGCCTGGTATTCCCCATTCACCTACCCAGTCATTAGCTTCGAGTTGCTCTTGGCAGTCAAAACTTTTGCCTCCAATTCTTTGGCTAGTCTCATCTCGGCAAGTAATGCCTCGTACTCTGCTTGGTTGTTGTTGGCCTTTAATTCAAAATGGAGTGATTGTTCTATCAACACCCCATTCAGGCCCTCCAATATTACTCCAACGCCACTTCCCGCCTGATTGGATGCTCTGTCTACCGAGAGGAGCCATCCGCCACTTATCTTTGCCTTTGGGCTACCTGTCATCATTTACGTGATGAAATCGGCTAGTTCTTGGGCTTTTATGTGACCCCTGCTTTCGTATGATATATCGAACTCAGAAAGTTGGACGCTCCATGCTACCATCCTGCTCGCCAGGTCCGGCTTTCTGAGTACTTGTTTTATCGACAAATTCGTCCTCATGACTATCGAGTGCCCTTGGAAATACGGGCGTAGCCTTTAAGATTCGATGACTAGGGCGAGGGACGCCTTTTCAATTCTTTGGTACCTTTTTTTCGCCTCTTGAAGGATCTTACTTATAAAGTATATGGGTGCTGCTTTCCCTCTCTTTCTTGTACCATTGCAACACTTATTGCTTCTTCCGCTACCGAGATGTATATTACGAGGGGGATCCTGGGTGTTGGCTTCATCAATATGGGGGGGGGCGGGGGGTAGCTAGCATCGCCTTCAACCTCAAGAACGCCTCTTTGCTCTCTGTCGTCCACACAAAGGCGTCTCCCTTGTTTAGGGTATTGAATATTAGGGCGACCGTCCTGGCTAACCGAGATAGAAATCATGAGAGTTCCGTGATCCTTCCGGTCAGTTTCTACACTTCCTTGATTGTCTTTGGGCTTCACATGTTTATGATGGCCTGACATTTTTCTGGATTAGCTTTGATCCCTTTCTCAATCAGCATGAATCCTAAAAATTTTCCTACTCGGACCCCGAAGGAGCACTTTTCGGGGTTCAGTTTAAGCTGATGCTTCCTCAATATTTGGAACACACTTCCCAGGGCTTTGTAGTGGTCGGCTGCTGATGTGGACTTCACTACCATATCGTCCACGTACACTTCCACATTCACTCCTATCATACCTTCGAACATCCGGTCCATCATGCGTTGGTATGTTGCCCCTACGTTTTTAAGTCCGAAGGGCATCACTTTATAGCAATAGGCTCCCGCATCCATTATAAAGGTCGTTTTGGCCTCATCTTGAGGGTGCATTTTGATCTGATTATAACCTAAGTACGCATCCATGAAACTTAGAAGTGCGGAGCTTGAAGCTCTGTCTACTAGAAGGTCTATGCTTGATAGAGGGTATAGATCTTTTGGGCACGCTTTGTTTAAATCCATGTAGTCAGTACACATGCACCATTTCCCACTAGCTTTTTTGACCATTACCACATTTTCAAACCATATGGAGTATTGTATTTCACGAATGAAACTGACGGTGAGGAGCTTCTTAGTTTCCTCACGGACGGCTCTTCTCTTTTCTTACTCTAACTTCCTCCGCCGTTGAGCGAATGGCCTGAAGCTTGAGGCTATCGGTAGACGGTGGCATATGAATTTGGGGTCGATCCCGAGCATGTCGGCTGGTGACCAGGCGAACATGTGCCGGTTTTTCTGCAAGAAGGAGACGAGGTTGCTCTCCTCTTCTCGTGTTAGGGCGGTTCCTATCTTTGTCTTGTACGCTGATTGACTTCCTTCAAGTCTTCTGCCGGTAGGGGCCTTTCACGCTTGTCTTCGCATCTGGGGTTGAGGTCAAGGTCCAACACATTCACATCCGGCCGGTCGGCCTTGGCTAGCCGTGAGCCGATTCTCAAACTATCCTCAAAACAACGCCTTGTATCTCGATGGTCAACCCACACTCTACCTACTTCTTTCCCCACTAGATATTTCATGCATAGATGGTAGGTGGATACTATTGCCCCCAATTTATTTAATGTCGTCCTCTCGATGATTACATTATATGACGCCTCCACGTCCACTACCAGAACGATGCGTGCGTAACTGTGCTCTCCAAACGTGGTCTCTAACTCGATTCCTCCCCTTATCTCTACTTGTTCTCTAGCGAAACCGTACAATTTTCCAGCATAGGGCTCCATGTCGGCCGGCTGCAATCCTAGTTTTTTGTATGTCGACTAGTACAAAATATTAGTCGAACTTCCTTGGTTGATGAGAATGACTTTGTATTCTGCCACCTCTATGGAAATCACCATGGGCTTGTCATGTCTCGGGTTCATACCTCATGTCTTTTTTGTCGAATGAGATCACAAGCGACAGGACCTGGCCGTTTCTTTCTCTTATCACCATAATGTCGCTCGCTTTTCTTTTCTATCCTCTCTCTACACCTAGGATGTCTCCTCTTCTTGAGATGGTTGTTATGACACCTCGCCTCTGGATATCCCTTCTTTGGGGTGACCGACTCCTCTCTCTTCATTTTTCCCCTCTCGGTTCTTCTTTTGTTTCTCTCGGCCTCTCCCTTTTGTTTTCCTTCTTTGTTGTCCTCAAGCTAGTTTCTGCTTTCTCGCTCTCCTATCGGACGTACTGACTTAAGTGCCGCTCCTGTATCAACTTCTCTATTTATTCCTGTAAGGTACGACAATCCTCCATTGCATGGCCGCACGCCCGATGAAACTCGCACCATTCTTGCATGTTTGTTCCCATTCGTTGGCCCTTCATCTCCCTCAGGAACTTCAGCATGTTGGTGTGGTGAATTTCGCGTAGTATCTGTGCCCACTTCTCTCGTAGGGGGGTCAACACAAGGGGGGTAGTCTCTTTGTTTGGTAGGGTATTTGTTTTCTCCCTTCATCATCGGTCGAACTTCACTTCTCGTTTCTTTCTCGGCCTCGATTCAGTCGGCTTGATCCTCTTCTACTTCGATGTGTTTCTTGGCACGAGTCTGAATTTCCTCCATACTTTGTGGTTTCCTCAGGGCAAGGGAGTCGTTGAATTGACCTGCTCTAAGTCTTTTTGGAAAGCTTTCACGAAGAATTTTTTATCAGGGTCATTTACTCTGACTGTGGCGTTGTTGAACCAGGCTAGGTAGCTTTTGAGTGTTTCGTTCTTATTTTGTTTGATGTCAAAGAGGTCTGCTACCTCTAATTTTTTCGTCTTGTTGGCGGCAAATTGAGAGGCGAAAGCATTCGCTAAATCTTTGAATGTTTGGATAGATCGGGGTGGTAGGGTGGCCAACCAATGCATGGCCTCTCCCCACAGGGTTCCCGGGAAGAGTTTGCAGCTCAAACGATCATCACCTACGCTTATGTACATCTAAGTTTGGAAAGCCTAAAGATGAGTGTGGGGGTCTTGGCTTCCGTTGAAAGGCTCGGTGATCACTTCTCTGAAGTTCTAGGGAATGGGAGTCTGATCTATTTCTTCACTAAATGGTTGGGCCCACAAGGTCAGGGAGCCCTCCACCAGCGAGGGGGTGGAGATGGCTGGCATCTCCCCCGTGGCCTTCACCATAGCTAGTTGGTGTCGGCTCCTCCTCTCCTGCTCTTCTACTATCTTCAGTGTCTCCTTATATCTCTCCTCGGCCAACCTATGCTTTTCTTTTGCTTCCTTCTATCGCTGCTCCGCTTCTGCATTTAGCCGGGACTGTTCGTCACTGCGAGCTTGTAGTAATGCCATTGCCTGCAGTAACCGCTGCAACGTATCCTCCTCTGCTTCATTGGTGGAGCTGGCCACCTGATTACGTGTAATCGACATTGTCTCCGCTCTTACTCCCTTATAGCTCTTGATTGTTCATGTCGGTCTCGAGATCTTAAGGCGTCGGGAAAAATTTCACCGAGGCCCCACAATGAGCGCACCGTTCTCGTCCGAGAGTACAGGTAGTTCGTGTCTTGATGGCTTGTAGAATCCAACCCCCCTCAAGGGTATCATCCCATGTCTTATACCCCCGAGGAGTGAGCCCATGAAGGGATTTGTGTACAAGTAACTTCTTAACTACCCCGTAACTAACTAAGTGGAACATTCTTCACGTGAGGAAATTTTGTGGGGTGGGCCACCCTGGGCCTTTCCATCTTCCCTTAACTTTGGGCTGTTTCGAATCGTGGGCCTGCTAGGTGAACCTGGGCTAGGATGGTCGGCTGGTACAGTTTGATAGTGAGAAACATTAATATTTAATATTAGTGAAATATTAATATATTAAAGTAAATATTGTACAAAAAATATTAATTTTTGGCTTAATTAATTTTTTCGTTCACGTAGATCAACGACTTTTCATTTTTTGTCCCTGTAAATATTTTTTTTAGAATAATTCATGTAAGTTCTAAACCATTCTTTTAGTTTATATGACTTACTTCTACTACAAAAATGTTAAATTGTTAGCATCATGATGATATATTCACACATCATATTAATAAAAGATGACATTATGATGACATCATCATGTGTCATATTAGCTTATTGTCATATCATCATCATGTAAAAAAAGTGTCGCATCAGCAACATTAACTAAAAATGAAAACAAATTACAAGAACTATAAATGAAAAAAAAAATTATAGGGACTAAAAAATAATTTTTTTACAGAGATGAAAAATAAAAATAAAAAAATGACATATTTGCAAGTACAAACAAATATTTAAGCCTTAACTATAATAAAAATTTTAAGAAAAAATAATTATTTAAAAGTAGAGAATGTATCTTAGTTTATTTTGAACTAATATTATATTATTATAGATTTTGTTGGCCTAAACATCTTACATACTAACTGAGACTTTAAAATTTTTATTAGAACCTAGCGCCCATGTCATCAACCAACTAAACATGAAATGTGTGAAAGGAATAGAAGTTATGAGTGTGATGTAAAAAAAGAGAATGTTATTCAAAGGAGAAAGATGAGTTTATGTCATCAATTATCTTATCTTTTTTTCTAATAAATCTAAATATGATCTTTTTAATAAATAGGTCAGGTTGTATATCCTCAATAAGCCACTTGGCCTATTTTCACCTGACCTATTTTCATCCTTACTACTACGAGATAAAAAAAAGAGATAATGTAAAAAAATAAGTGAGAGCATGAGAGCTTTGAGTGAGAACAAAAAAAGAAAATAATTCATAAATTGATGTATATTTTTCTACAAGATATGTATGTTAGAGAAGGAAGGAATGATATACGTGGTGAATGATAGAACCTAGAGTATTTATGCAATGAAAAATTATACTAGTTTTAAGTCAATTAAGATACATGATGTGTTTATAAATAATTATCATTTCTTGTTATTCAATATTCTTATTTTATAATATTTTTAAATTAAATTTATTCATTTTCATCTTTGTAAAAAATTTTCATTTTTAGTCTCTATTAATGACATGCCATTGATGACGTGATAACATGTTAACATGGCATGTGTGACACCAACAACTTAACATCTTTATAGCAAAGCTTGATGACATAGATTGAATATGAATGATTTAAAACTTATAGAGATTATTCAAAAAAAAATTACAAGGATAAAAAGTGAAAAGTGCAAACTTACATGGATAAAAAATTTAATTAAACTTTAATTTTTATATAATTAAAATTTATAATAAATAAAATTTTTGAATATATATAGTGTGATTTGAATTAATAATATATAAGCGAAGTATCTATATAAAAGACATTTTGTCTCTCTACTTTTCAAGAAAATTATGTCATTGCAATACAATTTTTTTTCTAAACATCTTAAGTCATGTACGAGGGAGTTGTTCCTCGTTCATTTACAAGGGCATAACTCCCTCGCAAGATAAATGTTTATTTTCCCCTAAATTTAATTAATGGTTTTGGGAGGATTTGGCAAGGGTTTTGTGAAGGTTCATTTCCTTACTAAATAACTAACAAATTTAGTGAGAGAATATCAAAAGATTAAAAGTTGTTTGTTGATTGATCCTCACTCATCAGTGAAGCCTGGGTTTCTACTGGGGAATAGCGAGTAGATAGAATTTAAAACATAATCAACCTAACCAAAATTAAAATTTTTAAATAACCTAAGGCACACATATCCATCAATCAAATGAATCCATAAATGTATTAAATTACATCATTCAATAATAATTTAAAGAACTCAAAACAGCCCCCAAATAATTTCCATTACAAGCATAAAGTTGTCAACACATTTCTCTCTAAGTGCTTGCATAATTTTTAATTTTTTTTACTAACCTAACCAATAAAATTCTATATTTGTCTCTATGCAGTACACAATTTTAATCAATTGAGTTAACATATCAAATATATTTTTTCAACTAAATTTTCTAATTTAGACCCTAATATTTATAGTTTCAAAATATAATTTTTTTCAATTTTTACATAATCATTTGAGGACCCAATTAGTCACATTTTCGTAGTTGGTTTCTGTCAGGATTCTAACGGTAATAAATAGTCACTAAGAAATTCATTATAACTTCACCCTTTGGAATAAAATTATAAATTTTTTCAGGGACATTATACCAATTGTCATGCATAAATTTGTACTACACAGTGATCGAGAAATAATTAAAATATTGCGATCGATTTTGTACAAGAAATTTTAGCATACCAACTTGTGATCAAACGTACAATTCATCAAACAATTGACATACAATTTGAGTAGGCCAAACATTTGAAACCATCAAGAATCACAGTGCCCAGCTAATTCTTAAGTGACAAGCATGCAAATATAAAAAAAAAAAATTATTCTTACAAAATTCATAATATATATATATATATATATCACATGAATTATCATCTCTAACCCATTTCAACCTCAAAACCCAAAATGAACAAAATCTTCTCCTTTTCTATCCAAAATCGTACATCACTCAAGGAGAAAAGGAAGAAGTTGATTTTCCCATGTTGTAATCAAGCACCAAGCTTCTTGAATCTCTATCTAACCACTTGCACTTCAAAAAAAAGAAATGAGAAAAATTGATGAATGTAGGTGTTCACGACTGTATTGGAAATGAGGTGTTTCAGATTACAAAGTGTGCATACAGGATGAGTTGTTTGATGCCTTATGCTTCTTTCCTAGTCGCTTATATATCGACTCTAAGGAAGTGTCGTTTTCCTCGAGCCTCGAAACCTAATAGTGGAAGCTTCTTCTTCCATTTCCTGCCTAGATGTTTCCCTATCTGCCCTTGAGTTGCGCTCTCTACTTTTCGCTGATTTATCATATAGCTTTTTCCCAACATAATAAATGAGGGGAGTATGAACATGCTATGTGCCTAATTGGTTATCCTTATTATGACCCTATGGATCAGGAGGTTATGTAGATTGGAATAGTTAAACCTTTATCGAGTTCGATTGGCTCCTCGATCCAGGCATTAGACCAGTCCAATTGGTATATGTGTGTTTGACTTGAATGGACAGCAAGAAAGAGAAAAAGTTGGTCCAACAAGTTTGGTGATGTGGTAAATAGAGATCAGGCCAAATGTCAAAAAAGGAGTGGTTAGGATTAATTAAGAAAAATTAAATAATTCTAATTTAAAAGTTTATGTTTATCCATCCAACACATATAGAGAGATACAAGGGGAAAGATAAATAAATGGATAGGATAAAAATATTCGGCGGGCCAAATTTAACTCTTAAGGATATTTCTAGCTATGTAATTTTAATTAAATAATATTCTAATTAATTCTCAAATTTATAAAATAATTACACATAATTATTTCATATTCAGAAATTTAGTTTATACAATTATTAAAATTTCCTAATTTAATGACACTGGTTAATCTTATACAGTTAATTATAGCTATTTTGGTATTTTTATAGAAATTACAAATAATTTCCAAAAAAATTACCAAAAATGTCCAATGATTCTAAATACTTTTGTAAATATAAAACATATTTTTTTTTCTAAATTTTTAAATTAATTTTGCTAATTATTTATAATATTTCTAATTTTTGTTCTCTAGGGACAGTTTGGTCATTTTATTATTCTCCAGCTCTGGTCTGAAAAATTATAAAAAAAAAAATCAAATCTAAATAAATTTTTTTATTATGAATTGAACTCTATCTCTTAGAATTTTTTTCCCCATAAATTTTTAAATATAAATTTCCAAATAATTCAAAAATAGCATTTAATAAAAACTGGGGTATTAATTACATTTTAGATATTGAAACAAAAAAAAAAAAAATACCACAATCTTAAAGTCTTGCACGTCCTAGCAAATATAAGCTTTGAAGAGGTTTTCGAAATGAATTGTTCGCATAAATAATTTATTGAAAATATTTCTTTTAGTGGTGGTCCCTTAACCACTAGAATGCACAATTGATTGAAAGAAAAAATAATTTAAGTTAATAAAGTTACCATCTTAAGGGCAGTTTAACAACTTCTAGGTTAAATTAATCTAAGGGTTGTTCAACAACCGACATCGTTACATTTCTCACTTGGCAACAATTATTTTGACAATTGGTGTAATACAATGTTAGTTATATGGATTTGTGGCGACAATTTTTAGGTCATTTTGATAATTGTTATTTTAGTTGTGTTTGAACCGTTGGTATACTTCAAAAGAATCGCCGCTAAAAATCTATTTTAGTAATTTAAAGGATCTCGTTGTAATGGTATTTGGCTAGTAGCGATATTCATTTTATTCATATGTTAATCTCATGTTTATTTATTATTATTTGCTTCAAAAATGTTATTTATTGTCTAAAAATGAATTTTTTTTTACAAATATATTTTATTTTTGTAATTTGAATTGGTTTTGTCAATGTAATGCCGTGGAATGGAATGTTAAGCAGCATAAGTAGTGACTTTGCACTTGGCTTGTTCTTCCACACAATCATCTTTTACTTATTAAAATATGAATTCTCTAAATAACCCAACCCTGTTCCACCTATAACAGTTGTTAATTACCACGTTTACCCCTACTAAAGCTAATCAAAATCATAAAATGTATTGATTGAAAGTTTTTCTTTGCTTCAAATGTTATCACAAGTGATTTTTTTATGAAGAATGAAAAATCCTAGAAACTGAAATCCGTGTAAAAATAAGAACACAAACCCATACTTGAAATAGCATAAATTTTCACAACCAAATATGATCTCCTACACAAATTCAAGCTGGAACTATAAATCAGAAAAGGAGACAAAGAAGGAAAGTTTGGAGAGAAATATGAGAGGAATAGTTTGAAACAAAGAAATTCAGGGCAAAATACAAAAAATAAAGACTTGGATTTTCAAGAATTGCAACATGAGCATATAGAGATCATAGATAATTTCAAGAATCACTACAAAATGTATTTTTTGTATTTCTATTCCTCTTCATTTAATATTTATTGGATGGTTAAAAGTATCCAAAATTTGTATCTTTATGTTTTTTACATTTAACATTTACTAGTCGCTATTAATTGCCCCAAATTGACCAGACAAAAAATATTTCATTCATATTATTAGATTATTGTTTAAAATTGTCAATAATTATCTATTAATTATTTTTCAACAAATTTATATATACTTTTTATGATTCATCAAATCTATTGAATTTCAATATATTTTTAAAATATATTGTAATTAAACTATATAATATATTAAGTTACAAAGAATATAAAAGTTTAAATAAATATACAAGTATATAAAAATTCAATTAAGAATACAACATTAAACTAACCAACATAGCATATTAAATTGGTATATAAGAATTCAACTAAATCCCTCAAGAATTGAACTAAACAACATAGTATATTATACTCAAATACTCAAAAATTTTACTAAGTTTACAAAAATTAAACTAAACAACAATATATATCAAATCATTTTATTAAATACATAAACTACACAACATATTATTATCTTCAAACTCTATAAATATTATCCTTACAAGATTGTTAGCACATCTTTTATTTATATATATAGTATTAATAATATAAATTACTTTATAAAAAAGGTCTTAATAGAAGTCATCAGATGTACCATATGGTATTCATAGATACAGTAACTCCCTAGACTTCTAGATGGCAAATCAAGAGGTTATCCAGTTTGAATAAATATATGTTAAGCATCAAAACAGAAGAGTGTCACCAAATAGTTTTAGACAAGTGGAACTGTAAATATTTCAATTAAACACCTAAAGAAAAGAACTAGAAGAAACAAATTCTTTTAAGCTATACCGTAGGGTTCTTTTCCATTTCAGGAACAAGTGCTCGAATTTATCCAGGATGTATCCTAACACCATCATCTAAACAATACATACTTGCTGTCTTTATGCATTTTCTCCACTCCATCCTGCATGCCCAGGTGCCAATACTAGTGTAGTTGGTAAAATGCATCAAGCAAGGACAACCTAACAAATCAACAAGAATGATATTACCCTGACATTCCATATTAATAAGTAAATGCTGGTCCTTCATAGATGTATTTGCCTTATTACCCAGCAAGTGCCATATAGATTATATAGATTATATGCTTTTCAATAACTAGTTAAGTAAACAGCTAAGATGCATCAGCATGTTCATATATTGACTTACAAATAAATATAAGGATGAAAAGAACTTTCAAATATAGAATGGCCCCACTTTGCATTTGAAAATATTATGACAAAGTATAAGAAAAACCCATACGAATTGATTGTGAATTTTTTTACTACAAGTTGTTGACAAACCAGCTACTACAATCCTAGCATCAACAGAATCCTGCATGCATTAAACAAAAAAGACATCTAAGTAAGATGCAGGAATATCAATTTGTCAGAAAAGGCCCAAAACTGTTCTGCAATAGAGTGATGTAAAGGCACCAAAACGATATAATCAAGTCTTAATATGAATTTCACTAGTACCTCTAATTCTAATATTAGTCTTGATACAGGATTGTATGCAGGATCATCTTTATTTTCAACAACTAAAAGAAATTCTTGAAGGCCACCGTAAAGAGATGTTAACTGCATTTGTAAAAGAACAGAATCATACTAATCAATGGCAACCATAATAAACTCCAGGTAATAGTTCATTATGTCAAGAAGTTACAGTGTTATGTGTCCTATACCTGAGTCTTCCAGTTATGGAGATTGTGTTCTCCAAATCCTTTTAAGGGCATTATAACTGTTACTCTTGGAAGATCAGTTTGATTGGAGTGCTCAAGTTCATGTATATCATGACAAAGGAATGAAAAGTTATTGCCATTCTTAATATTTTTCTTTATTCGATTTATTTCTCGGTTCCTGTAAGGCAAAAACAAAGTGCTATTGACACAATGGTAAATGAGTTTCCTAACTCTGTTTGACACCTATGAGTACCTCACATATGCAGCACAAGCCCACCCAAAAGCAAGGAGTAAGCAAATTAAACATCCCTGCATATTGAAACCTCAAATCAGGTTTGTGTGACACAGTAGCATGGTAGATTTTATCTTAAGAAACAATGGGAGGAATACAAACTATAAAAAACAATATTTGAAGGGAAAACATTGAAATAATTATCTTCCAGTGATACAATCAAAAGGAAAGGCATCAATGGAAGATAGTCCAATGAAAAGGAGAACAGGAAGATAAAAGAAAACTTTGAGATAAACCATTATAAAAGACCTTGCTCTAAATGTTTTTATTGAAAATTCAGTTTTTGATAGTCCCTTGAGACATTTTACATTACATTAACTAAAACTAATATAGGGAAAGTCCTTTCCACAACCATGCTATAACTGGAAAACTGTACTGGATACTCTCAAATGCATTTATTTATTATACACCCTTCAATCAGTATCATTTGGAACAACAATGCAAACTAACAAAAAGTACTGCATTGGCATATTGTTTGGTTGCTGCTTATAAAGTGAAGCCACCTTACCTCACCAATATGTTTGATAACCAAAAAAAATGACATATTCTCATCTTATGGAAGCTAGTCTTTATTCTTTAACTTCATACCTCAGCCAGAATAACCAAGCCATTTTACTAGACATATTGTCATGAGCTACAACATTAAAATGTATTTCAATCCCTCCTTTTTTAAGA
Organism: Mucuna pruriens; assembly: GCA_025330945.1. Lineage (NCBI taxonomy): Eukaryota > Viridiplantae > Streptophyta > Magnoliopsida > Fabales > Fabaceae > Mucuna > Mucuna pruriens. Next base: position 365,222 of record JAENHJ010000522.1, read on the forward strand.
CAACAAGTGGAACTGTCAATCTCTATTAAAAAAATTGTTTCCCATGGGTATCAGGTATCATATTTACGAGACAATCATATTGGAGACAAACACTACCTCCTACAAATTCGTGTCAATCTCTAAAATGTTGCTTGAATTACAGCATATTCCTCATGTCACGTGGATTCAAAGCTATCTAGATATCTCGGCCACAGGAAATCTTGGATGTGAAATAGGAAACAACCCAGCAAGCTGGTGCCCAAATTATAGTAAATGGAGAATTTTAAAAAATAATATAAAATTCCTTGGAGAAGACAGAGGTTTCACAGCTAAATTGCATTCATACAAACAAATTTGAACGCCTCCTGTCAAGCTAAACCTAACATAAGGAACCAGGACATTGTTTCCTCAAGCAATGTCAATAGAAAACCCAGAAGAAACATACAAAAAAACTAATATTGCATATTATGTCAAAGCTAGAGAATCTCTCATCCCTCTAGTCGTTTAGGAAATTAGAAGATAAACTACATATGAGCTGCTTACATATGATAAGTAAATTTTCAAAAATATATTGGAAGATTTGTTAATTTATTTACAAACAACATAAAAACATGAAAAGATACACAAAAACACACACATGATATGATGAAACCATATGCCCAATGAAAGGAAACAAAAATAGGAAAAATAGGAAGGCAAGAATAGGTTTTTTCTCTAGGTTTATGCCAAAATAGGAAAACAGAGAGGCATGAAATTGGGAAGTAATTGCAATCAATAAAGAGAAAAGAACAACACAATCAATAAAGAGAAAAAAAGAATTCAATGAAGTATAGACGCTCAATCCATCAATATACATGTGAAGCTTTTGACCTGGAGAGATTAAAATTGAAAATTCCAATCATGAACCCTAATCACGAATTCATACAACGAAGAAAACTATTAGAGGGAAAAATTAGGGGGAAAACTAGAAATAAAATGAACATCGCTGAATGTTACATCTCTTTCACGAAGAATGTTGACGATGACGATGATTTTGAACTATTGACGATCTCTTTCACGAAGAACTATTTCTGCTTTGTCCAATGCTAACGTGAGAATAACGAAAGTGAAGATCAACGAGAATAATGGAAGTGAAGATCTACGAGAATAATAAAAGTGAAGATCTGCGAGTGTGAAGATCTGCATTATTGATTGGAAGTGAAGATTTGAGAGAGTGAAGATTTGCGAGTGGAAGGATTGATATCTATGTGAGTGAAAGGATTGAAACAACGTGAATGGAAGGATTGAAACAAAAAAAATAAAGTTAAAAGTGCAATAAAAAGGTGCTATTAGAGAGAAGTAAAAAAATTTAACTCGTAATTTGTGGTTGTTAAAACATGTGTCAGAATTTATAACATTTTGTGAGGGTTTACTAAAATCTTCACAAATAAACCTCATATTTTTATTTTTGGGAGGGGAGAAAGGAGTAAAATTAAATTCCTCAAAATCAATAACATTTAAAGGAAGTTATACCAGCTAAGTCAACCAATAACAAAAGTGATAAAAAGCAGGGTCTACTACATTATTTGAACACGCATGTTTGGCTAGGACATTTACCACTTGATTCCTCTCACGATATATATGAGAGAAAATCCAATAGATCTTGAATAAACAGGTTCTTTAATATATGATATTAAGCTATAACAAATATGACTCAAAGTGTATCCACCTATAATCAAATTGGTAAACCCGATTCGATTCAATATAAATATTGGAAAACCCTTTAGTAGAGAAAAATGTTAACCCTTTTTCATTGCCTCACAATTCAAGAAGAGTAATGGAGCAAGAGAAAATATGAGCCGAATATCCCAACACATACATGGAATTGTGATTACAAATCTCCCCATCCACATGTGGCTTCTCTATTATTGTATTTACAACCCCATATGAATTAATCTTGATGGAGAATGATGCTAGAGGGAACCATCTAATAATTATGTTAATGGGAAGAGGCACAGTTGTTAGAAATTTATAATTTCTTTTAATCATGTGGGCTTTATATTTTTAAAGCTATTTATTTAAAGTGATTATAATCTTAAGTGATCCAATTAAGTAATCAAAAAAGACTTCCTTATAAGGCTGATATGGGCTTAATGAGTGGATACACTCAGGTTGGCCCGTTAGGGAATAATGGAAACCCTATGTGTAGGCTAACACATCAGAAAAGGTTATGGTCCCCAATACACCAAACCAAAGTACATTCTCTATTCTCCCCATCAGAAAAGAGAAGCGAAGGTCTCTTGAAGGAAATAAGGTGGTTTGGTTGAGGAAGACCACAAACCAATTGTTCTCAATCAGATAGAAGATACTGAAGATTCTACTGTGATCTCTTAGAACAAAATGTATCCCGTGAAGGAAATAAGGTGGTTTGGTTGAGGAAGACCACAAAGCAACTGTTCTCAATCAGATAAAAGATACTGAAGCACTCTTGTTTACAGCTTTGATGATCTGGTGTAACGGTAATAAATTACAAGGAACCTAAGGATAGATTATTATTTCCAACCAGTGGTATCAGAGCCACCGTTAATGTTAGATGGCTAAATAATAGGTTGTATAAATATTGACTCTAAAAATAATTAGGTTCTATAACGATTTATTAACATAGTACCTAATTATATGAATTTGAGCCATGATATAGATATGATTGCAAATCGTATTTTTTTTATTCAATAACAGAATTTTATCATATAGATCGTTGTTACATGAGTACTAAATCCAGTTTTATTGGATTTTCAACTGCAATTTTAGTATATATATGAATTGCAATGGCTGCAATTTTTCCTCGATTGCAACCGCTGCAATTTTTCATCCAATTTTCTGGATCCAGCAATTGGTTTCAATTTTGGATCCAGCAGCTTCTGCATTTCGATTGGAGCATTCGATGGACTGCTCGTTGCGTGGTTGCAATTCTGCTATTCCAAATTTTTGGTTAAGGTTTCATCAAGCAGGCGTTTCAATTTCAAGTGGTTTTCGGAATATTTGGAGTACGATTTGGCATGTTTCGCATTCAATTTGCATTGGCAGTTTTCGCATGCAATTTGGTTTCAATTTTGGATTCAGCCCATCTGAGTTGGGAAATTCTGGAGATTTTGGAAGTTACGAATTCATTTTGTTTAATAAAGTTTCGAGCATTCAATTGCATTTTGGAAGTTATGAATTCATTTTTCGGTTACTATTTTTTAATTCAATTTCGTTTCGAAATGGCATAGTATTTTTTTTTGCATTCAATTCCTAATTACGTGCGTGGTAATCCCTGTGAGCGCAACTCGTTTGGAGCGTGGCAGTTTCTATATTCAAGACAGTCGCAATGGAGATATGTGGATTTCGAATTATGTGCAATTGGGTGCTGTCATTAAATAGTGGCCCTACTCTCGTGAGATGATGTTGGCAATAGGGATGGATTTATTTATTTATCTTAAATTTATAAATATTAAACCCATAACATTAAGGATAAAATATATATTTTTACATCATTAAAATATTGAACTCAGGCCTATTTAGTGGTAGAAAATCTCTACCATTAAATTTATTAGGACTTTTTCAAATATTAAAGATTTATTAATTTGTTACAATATTTTATTATGTGTAATTATTGGATATAATTATTATTATAATGAATAATTTTTTATTAGGTTATAATAATTATTATTTTTTTGGATATGATGATAATAATAATATGTAAGTAAATTATGGTATAAAAGACATACAGAGTATTAATGATAAATTTTGGATCCTTATTAATTTTGGTAGTCTAGTAATTTTTAAAAATTAAATTAATTGTAGCAATAAATTGCCAACGTAATCCTGTTGTGAAAATTGATTTAATTTAAATTACATAGACGTATGGAATTATTTATGCGAACTGTGATCGGCCCAAACATACATGTGACAATAAATATGTGACAATTAAAAAGTTTTAATTTTTCATGTGAATAATAGTCGGTCCAACGAAAGGCTATTATTTGACCGAACTAATTGTCAATATTTGATTATTACATTGAGAATACCACTTAGACTAAAAATTAATGTTGTGCTAGGTATCTTGTAAAGGGTCCATTATGTAGTTTATCTACACATGTCTCGTTATATACTTTATATGTCTTACATACTTAAAGTATCTAACCGTTAGGCGGTGAAATAAATGTACAATTTTGGGTTTTGCGCGTATGCGTGAAACTTGTATAAATTTAAGACCTCCCATTTGATTAAATTGTCCAGTAATATTTGTTGGATTAATTGAAATAACATGTTGCCAAAGTAATATTTGTTGTGTAGATTAATTTAATTAAATTTACATAGATGTTGTGTGGGATTATTCATGTGAATTATGATCGGCCCAAAGGAAGACACAATTTGACCGAATAATTATATGCTTGTGATGGTAAATGTGTGGTGATTATAAGGTTGTTTTTCTATGTGAACAATGGAGTGTCCAAAGACAATCATTGTTTGACAAGACTTATCACCAATGTTTGATCATTGCATTGAGAGTACCACTTGCAGTTAATTCTATCAACCCAACGATTGAGGATTAATGGTGCACTAGGTATCTTGTTTGGGTCTTTAAATTTATCATAAAGATTAATTGTGCTTTATATGTTCAATATTCTCTTTTCAATTGTTGCCACTAGTGTGGTCAACATATCTGCTCAAATTAATAGTATCCTAATGCTGAATGGGACGAATTTCAAGGTCTAGAAGGAAGCCGTAGCAATATTACTCGGTTATATGGATTTGGATCTAGCGCTTCGGGTAGAGAAACCTATTCTTACTCCGGATAACCTTCAAGAGGTTAAAATTGAGAAATGGAAATGCTCTAACCGAATGTGCCTTATGATCATGAAGCGCTTGATTTTATAGGCGTTTCAGAGCTTTATTTTTGAGAGTCAAAGGTAAAGAAAATATAAGAGGGTACATAATAGAGATGTATAATCTTGCAGCAAAGCTCAAGTCACTCAAGTTAGAGTCTGGTGAAGACTTGATCGTGTACTTGGTTTTGATCTTACTTCTTACACACTTTGGGTAATTCAAAGTGAGGTATAATACCCAGAAAGGATAAATGGTGTTTGAGTGAATTTATATCACTATGTGCAAGAGGAAGAGAAGTTGTAGAGAGATAAGACTAAAAGTACTCATTTTGCTTTGACCTCTCAAAATAGGAAAAGGAAGAACATTAAGGATGTTGTGGAAGGGTCTTCTCAATGGAAGAAAATTAGGTGCCGGAAGAGCTAAGGATGTCTAATACATACAAATATTTGTGGTCATTTCCCTACAGCTTCATGGAATGCACAACAATACTTTATTACATTCATAGATGATTACTCTAGATACGGTTACCTATATTTGATACATGAGAAGTCCCGATCCCTAGATGTTTTCAAGTCTTTTAAAGCTGAAGTTGAACTTCAACTTGGAAAGAAAATTAAAGTCGTCAAATCTGATCGTGGTGGTGAATACTATGGTAGATATGACAGATCAGGAGAACAACGTCTAGGACATTTTGCTCTTTTTCTCAGAGAGTGTGAAATTGTTCCGCAATACACCATGCCAGGCAAACCTAGCATGAACGATGTGGCAGAACGATGAAAGCGGACTCTTAAGGATATGGTAAGAAGTATGATTAGTCATTCTTCTTTACTAGAGTCACTCTGGGGAGAAGCTTTAAAGACTGCAGCTCACATCCTTAATAGGGTGCCAACTAAAGTAGTTAACAAAACCCCTTATGAAATTTGGACTGACAAAAAGCCAAGCATCAATCATTTTCACATTTGGGGTTGTCCAGCTGAAGCACGAACTTATAGGTTGCATGAAATAAAACTGGATTCAAGAATAGTTAGCTGTTATTTTGTTGGATATGCTGAACTCTCTCGGGGCTATAAGTTTTATGATCCTAATTCAAGATCCTTTTTTTTGAAACGGAAATGCGAGAATTCTTGAGGAAGTTGAGTTTGGGAAGAAAGAGAACATAAGGAATGTTGTCTTTGAGGAAGAATTTGTCGATGACGTTGGTCAAATCCTTGTGCCTATTACTGTTCAAGAAACAACTCCAGTAATAGGAGACAATGTTCAAACTACTGTTCCTAACATTGTTTCAGAACAAGACTATGATGAGGCTCTTCCTCAAACACCAATAGAGAAACCTCAACAACCTCAACAAGTGCCGTTAAGGATATCCATTAGAGAGAGGAGACATGCAATTCCAGATGACTACATTGTCTTTCTCCAAGAACATGAGGATGACATTGATTTAACAGAAGATGATCCAATCAACTTCTATGAAGCTATGCAAAGTTATAACTCTCAAAAATGGATTGATGCCATGAAAGATGAGTTGAAGTCTATGCAAGACAATGACGTTTGGGATCTCTTCGAATTACCTGAAGATGTGAAACCTATTGGTTGCAAATGGATATTTAAAACCAAAAAGGATTCTAAAGGTAATATCGAAAGATATAAGGCTCGTCTAGTTGCTAAAGGCTTTACTCAAAAGGAAGGCATTGACTACAAAGAAACCTTTTCTCCAGTATCTTCAAAGGATTCTTTTAGAATCGTAATGACACTAGTAGCTCATTTTGATTTAGAGCTACATTAGATGGATGTTAAGACTGTGTTTCTAAATGACAACATTGACGAAACGATTTATATGATGCAACCTAAAAACTTTGTTTCAAACGAATCTAAGTCTATGGTATGCAAACTAAAGAAATCCATCTATGGCCTAAAACAGGCTTCTCGTCAATGGTATCACAAGTTTCATCAAGTCATTACCTCATATGGTTTTGAGGCAAATGTAGTTGATGATTGTGTATATCACAAGTTCAATGGGAGTAAATACATATTTATGGTACTATATGTCGATGATATATTACTTGCTAGTAGTGATACAGGCTTGTTGCATGAAACCAAGAGATTTCTGATGAAGAATTTCAAGATGAAAGATCTTGGGGAAGCTTTTTTTGTGTTAGGCATTCAGATACTAAGAGATCGTTCTTAAGGTATCCTAAGGTTGTCACAAGAGAACTATATCAGCAAAGTCTTAGATAGATTCGACATGAAAGATAGTAAACCAAGAGACACCACGATAGCTAAGGGAGACAAATTTAGTCTAAAACAGTGCCCCAACAATGACCTTGAAAGAAATGAGATGCAAAAGATTCCCTATGCCTCAACAGTGGGGAGTCTAATGTATGTTCAAGTTTGTACTCGTCTCAGTATTGCTTTTGTGGTGGGAGTTTTAGGTAGGTATTTAAGTAATCTTGTAATGTAGCATTGAAAGGCAGTTAAACGTGTGATGTGTTACTTAAGGAGATCAAAAGGATACATGCTCACTTATAAGAAGTCTGAAGGTTTGGAGATCATTATATACTCTGACTCCGATTTTGCTGGATGTCAAGATAGCAAACGCTCCACATCTAGATACATCTACATGTTGGCTGGAGGAGATATCTCTTAGAAGTTTGTTAAATAGATTCTTATAGCCTCTTTGACCATAGCTATAGAGTTTGTGACTTGCTTCGAGACATCCAACCAGAGTTCAAAATAAACAAATTTTCATAAAACATATAGGAACAAGTTTTATGCTAGCTGATCCATTGACTAAAGGGCTAATACCTAAGGTTCTTTGATGAGCACACTGCTCATATGGGTATTATTTTTCTTTGATGATCCACAAAAGTTGAAAGCAACAATGTGTAACTGGTATATTATGCTTCTACAGCGGACAAGGCAATAATTCCTTGTCTTTTGCTTGCCCAAGAGATTAAATTTGCTCCAATGAAGTGGCATCTTCCACTGGTGCTTTGCATACAAAAAAATGTTAAATATAATATCTAATCTAGATGCAATTAGATAAAGGAGAGAACTAATCCTGCTTCTGTATAAAGTTTGGTCTACCTTTTCATCTAAATCATCTAAAGTTAGGATAAATGTAGGGTGCATAGAAGTAGACATATTCTTATAGTCTTCAAGATTGAACTTTTTGAGTAATTCCTTTACAAACTTTGTTTGATGAATGTAGATTCCATCATATGTTTGTTTGATTTGAAGTCTAAAAAAGAACTTCAATTCTTCCATTATACTCATTCTGAATTCTTTCTGCATAAGCTTAGAGAATTCTTCATAGAGAGATTCATTAGTTACACCAAATATAATGTCGTCCACGTAAATTTGCACAATGATAAAATGAGAGTTGTAGTTTTTGCGAAAAAAGAGTTGTCTCTACTTTTCCTCTTTCAAAATTGTTTATCATAAGAAAATAACTTAGTTTTTCATACCATGCATAAGGTGCTTGTTTGAGTCCATAAAGAGTCTTTTTAACTTGAAAACATGATTAGGAAAAGTATTACTCTCAAAACTAGGAGGTTGTTTCATATAAATTTCTTCATTTATTATACCATTTAAAAAGGATCATTTGACATCCATTTGATGTAGTCTCATATGATTATGAGTTGTAAAGGATAGCAAAATATGAATAGCTTCCAACCTAGCAACAGGAGCAAAGGTTTTTCTAAAGTATATTCCCTCCATCTGAGAATAGCCTTAAGCTACTAACTTGGATTTATTTCTCATAACCTTACCATTTTTGTCAAGTCTGTTTTTGAAAATCCATTTTGTTCCAACAATGGACCTATCTTTAGATGGAGTGACTAGTTTCCAAACATCATTCTTATAAAATTTGTCCAATTCTTCCTACATAGCTTTTATCCAGCCTTCATCCAAAAGAGCATCATCTATGCTTTTAGGTTCAACCTAAAAAAGTATGGCAACTTAAGCCTGATCCTTGAAGGTAGATCTTGTTCTTACTCTGTCTTGAACATTTCCTAGAATCTGTTGCTCTAGATGATAAGTTTTCATCTACCAATTTCTTGAAATTGGCTTAGATTTGTCCTATTTTGGGTCCTTATCCAAACAAGATTCATTGGAAGACATTTGTAAATCTTTAAGATTGAGATCTGCAATGAAATCATTTAGCTCTTATGATTCTTTATTAGGCTTATAATCATTAAAATTACATGGATGAATTCCTCAATTGTCAAAGTTCTAGAGTTATACACTTTTGTATGCTTTGGACGCATTTGAGTATGCTAAGAATGTTCCTTTATTTGACTTAAGATCGAACTTTCCCAAGTTATCCTTAGTATTCAAAATGAAACATTCACATCAAAAAGGATGAAAGTATGATATGTTGCATTGTCTACCCTTCCATAATTTATAAGGATCTTTTTCCAATATATGTATAATATATATTTTGGTTTGTAAATAACAAATCGTATTAACTACTTCTACCCAAAAGAACTCGAGTTAAAATCATTCAACATGGTTCTTACCATCTCTTGAAGATATCTATTTTTCCTTGCCACAACTCCATTCTGTTGAGGTGTTCTTGGATAGGAAAAAATATGAAGAATAACATGTTCTCCACAAAACCTCTGAAAGTTTTCATTTTCAAACTCTCCCCTATGGTCACCTATGATAGAGCAATGTTAATACCTTTTTTCATTTTGAACTCTTTTATAGAATATAGAAAAGACTTTGAATGACTCATCCTTGTAGGTGAATAACATAACCCATGTCCATTTAGAATAGTCATCAATCACAACAAGTCCATAATGTTTTTCATTCATAACGGCAATTATGGTTGGACCAAACAAATTAATGTATGGTCTAGAAGTTGAAACAATGTTTTTGGATGCAAAAGATCCTCTAACTTGTTTCCCTTTCTAACATACATCACATAAAAGATTACATGAGACTTGGAAGTCCTCTTTCAAGGTTATTTTTTGTTTAGCTTTGAGATAAGCCTCAAGCTTGCATGTCCAAGTTTCTTGTGCCAAGTCCATTGATCATTATTTATGGGCACTAGACATGTTACACTTTGATTTGTTAAGTTTGTCAGATTAATCTTATATAGATTGTTTCATCTCTTTGGAGAAAATATTAGTGAACCATTTTTGGTTTTTAACTATGTATTCTCCTTTGCTAAAGGAAACATCATATCCACTGTCACATAATTGACTTGCTCAATAGATTGTTCTTTAATTATTCAATAAATAACACATTATCAATAAAGGGAAAATTATGCTTAGCAATCCTACCAATCCTATCTATTTTATCCTTTTGATTACCTCTAAAGGTAACCAATCATCCTAACTTGGACCTAAGGTCTTGGAACATAGACCTTTCTTCCATCATGTGACATGAGCACTATCCAAATACCATGATTGGTGTCTGTTTCCTCATGTCAAGCAAATCTGCAATAGGAATAATCATATTCTTAGGTACCAAAATTATATTAGGTCCTTTCTTGTTAGTTATAGAAGGTTTGGACAATCCTTTTAGACAATCTCTACAATCATAGGATAGGTGTCCAAACTTTCTACAATTTATACAATGAGCAGTGGATTTATCCTTTTTTTATATCTTTTTTCTTATCATAGCCTAAACTAGTTTTGTCATATGGATGTCTGTTATATTTAAGCACTTTTTCAAGTTTTCATATCCATTGACAAACTTGGCTAGACTTTGTCTAAGGTCAATAAATTCCTTTTGAAGTTGTTAGTTCACTTCTGAACTTCTTTCAAAATTTTATTCTCTGTCTTTAGAAAATCATTTTTTTTATGTGAAGAGCCAAATTTTTTAGATAGTTTAGAAAATTTCTTTTTCAAATCTTTGTAGCCTATTGAAAGAGTTGAAGTGTTTGATAGAAGTTCTTGATAAGCCATTTGAAGATTATTTAAGTCATTGAATATTACCTTTTCATCGTCTTCATCTTGTGATGTATTTGTCATTAAGTAGATATTAGTTTTTTCATCTTCTTGATTTGAGGAAGACATACCAAAGTCCTCCCATGTAGCCATGAGACCTTTCTTTTTCTTGAAGAAAACTTCTTTTTCTCCTTCTCCTTTTCTTTCTCCAAGCTAGGACATTCAAATTTGAAGTGTCTAGGCTTCTTTCATTTATAGCAACCACTTGGATCTTGTCTTTGACTTCTTTGGTGTACTTTTTAGAATTACTCTTCCATCTGGATCATCTTTTATGTTTCCACATGGAGTGGATCTTTTTTGAGATAAAGGAGAGTTCTTCTTCATCAGAATCTTCTAAGGCTTCATCACAAGGCTCCTAACGCTTTGGACGATGATCCTTTTGTGTCTTTTGAGCCTTGAGGGCTATAAACTTCCATTTTCTTTGGCCTTTATCTTCATTTAGTTCTATCTTACACATATTTAGGGTATCAAGAAGTTCTTCCGTAGGAAGCTTCTTTAGGTCTTTGGATACCCTGAGAGTTATTACCTATTGTGGGACCTCAATACCGTCTGGCACGAAGCAACAACCCAACGAAGAGAAGAACCTTGAAGCAGGGCCTGTCTGATCTGGCAACCAGGCACGTAGAGCCGAGATAGGGAAAATAGGGTTAGGACCAACCCATGTAGAGAAGAAGAGGGGCCCGTAGACCACGTAACCAGGTTAGGACCAACAGCCTCGCCTGGCCTGTATCAAACCAAGCATGGAAGCCCAACCCAGCATTAAAGAGAAATTAGCCACCCTAGTAGAAAGGACGCCACGTCACCATGATTAAAGACTCTTAAGCCATGAGATCTTCCTAAGGGACAAAACCCTTATGAGACCATGTCAGGCAGACAAGGGACTCTTTATCCCTAACAAATTGAAAATCCTCGCCATTCATAGCAAGTGAATGTCCTAGGTCAGCACTACCCATGAAGAGCGCTGTGAATCTAGGAAAAAAACGTGCCATGATCGGGTGCAGCGTACGGTGAATATCAACCTAAAGATTGCCAAGGAACGGATTGAATTATTGGGCTGGGGTAGCACCACTTGGCAAAATCAGATGCGCCATCACCCCTCTTAAAGACTATAAAAGGCACTAGGATGAAGAGCAAAGGGGGAGAATTGAGAATTGTAGAGCCCAGAGTGACTTTTGTTGGAGAATCGTTGCGTGAGTGACCTAGAGGCAACCTAGACAAATTACCCACTGCGAGTACCGATACCCATCTCCCCTCTAGATACCAGGTAAGTTTCTCCCCTAAACCGAGTCCATACCCTATGAATAACCAATAAGCACTCTAGCCTCGTCCCCGAGTCGTCACACTTTAGGTGGCCAGCGAGCCGTCTCGACTCCCCCAAACCATGTCCATACCTCATGAATAACCAATAAGCACTCTAGCCTCGTCCCCGCGTCGTCACAGTTCAGATGGTCGACGAGCCGTCTCGACTCCCCTAAACTGAGTCCATACCCTATGAATAACCAATAAGCACTCTAGCCTCGTCCCCAAGTCATCACACTTCAGATGGCTAGCAAGCCGTCTTGACTACCCTAACCGAGTCCATACCCTATGAATAATCAATAAGCACTCTAGCCTCGTCCTCAAGTCGTCACACTTCAAATGGTCGGCAAGCCATCTCGACTCCCCCAAACCGAGCCCATACTTTATGAATAACCAATAAGCACTCTAGCCTCATCCTCGAGTCGTCACACAGATGGCCGACGAGTCGTCTCGACTCCCCCTAGACCAGGTCATACCCCATGAATAACCAATAAGCACTTTAGCCTTGTCCCTGAGTCGTCACACTTCAGATGGCCGACAAGTCGTCTCGACTGCCTCACACCGAGTCGTCCTACTCTAGACAATTGATATGCGTTCCAGCATCGTCCCCGAGTTTGCGGGTGGCTAACCAACCAACCTGGATAATCCTAGCTCACACACCGACTCAACCCATCATCGTTGTAAGATGCCTAATGGATAGTCCTGACTCTAGCTTAGGCCCCATAGAACTACGTGAACTTTGAATTCTTCCGGCTAGGAGAGGTACGTAGGAGCGAGAGGCACTCTCTTATCAAGTTCTATATTTCCATCCCCCTAACACTCTGCATTGCAAGGTGGCTTGAAAGAGGTAAGAACAAAGGTCGTGCTAGCTCATGCAAGTCGTAGGGTAACTACCAAATGGTAGACGGATGGAATGACGTGTCATCCCCATGCGTAACCGACCCCTTACCCAACTTCTCCATTCGTTCACCATGCCTTATTCGTTCTCAGTTTCTAGCGTACCATAGAACGCTGGTGGAAACTCTAAGTCAAGTTGATACATGAATGGTTAGTTCTTTGGAACAACCGGGTCAGTAACAACTCATTATGCGGAACGAGGACCTGGATCCGATCTTCGGTCGAATCTCCCCGTTCCTCATTATAAAGTTAAAAGGTAGCCTCCAAGGGTATTTTTCTCTTTCACAATCCATTCAACCGGTGTGATTCACCCCATGTCACATATGGTATTCATTATCTAGGCAAACTTTGCAAGATTTTGGTTATATGATTATAGCTATCATAAGTTTTGCTTAAAGACCTAAAGACCTTAGATTATTGATAATAGTTTGGAATCTTCTAAACATTTGATCAATGCTTTCATGGTCTTCCATTTTAAATAATAAATACTAATGTATAAGCATACTTATCTTGGAATGTTTTACCTATGATGTTCCTTCATAAGCTAGAGCCAAAGTGTCCTATATTTCTTCTGAAGATTTGAAGGTATGAAATCCTTCATATTCTACTTCTGTTAGGGCACACATAATACCTTTAGAGTTTACCAAGTACCTTGTTTTCTAATCATCATTCTATGATGATCTAGGAATTTCTACTTCATCTTTATTAGTGAGAATATATTAACCATTCTTTATTACGTCCTACTTGTTAATATGACATGCATAAAAGAATGTAATCATTCTTTGCTTCCAATAATTGTAACTCTATCCTTTTAACAAAGGAAGTATGTTGACAATATATCCTTCATTTTCCATAACTATAAGGATCATTTCCTCTGCACTGTTAAATGCTCAACCCCTAGAGGATGAGCTCTGATACCAACTGAAAAAACATGAAACACACAAGAAGGGGAGATTGAATTGCATATGTGATTTTTATAAAGCTTTTCGAAAACTTAGGATATATATATATATATATATATATAAGTTTTCAAACGCTATCCAAAAGACTATCCAAAGAGATGTAGAAAATAAAACAATGAAGGTAAGAGAGAGAAACGACACAAAGAATTTATCATGGTTCACTCTTTCTCAAGAGATACGTCCAGTTCCTTCAACTTGAAGGATTTCTTTACTAAAGTCAAACCGACTTACAACCAAGTATTCTCAATTTCTTCAGGGTCTACAACACTTGTAATCTACTTGATTACAAGCAACATGAAGTATTCTTTAACATTTAACCTTTTCAGGCTATCTTAAAAGTAATAGATCTTATTACAAAGATAACTCACTAGGTAAACATATAACAATTATAGATAAACTTTGAATATGCTTAACAAAGCATGTATACAAGAATTTATGAGGTTGTCATCCAAAGAGTACTAAAAGGAGTTGAATGTTTTCTATTTTTCTACTTTTCTCAATGTCTTCTTCTACTCTTAAGAGTTTGATCAACCAAATATATAGGCGAGTGTAAGATGAACATTGTTCTACATGAAGAAAAGGATCTTCAACATTATATGCCAAAGATATGCTTTTCGTAGTGTTATTGCAGAGATTTTCCTTTTTATGTAGTTAGAGAAAATGTGTGTAAGAGAAAAGTTGTTTTTCTCTATTCTTAGACGTGTTGTCTTTGTTTGATAATGAATATTGGTTCTTTTCATTTCCTTATACATAGAGACATTATCATAACTTTCTTCTACCAAACTTGACTTGATTTGTCAAAGTTTGAAATGTAACATTTTTGCTATTTTGAAAAATAAGACATAATAGAGTACAACACGTATATAAAAAATATGAACATTGTTTAAACTATTGAATGGATATAAACTTGAAGGTATAGTGTATAAGATAAAAGATAAGTTATAAGATATGATAAGTACTAGAATAAAGTAAATTTTATGCTTAGAAGGGTAGATCCTTTATTGGACAAAATCTCATTCTTTTAGATGACGTCTCCTTTGGGCGATGTGACCTTTTCGAACATGAAAAATAGATTTATTCAAAGAACAAGTTTCTTTTCATAAGGACACATACCAAAATTTAGTAATGATGACCTATTGTTTTTCTGAATACTAAGAACATTGTCAGACATTAATCATCATTCTTTAGTCATAATATTTGTTATCATCATAACTCTTGGATTACTTTGAATGTCCATGTGTTATGTTCCAACACGTAATGCCACAGTCCATGTTATTCATTGGCTGGTCATAAATGATGATAGTACATGTTATTCATTGGCCGGTCATAAATGATGATATAAATTTGTATTGTTGAAGAAAAGTAGTTTTTCTTTTTTAAATATTGATAGTTATGTTTAACTTCTTACTATAATAAAGTAATAATGGGTTTAAAATCATAGAATCACTTCATGTACATCAGATTTGATTATTACGAATTCTAGAATGAATGATTATTACGAATTCTAGAAATGAAAGAATAACTATGATGTGACTTAGATAAAACTAGTAATGTAAATCTTATTTAGCAAGTATATATGCTTAGATAAAGAGTTACATTGCTTCGAAAGCTTTTAACATTTAAATACAAGATACAATAGATTTAATAGGAAACATTTCAACTAATAGTAATTAGGCCAAATCAATGGCATCATGTAAATTTCATTTTATGACTTTACCTTCCCATTGTAATTAAAGGAAGATATTTTTATTTAACTAATACCTGATCATAAAACTAAGAATCAAATAGTTTTATGATCAAAATTCTCCTTTATTAACTTACAGAAATTGTTGTATGATGATCCTTCAACATCAGTAGCTTTTACTGCTTCCTTCTTCCACTCCAAGCATTTTTGTTTCATTTTCATTCCCTTATCTCCTTTCATCATTTCCTTCACAAGCTCTGCTATTTCTTCTCTCTTCACATCATGGTTAACTTCCATCCCTATTCCCCATGTTGTGCATACATACCTACAATTTGTTTGTTGCTCCGCAAAGAAAGGCCAACAAATCATAGGCATGCCTGTAGAGATACTTTCAAGTGTAGAATTCCAACCACAATGGGTTAGAAAGATCCCAACTGATGGATGAGAAAGCACTTGGTCTTGAATGCACCAACTTGTTATATATCCCCTACCATCAATCTCATCAAAGAACTCTTGTGGTAAAGTTATAGATCCATCCATTACTACATCTGGCCTCATTATCCATAAGAAGGGTAGCTTGCTATTTGCTAGTCCCCAAGCAAATTCTTTCAAATGATTCTTTGTCATTGTCGTTATACTTCCATAATTAACATATATGACTGAGCTAGGTTTCCATTTGTCTAACCATGCTAAGCATTTTGAGTCATTTTTCCATAAACTTGACCCACTTAACTTGAAGCCCATTTCTTTCTCAGGAAAATGCCTACCAAGTAATTGAAGTGGGCCAATGTCATATATGTTTGGGTTCTTGGCCCTAAGGGCATCAAGGGCTTCTCCATCTAAGTCGTGGAATGCATTAATGATTATCAAAGATGATCTCAAGCAATTTCGTGCCTCAGAACCCAAGAAATTAAACATAATATCATCCAGAGTCGTGATTCTAATAAAACTTGGAAGATCTTTAAGTCTAATATTTTTCATTCCAGAAATCCAATTTAAACTCTTTTCCAAGGTGCCATCCACAACAAATTTTTCATCTAAAAATTTGACAAAAATATACAAGATAAATTCAATATTTATGTAACACAAAGATAACATGTTGGATATCTTTATCCTTAGGCAAAGCATGATTTTCTCTCAAAAGAACAAATTGTTTAACAAGATAATAATAAATAAAAATTAAAAGTAATCTATTACCAAAGTGTCTAAATGCAACCACATCGATAATACTTTTTAGTATACATCTTAGTGTACTTTATATATAACCAGAAATGGCCAACAAAAGTAAAAAATAATACTTTTTTAGTGTACATTTTTTGTTTTAAAAAATTTATAAATAAAATTTCTTTCAAAATCTATTTGACTAAAAATTAATTTTAAAAATAATCAAAACGAAATATATAGCAATATCGTGAGTATGTTAGACTACGATACCAAATAATACTCTTAATTACAATAATTTTGGATGAATTATACTTTACCTTCTACTTTAATTTTTTTTTTTTAAATTATTCCTTTCAACTTTGATTTTAAAATGAAAACGGTAACATTTTAGTTCATTGTAACGTCTATTACAGTTTGTATTATACGTGATTTAATACTTTCTTAACTTATGCAACTAAGCATTAGAAAGTTTGTTGAGAAAATACTATACTGCTATCAAAATTAACTAAAATTATCTCTAACGAATAAATTAAATCATGTAAACTCAAAAGTTAGAATATATTGAATTTGAGAAAACACCTTTTTATTTTCATTTCTTAATTTAAATATGTTTCTTTTTTTCATTAAATATTTTCAAAATATCTTTTCTTTTTAATCATTTTTTACTTAAATTTTTAAAAACTAAAAAAATTAAAAAAGTATTTATGTAAGTATATTGTAACAATTAAAAATATCCTTAACCAAAATTAATAATTTTTTTTGAAGTAGACGATTAAATGATTAATAAAATTACTTGAAAGAAAAAAAAAAAGATGAAATTACAAATGCCCACCGCCCAGCCTGATTCACCTAGTAAATTGGTATCGGTTTTATAAAATATTTAAGGTTTAAATACAATTTTAATTTTTGTAATATGCATAATTTTTTTTATTTTAATCTTTTATTTTCTTTAAATTATTTCTGTAAATTAGTTTATATTGTTATATAGTTGTCGCTAAGATTATTTCAGCCTATTGTATGATTATATGTTTTTTTATTTTTAATTAGTCCTAAATATATTCTGCTATTATTTTGGTCTCTCTAATATTGTTTGAATTTTATTTTAATATCAAACTCTTTAGTCATCTATGCAATTAACAGTAATTAAGTGCATGTTTGATAAGTACTTTAAATTATATCATATAACATTTATAATTTTACCAACTTTTAAGTATCTATCCATTGATGGAACATATTTTTTAGTAGATAACCTAAATAACAAGAAGAATTACTGCCAAAATATTAAATGTTATAGATACTATTTAAAGAAGTTAAAAAAACTAAAATAAAAAAATAAATATATTATATTTATTTAGCATTAGTTGTATCACTTAAACTTGAACATGATTCTTTATTATAATGAACTTCTACAACACCAACTTTTAAGTATCTATTCATTGATGGAGCAAACATTTTAATTATATCTAATGGTTTAAAATTAATTTATTAAAATTTAAAATAAATTATTGATTTTTACTTAAAATGTTTGTAGCATATATTTGTTAATAGAAATATTTTTCCTTTCAGTCAACGTTTATTGACGTTGTCAAACACTCAAAATGTCGTTTACATATTTTCCTTTTAGATAATTTTTGTGAATGGAGAATTTTTCTCCTTTCAATCAACTCATTCGTTTAATTGATTATAATGTTATTAACATTATAAAATAATTATTAAGTTTAATTTCAATTCGTTATGCTAATGATTAATTATAAGATAAATATTATAAATATAAAATGTCAATAAATAATTAGTTTGAATCACACTGTGTTCAAATCTCTTAAATATGTGGTCATATATCTCTTAAAAAGATTTAAAAAGTGACTGATATTTCTTTATAATCATATACATAAAAAAAATTTTGGGTAGAAAGATTAAAACTCAAGATCTTGTTTTACTATTTCATCATTTAAACTATTAAGATATTTCACTTGTTTCAAAATTTAAAAAAATTAAAATTTTCATTATACAATTGTTTATGATTAGATAATAATGCAAAATTATTTTACTTGATGACCTATATTTTCTTAATAATATAATAATTTAACATTAATTAATAAGGTTAATGTGTAAATTATAAAAAAAAAGCTTTATTATAATGTTTATAGATTTAATAAGCAATAACCACTATCTCTCAATAGTCAAGAGGGTCAATCATGTAAAGACCAAGTTACTCTATATTTTTATTGCAGATTTAATTTAACCTATTCTAAAAAATACTTATTTCATTCTAAATTTAATTAAAATATATGCATAATATAATTTTTTTACAGTATTATTCATTTATAATTTGTAATATAGTTAAATTATTAATTTGTATGGTAATTGTTTTAATTAATTGATTAAAAATATTTAGACTTTTATTAATTCTTTCCATATTAACTAGAGTAATAATTTATAAACAATATTTTGTATCAAACTTTTTTTTTATAATAGCTATAATAAAATTTCAACTTAAGACTTTATTATGCAAATTATCCAAATCTTCAATTTCTAGATAGGCTCTGATGGGTTAAAACACTTTATTTGTATCCATTATTGTTTTTTCTATCTTTTTCTTTTTTTTTTATATTATATCACTTCCTATTTTCAAAGGGAATTTCATCAGAATTGAATATCATAGATAATTTTCAATTTAACTATGTAGCAGGACTAATCAAAAGAAAATCATGAAACTAATAAAGAAATTAGTAGAATAATAAGGATGAAGTTCATATTTTAAAAAAATATATGTTTAAATTTCAGTCTGGAAATAAGAATCTTGTTGTCGTAAAAGACAAGGATCTTCTCCAACTGAAAAAACTGGTTTAGGGTTTGAATCGCTACCATTTATTTATATTTTTTTTATTATACATTAAAATTAATATTATTTAAAAAAAAAAACTGAAGAATATTGTGATCAGTCATGCCTATAGAAGTGGGGCTCACCTTATGGGTCACCTTCCACTACTTGTTTGTTGTCCTTGGATACTTAGTGGGGACCACCGCATAATGTCCTTGTTCTTTTCTTATTTGTATTTTATTATTAAATTTTGGCTAAGATATATTTTTTATATTTTATTTTAGTGTAAGAAATGATCATTTAGTCTATTATTTTTTTATTTTTTTATTTAGTTAATTTTGTCACAATGGCCGTTTTTGTTCTTAAAATATAATTTTAAAAACGTGAAATTTATTTTATTAAATTAATTTACACGAAAATTATAAAATTTAATTTTTAATAAAATTAACTTTTTACATAATTTTTATTATATTTATAATTTTTTTTGGAACCTTAACCTTCATTAAAGTAAATTTAATAGAAAAATTGCATGTCTTAAATAAAAAAAAAATTCTAAAATAAGAAATGAACATATTATTTTGAAATATAATTGCTAGATTAAATTTAAAAATTAAACGATGAAAAACAAATAATTTAAAAAAAAAAAATGAATTTTAAATGTAAAATAAAAGATAAAAGAATATATTTTAGCCTCAAATTTTAGTAATTTATATATTATATGATAATATTGATTTCTGTTAACATGTGCTTTATGATTTAGGTCAAAAACTTGTGATATACTTCAATTTAATTTAAACTTGTATGAATTAAATTTTTGTTATATGAAAACAATTCTTTTATTTATTTGAGACATATGTAAACATTTTATGTTTCCTTTTAATTTATTTGAGAATTAATGAGCAGACACTTTGAATATAGTAGCGGTTAGAATCGATTTATACAACTCTGGAAGAATTATTTGAACGCTCTATAATAAAGATCAACTTGGAAATTATTTTCTCTCTCTCATAGTTTTACTTCAACTAAAATATAAAAAAAATACATTAAAATCATTTTTAACTATCATCGTACTGTAAATAATCATTATGAAACATGTGATCACCATTTTATAAAATCAAGATAAATAACTCTTTTAAAAAAAGTAAATATAATACTATATTTATTTATTCATCTCATTTTTCTTTTTTTTTTTTGCTATCAATTATTTATCATATTTATTACTTTTTCTTCTTCTACTGTTGATATTTTTCCTTTAAAAAATGACGCTACAATTGGTCAAGAGAAGCGTTACTGAGTCACACAGTTCACATGGGACTAGAAATCAAACATTCATTATGAATGCTTGATTTTATTTTTCAACAATTTTAAAAAAAATTTAAATATATTAACTAGCTAAGTCATTTTTTTAGAGATTAAGTCGGAAAAATATTTCGGATCATGTTTCAATTTTATTTAATTTGTTAAATTTAGTTGACCAAATATGATCTAGCTGAAATAGATAAAAAAATACCATAAAAAATAATGAAACCAAAAACACAAATAACATAGGTCTGATAAATTGAACCGGCTAATCCAACTTGCTATTATATGATAGGCATTAGTTATGTTTAATTTTTTTTATTCATGTCGATTATCGTTGAATTTAATTAAAGTTAAAAATTACAAAAACAGGTTTCAGAATGTGATTTCTTGTTTTATTTTATTTTATTATTTTTATTTTTAAAATCTATTTTTTCTACTTCTTTGTTTTCAAGAATAACCTTGTTAGACTTTTTTTTTACAACAATTTTCATATTATTATTTAATATTAATTAAAAAATTATACTCTAACAGTTACACACTCATCTACTTACAATTTAATATATAATAAATTTATTAATTTTTACAATAAATACCTTAAAAATCATATAACAATAATTTATTATAATATTATAAAAATATTTAATTCATAATTATTAATCTCTAATTATTATCCTCGAAAGAAAAGAACGAGGGAGACGGAAGATGAAACAGACAATTTGCTTTACAAAATCTTTCACACACATTCTATTTCTCTTTCGCTACGAACAAAAAGAGTCCAAAAGTTGAAAGTGGGGCTAACATTTTTTTCATATAACATTTTTTTTCCTAAACGAGTCCAATCCAAAGGTTGAAAGTGGGGCTAATTTTTTTTCCGAAAATTTTATTAACAATTATAAATATATTATATATCATCTCCTAACAAGAATTTTTATACCAAAATGAGTACCTAACTCATTTCTTTCTGTTCCTGTTTAATGTATATTAGGCATTAGATCTAAAATAGTTTTGAACATAGCATCTTCTATTTTGGACAAAAAAGCTAGTTCAATTGATTGATCTGAAGCAGAACAAAAAATTCTTTCAAGTATATTATATTATCTTTCTTTATTTCCAAACACAAAATCCGAGGTTGGAAAGATTAAAAATCATGTAATTTTGTTGCTGTCTTAACTCATCATCATGAACAAGTTTTACTCCTTTGACAGTTTTCACTCTTAATTTAATATTTTTATTTTTTAGATAAAAATTAAAAATAACAAAGACAAAGTAAATCGCACCTTTGAATGGAAGAAGGCCTCTTTCAACCAGATCCTCGTATTGCAAATATCCCACAAAACCACATGCGGAGGCTGTCCAAAATTGAACGTCTGCTATGCCCAAATCCTTTGCAACTTTTGCAGCAAAGCCCATAACCCCATCAGCAATTATGCAACTAACTGAAGGAACTTGAGGAGAAGAGTTGAGCTTCATCACCAACTCTTTGAATGGACCATAACAATTTTTTCTAGTTGAATCACACAGTGCTGGTATATCCTGAGTTGCATCCTTATCTGAAGGTGGCAAACCATCGGGTATGGTCTCAAATCTGAAATCTGGGAGACCCTTAACAAAGTCAGGTCCAAGGGACATAACCAAACGGTTGTGGTTGAACTCAGTGTTCACAAATGTTACGTGGAAACCCACGCAACGAAGGAGTTTGGCTAATTGCATGAACGGGTTTATATGGCCCTGTGCTGGGTATGGTACACACACAACGTGAGGTTTTGGGGTATGAACCGGCTCCATTTTCGTGTGTGTGTGAAGGATAAGGTCGTGCGGAATGGCTATGAGGTGTGGTTTAGCTTCCCTCCTTATATCTTATTCTATTATGGTGCATACCAAGTTACACATTTTTTTTTCTTAACGTTATTTAAGAATGAATATATGAAAATAGTCTCTAATATTAATAAAATAGTAAAATAGTCTTTTAAATCGTACAATAACATAACCAATGGGTCCACCAAATTCGAAAGTCATTGTATAAGAGATTGATTTTTAATGACTTTTTTTTTTTTATCAAAACAAACAAAATGCAAAAAATCTGAAAAAATGGAGGATGAAGTGCTTTCATCACCAAACCTTCCCAACGTCATTGGGGCTCTAAGGAAAGTATTTTGACATGAAGAATGCTAAGTTTTTCAGCCAATGGCTAAGTTTTAGCACTACCTCTAAGTTTCTGACCATGTTTTTAGAACGGTACCTCAAATTCTGACAATGTTTTTGGCTTGTAACTCAAATTCTGCCTAAGTTTTTTATCACATTTTTGGTACTGTGGCTCAAATTCTGACTACATTTTTGGCTCACGGCTCAAATTCTGGCTAAGTTTCTATTTTCGTTTTCGGCACTATGGCTCATTTTCTAACCACGATTTTGGCACCGTGGCTCAAACTTGTGGTTCAAACGTCAAAATGAATTCAAAACATTTCATCAAATCGTTGGTGTACATAATAAATCTTGTTTTGATTTCCTTTGTATTCTCCCTTGCGTAACAACAATGTTGATAGCTTGAGTCATTCCCTTGCCATATCAATTATGCTTTCACATTATTGTGAGAGTGAAAGAAGAGATCAAAATTGAAGAATCTTGCAGTGGAAAAAAAATCATGACGAGTGTCAACGCTCAGTCCACACATTCTATGGAGATGCACCAAAAGGAAAGTGTTGAGAACCAATGGTTAAGTTCATAAATCCATTATAATGGCCAACACCAAGCAGAGACGCAATCGAGGTAACAAGCTTGACACATCCCAAAACTATAAGGGTAAAACCAAGAGAATTTGTGGTAAAGTAGAACATAGCAGAGTTAGACTGTAGAGTTGCTTGTTACAAGAAAATAAACAAAGTAAGAAGAAAAATACTAGGCTATCACATAGCCCATAACTGAATAATGCTATATTTTGAGCTTTCCAAAAATCCTAGCCCGACAAAAAGAAGATTTTTTTCTCACTTGCTATATTAAACCTAGGTTGTTCTTTTACAAGAAAAATACCCTACTCCATATGTATCCATCAAAGATCCACTGAAGTAGGAACTCACAATTCCTCCAAAAGCCAAAGAACCCCAACGTAAAGACTAAAGAGATCTTGAGGTTCTTTGTGACTCACCATGTGCCTTCTCCACAACTATTAAGCTACAACAACATCCGAGAAGGCGATAGAGAAGATAAAACAACATTATATTTGTTGTCAACAAAAGTAGCCATCAAACTCCATGAGAACGCACTGATCAGCCTTGATAAAACTAGATATGACCTTCTTCAATAAGCAAAGAGGTAGACAGAATCACTAATAAACTCATAAAGGTTTGACAAGCCATGTAATGTAGAAAAACCAAAAATCACAACTGCCTCGACAAGATCCAAATGCAAATCATCTTTTAAGTAAAAGTTCACAACCAACCTTTCAAGTCCTAAAACACCTTGAACAAAATATACCATCGTAACAACAACATCACCATGGGACAAATCTACCCCAAACAATTTGATGTTGCTTATACGACATTTGTGTGGTCACCGACAACTCTGATGACGACATGGTCAATACCAATATAAGAACTCTCCATTTCGCCATTGTCCAACAAGGCCCATTGTGGAGTATATTCGAGCACAACATGATCATTGAGTTGAGGCAGGAGCTCTTGATTTCCTCCAACAAGACCATTGATGGTCATGGTGCAAACATGCAGATCAAGAATGATAGTGGCCTCACCATGCAGTACGTGAATACTGTCATCATCCATGGAATTCACATCAAGAAAATTGTCCCCAAAGATGGAGGCATGATTGGGGACTCCTACAACCACTGGCGACGCCATCTCTCTATTTAGAGCCTCCAATATTTGGGTAGATCATGTTTCCCACTCTAACATCATCGATGTCATCAAGGGCTCTACCACCGTCACCATCTCAAATTGTCACAAGACCAAACATAACGATGTGATGCTATTTGGGGCTAGACACCACCACCAAGCAATAATGAGCTAAGAGCCAAAGTTACTCATCTTTTATCGATATAGAATCACCAAGGTCTTCAAGGAAGATATTATCTAACAAGTTCCAAGACCTTGGACTACCTTGCCATAAAAAATGCCAGAACTTGGAGCTAATAAGTAAAACAATACCATAAGTCATGGAAGGGATAATGGCAATCAAAGAGAAAAAAATAGTTGAGGCTTACAGCAAAATAACAAAATAAAAGCATGAGTCATGGAGAGCGTAATGGTTGATAATGCGACCAAGGTTGCTTTTGTTCTCTTGGTCACTTTGGTCATTATCATTCCATGCCTCGAGGTTGGCATTGGTGAGTTCGATAATTTTATAAAAGCCCAATCTGAGGAAACATATAAAATTGCTCTTGATGCCTATGTCCTGATCCTTGAAGATGTCACTAATAAACTCAATCTCCATGTTCATTCGGCATGGGAAAACAACACAACTACAAGGAGGAAGTGATGGCAGGGCTCATTGTTGTGTCCAATTCTAGTGAATGGTGTATGGATTCAACTGTAATGGCATGTTCATGGGTTGTGCCATCGAGGATGGATTCATGGAGGTCAGAATATGGGACTAGTAAATGAATTTTACCTTTCCATTCGCCCTCTTTTCATTACTCACTTTGCTTTGTTGCAATCCTTTTCTTTTCGTCCAAGCTCAAATTTGGACGTTCCTTAGGTCCCAAGATAATGACTTTATCTTCTATCATTATCATCGATAGTTGGGAATGACAAAAAAAACTTTGACTAGTCTCGCACCGATGTGTGAGTCTCGTTAAAAGGTAGCAGTTCACTAAAGTAAGATAGTGAAAACATAGCTCCCAATATCTGAAGCTCTGATACCAAACTAAAAGTAAAAAAAAATTGTATTAATCTCTCTTTTATAGGGTAAAAACTACTTAAAGATAATATGAATAACAGGAAAATTAAAGATAATCATTGTAGATAAACTATGATGCTTACGATCTCCTAATGAGATATTTAAAGATTTGTAATCTCTTAACCTAATGAGGTATTTATATATTTGTAACCTCTTAATGAGTTACATATCATATTTTATCAGATATTTATAATATCTCCAACAAGATTGATAGCCCACACTTTCACGATTCGTATTTGTATTGAAAATCAGAATTAAACGAGCTTTTACCCTTTTATTCCACACGAGATTTCTATTCTCTTTGAGCTCATCTTAGGACACCTGCACTATCTTTAAACAAATGTGCCACCCCAGCCAAACTCCCCACCTGACAATGTCTTTGCCCTCGATTGACCAGTTGAAGCTAGCCTTGGGTCTAAAAAGGAGGGCAGTGCCTTGATAGGTTGTGAATTGGTCGTTATTTCTCCTATCAAAATACTAGATTTCCTATGTTATGGGTAGCATAGGGTCAACCTAGGTTATATCTCTCAAGGACATGTGGTTATAGTGTTTTCTATTTTGCAAGGTTAAAAAGATGTAGAACTGGGATGTAGGATGCAGACTCAGCAGGAAACGTAAACAGGGGGGTTTTAGTTGGTAACATAAAGAACATGAAAAGTAAAATGTAGGAAGTAAATTGTTTAACTAAGGAAGTAAAGCTATCTATTTATATCGAGACATATACTTATTATACCGGCTATCGTGGGATCACTGAAATGATTCTGATTCAGATTCCTAGTATGCATACAATTCCTCACCAACCCATATCCTAAGGCAACCACCTAATATTCGTTCATTGCCAACTGAGGGCTTACGCAATCGTGGCCTCGAGGTAGCAAGGATTATGCCCTTGGTTGATGTAGGTTTTCTAATGATTACCTATAATATTGCTTGGACAAGTGACCAACCTCTAATCTAGTGTGATCTAATCTTACTAATCACTATCATGACACAAGCAAGAATAAATTTATCTAACAAGAATTACAAACATACAAGTAGGGGAAACATATTAATTCATTGATTAACCAAAATACTGATACATGTAGTGGATTCAGGGGGAAAAGGATGGTCTCAGCTTTCTATGACGGCTGCCAATGGTAGCTGCAGTGTTCAGCCAAAGGATAACAATGAGCATGAGAGGCTATACCCTCTAGAGTGTGCCAAATTCTTGGTCAGTCCCCTCTAGCAACTTTGTGTAGCTCAAACTTTGCCCTATGCCTACTCAACCGATTGAGCGTCACTGAAGCACCGTTGAACGAAGAGGAAGGAAGTGGGTAATGGATGTATGCGTGTGTTTTGCATAGCTAGCTAAGCTCGTGCTAACCTATGAACGAGTTACACATTTTTATTTATACATGTATAGCCTAACTACTTCCTAATATAAATAACAGAAACAACTAACTACATAACAAAAATAAAAAACTCAACTAACTAACTATTTTCCTAAATGGCACATGCTAGAATTGTTGGACTGGAGTCGGTCTCTATTGGCCGGGACTGATATGGATGGATGAGAGTTGGCTGAACTTGAGTCGACATCCGGTTGGGAATCGACTTTCATTTAGAATCGACCCTGGTTAGGAATCGATTGGAGTTGGTATATGAAGCCTCCATGCGAAGTCAGCCATGCGGAGATGGAGTCGTCTACTGGAATGGAATCGACCAGGAGAGGAACTCATCTTGGCTGGGACGACATCACCTGCCCGGGATGTCTTCAATGGGTCAGGACGCCTTCAGCTTGCTGAGACGCCTTTGGTTGGCTGAGACACATTCGGTCTCAATTGTGATAGCCGAGAGGACTTGGTCTCGGTCTCGGCTGGGACGGTCCAGGACTCCAGTTTTACTTGCAAAACAAGACTTCTATTTTTGTTAGCTAAAATCAGCAACTTAGCCTAGATTTGTGTTTTCCATAGTTTAACCTTGAAAATCTAAATCTTAGCCAATACATGATTCTTAACTACAATTTAAAGTCTTTTCTATCCATCTTAAGACCTTATTAGGGGATAAAATAGGAATTATTAGACCCCTACACTTACATTTTTGCACTCTTAGGCAAAATCAGAACAAATTATTTAAGGAAACGAAAAATAATTGATTGTGAGAATAAGATGCATTTTTGAATGAAACCTTTAAGTTGACAAAATAGACTAAATATACATTCACCCCAAAATTAAGGCACTCAATTAATCCATGGAATTACTTTTCCCAACATCCAAAGTGAACAAGAAAATAACAAAAATTTAAAGTGTAACCGAAAATGATAGTGTGCTCTCAAGGTATGTGCTCTCAATCTCTCAAGTGATTTTAGGGTTGTGTTTACACTCAAACATCCTATGTTAACTAGCACTACCAAGTTTTGACTAACCTCTAATTTTTACGACTTTAAAAACACATGTTATTGATGATCAATAGGACTTTATTACGATTGTAACGTGGCTAGGGTAAGGTAGGATATATAAGAGGTGAAGTGAGCTTGAATAACCAAAGGGAAGAGAGAAGTAATGGGGAATAAGTCCTTAAGTATGGAGACTAACCCCAAAATATATTTCACATGAAACTTCTTGTCTTTCCCTTTTATAGTCTTTTCTTTCCTTTCTCACTTTTTATTTTTCTTTTGTATTCTTGTGACTTTGTATTGCTTTTGCAACCTTTTTGCTTTGCCGCTACCTCCATTTTTCTTTTTACACCCCTTTTCTTTCCTTTTCAACAACCCTTTATCACAACATAAATGCATTACTTGGTACCAGCCAATCTTTCAGTGTCCCACTCGCAAAACATTGAGGTACTACCCCCACACTTATGGGGCACTTACTCCTAAAACAATTCCAAAGCTTCTTTGGCCCCATGGTTGAGTTGGATCATGCTTTTTCATCTTTTGGCTTGTAATGAGCTACCATAAGAAAAAAAATGGTTATATAGGCCCAAAGAGGGTAAGCAAGGGATTTTATTTGCAAGGTAGGTCCATTTGGCTAGTAGCTTGTGAAGAAAGATGACCTAGACCATGTCATTAATGCATGTGAAACAAGCAGTATAAAAGAGATTCAAGGCAAAACCTAGAGTAATCTAGCAACATAGGTGAAAAATCACACAAGAAAGAAGAGAATGACAAGATGTAAAGTCATTTCATATACAGCTCAAGAAAATCTCACATGGCTATTTCTCTATCATTAATGGTTTCAGCTTTAATTTTTTAGTCACTTATTTCTAAGGATGCAAAAATTTCATTCCATGTCAAGTTGAAAACCTCTTAATCTAAGATTATGCACTACTTCTTCATGTTTTATTCATCCTAAAGAAATTCATTTAAACTTTGAAAAATAGTTTTTCTCCGCAATCGAAAAAACACAAAAAAACTGAGAAAACAAAACAAAATGGAAAAATGAACCAAACAGACATGACATAAAAAGAGACAAACATCAAAAATGAAAAATGAAATGCAATAGAGTTGAAGTCGGCCCAGACATGGTAGAAATGGAGCTGAAGTCGGCAGGGACTTGGCCAACAGCAACATACGGAAAACAAAAACAATAAAAATAGACGAAGAAAAAAATAGAAACAAACACCCCCCTCATACACACTTAAATGAGGCATTGTTCTCAATGCAAAACATATATGCACATATGGGACAGGGGAAAATGAGAAAAACTTCTTCCTCAAGGTGGGAAGAATGTGCAAAATTTGATATCCAGTATATGTGCTCCGGTCCTATTTGTGATAGCTTGGGGAAGTCTCCTCCTCATCCATCTTGATACTTTTAATATTATCTTTGTTGGTGGCTTCTTTAACAAAAATCTAATCCGGGAATGCTTGACTAGTTAGCCATAGAAACTCGGCTTCTTCAGGTTTGGTAACAACTCTTCTACATGGAGCTGGTTAGCTGTACTTACTAGAACCTGTACTGGAGGCACCCTGGATGCCAAAGGGAATTGTACTACTACAACCTCTGTAGTACCTACATTTTCTAAAACATCTACACTCTCGTTAGCAGCATTGCTGATTTTTACACAAGGAACATATTCACAATTAACATATATCATAAAATCATAATTTCCAGCAATTTCAGAGTTTTCAGACAATTCAGAATGCAATTTTACTGAGGCTTGTAACGGCTGCACCATGGATGGCATTGGTATTGAGGATTGGGTTCGGCTGTCCGAGTGTAGAGTCGGTTGTCCCAAAGTCGTCCCGGTTGTCCATGTGTAGAGTCGGTTATCGGGCATAGTCTCGACTCCCGTCTGGTTGCGGACTTGGTTACCGAGATGGGACTTGGGATTTGTTTGGTAATGGACTCGGCTATCTAAAACAGACTCGGTTTCTTCTTATTTGCTCGAGTCAAAATCAGCTCCCTCCAAGTTGTTGGACTCGGTCCTGGCTTCCTCCCGGATGTTAAAGTCGGTTTTTGGTTCATCCCGATGTTTGGAGTTGGACTTGGCTCCTTTCTAATTGCAAGAGATAGAACTAGACTCGGCCCTCTTTTGATTTCTGGAGTCAAACTCGGCTTTAGTCACTACTGCCGCTTCTGCCCCTACTAGTCCTTCAGCAATAGCAACGCGAACTTCTGCACAAATGGAGCACTCCATGCCTCTAGCACACTTGCATTCATCGTTGGCAAAACCAGGAAAAGAAAAATCAGCCATATCAACCATGTTAGCAAGGTTAGAAATATCAAAAGAGTCGGCAAGATCTAGCACATCAATAGTCTAAGCATTGGTCGTTATTTCCTCTATCAAAATACTAGATTTTTCCTATGTTAAAGTAGTACAGGGTCAACCTAGGTCATTCTTTTGAAGGACACGTGGTTCTTGGGTTTCTAAGGTGCAAGGCTGGAAAAGGTTGCTGAACTAGTTATGTGGGATGTTGACTCGAGAGGAAACATAAATGGAGGGTTGTTAATAGGGAAAGAAACGTAAAGATTAAAAGCTACCTATGATTTACTAAGGTTATTAAGATTACTAGGACATATTTATGTTATCACTCATCCCGATTTACCATTTACTGATTTTAATCTAGATTCTTACTATGTCAGCGATTTCTCACCAACCCAATTACCTACGACGATCGTCAAACATTCGCCCCTTGCTAATTAAGGACATAAGTGATTGCTGCCTCGAGTTTGGCAGGGAATACACACTTGATTGATGTAGATTATCTAGTGATTATCTATTTTGTTGTTAGAGTGGTTCCGATCGGTCCCTAAACTAATGTGTTCTAATTCTTCCTACACACAATCGTGATTAAGCAAGGAAAAGATTATGCTAACAGAAATCAAAGCATAGTACAAATAGAATTACAATCATTCATTGATTAACCTGGAACGTGATACAAAGAAAAGTGAAGTGTTGTTGTTGGATTGTGGATTAACTTCCCGTGACAATCGCCAACAGTAGTTGAATCACTAAGTAGTGTGCCAGTGTGCCTTGATAGTCCCCTCTTATCAACCGGTCACTACCCAAGCATTGGTGCTGCACCCACTCGATCGATTGGGCACTCTCTGAAGCACCATGGAACAAAGAGGTATGAAGTGAATTTAGGCTAGGGAACGAAGTGTGTATGTGATAGGCTAAGTGTGTATGCATTTCGCTTGCTTTCCTCTAAGCTAAGCTTTATGTCCTTATTTATACATGTATCAGCCTAACTAACTTCTAACAAAAATAACATAATTAACTGTCTTGTTGTAACAAAATTATCAGACTCAACTAACTAACAGAAATAATAACCTCAACTAGTTAACCGTTTTCCTAAATGAACACGTGCTTGAATTGTTAGAGTGGAGTCGGTCTCTATTTGCTGGGACGTATCCGGACGAATGGGAGTTAGCACATGGAGTCGGCCTCCGGTTTGGAATCAACATCCAGTTGGGATGGAGTCGGTAGTATGGAGTAGGCATACGAAGCCTTCATGTGGAGTCAGCAATGCGAAACTAGAGTTGGCTTTATCAGGTCCGAGATGGTTTTGGTCTTGGCTGGGACATTTTCATCCGGCCGAGATGTTTGCAGTGCCGAGATGCCTCCAGTCTCGGCTTCAATTGGCTGAGACGCCTTCGGTTTGCCAAGATACATTCGGTCTAGATCGTATTTCCCTGGAAGACTCGATCTCGATCTCGGTTGGGACTATTTGGGACTCCAATTTAACATGCAAAATGAGAGTAATCTATTTGTTAACTAAAATCAATATATTAGCAAGGATTTGTATTTTCCTTATTTTAACCAAGGAAATATGAATCTTAGCTAATATGATATTCTTAACTACAATTTAGAGTCTAGTCTACCCATATTAAGACCTTATTAGGGGGTTAAAATAGGAATTATTAGACCCCCACATTTACATTTTTGTTCTTCTAGACAAAATCAGAATAGATCATTTAAGGAAATTAAAAATGATTTGTGAGAATAAAATGCATTTTTAAATGAAACCTTCAGGTTGCCAAAATAGACAAAGTATACATTCAACCCAAAGTCAAGGCACTCAATCAAACTATGAAATTACTTTCTCCAATATCCAAAGTGAACAAGAAAACAACAAAAATTAAAGTGTAACGAAAAAGAATGATAGAGCTCTCTCAAGGTATATTCTCTTAATCTCTCAAGTGTTTAGGAATGGTGTTTACACTCAAAACATCCTATGTTAACTAGCACTTCCAAATTTTGACTAGCCTCTAATTTTTACTACTTTAAATACACATGCAATTAGTGATCACTAGGACTTTATCAGGATTGTAACGTGGCTTAGGGTAAGGTAAGATATATAAAAGGTGAAGTGATCTTGAATAACCAAATGGGAGAGAGGAGCAATGGGGAATAAGTCTTATAAGTATGGAGACTAACCCCACAAAAATATTTCACATAACTCTCCCTTCCTTTCTTTCTTTCTTATTTTCCTTACTTTTTATTTTTCTTGCAACCTTGTGCTTTTGCCACCTTTTCTTTTCTATGATTCAACCTCTATATCTTTCATATCCCTTTTTTTTTTCTTTTTTCATCAACCCTTTATCACCACATACACGTATTACTTGGTACCAACCAATCTTTCAGTGTACTACTCACAAAATCTTGAGGTACTACCCCCACACTTATGTGACATTTATTTCCAAAATAATTCCAAAGCTCCTTTGACCTCCACGGTTGAGGTGGATCATGGTTTTTTGGCTTTTGGCTTGGAATGAGCTACCATAAGAAAAAACATATGTCTAGGCCCAAAGAGGGTAAACAAGGGATTTTATTTGCAAGGTAGGTCCATTTGGCCTATAGCTTATGAAGAAAAATGGCCTAGATCATGTCATTAATGCATGTGAAATAAGTAGTATAAAAGAGAGTCAAGGCAAAACCTAGAGTAATCTAGCAACAGAGATGCAAAAATCTCCCAAGAAAGAAGAGAATGGCCAGATGTAAAGCCATTTCATATAAGGCTAAAAAAATCTCACACAGATAATTTCTCTATCATTAATGGTTTCAACTTTAATTTTTCAGTCACTTATTTCCTAAGGATGCAAAACTTTCGTTCTATGTCAAGTTGAAAAACCTCTTGTCTAGGATTATGCACTACTTCTTCATGTTTTATTCATCCTAAAGAAATTCATGCAAAAATGTTTTTCTCAACAATAAAAAAATAGAAAAACAAAGAAAGTCAGAAAACAAAAAATAAAACAAAGAAATGAAAAACAAAAAACAAAAAAAAAACAAAAAACAAAAAACGTACCAGAGCCAAAGTTGGCATGGACTCGGTCGGTAGCAATGTCCAAAAACAAATTAGAAAAAATAAACAAAGAAAATAGAATAGAAAAACACCTACTATAACAAAAAGAACACTTACTATACTAACCCCTCCCCCCCCCCACACACACACACTTAAATGAGGCATTGTCCTCAATGCAAAACATATATGCACACGAGAAAGGGGAAAAATAAGAAAAACCTCTTCCTTAAGGCGGGAAAAACGTGAGCTGGGCATCTTGCTTAGGTCTCGTAACAACTCTTCAACCTAGAGCTGGGCGACTGTACTAGCGGCACCCTGAACGCCAAAGGGAATTGTACTGCTATAACCTCCATAGTACCTACATTGTCGAGAATTCCTACACTCGCATTAGCAACATTATTAATTTTATTACGAAGAGAATATTTGTAATGCACAGAATTCTTAAAATCGGATTTGGCAGAAAATTTAGAGTGTTTAGACAATTCAGCATGCAATTGTATTGGGGCCTGTAATGGCTACATTATGGATGTCACTGGTTTCGACTTTTTTGCTGGTGAGGAAGTTAAAGACGGTTTACACGCTATGTTCTGCCTCGGCTGCCCCATAGTCGTCCTGGTTGTCCACGTGGAAAGTTGGTAAACGGGCATAGCCTCAATTTCTTTCTAGTTGTAGCCTTGGTCATGAAAACCGGACTCGACATTTACTTGATGACGGACTCGGCCAGTAGGAACTAACTCAACCTCGGCCTGTGTATGGTTTTGGCTCCTAGAATCAGACTCGGCGTCTTCTTGTTTGTTTGAGTCAAAATCGGCTCCCTCCAAGTTGTTGGACTCGGCCCTGGCTTCCTCCCAAATGTTAGAGTCGGTCTTCGTTTTATCCTGGTTCTTGCAATTGGAATCAGTCCTCTTTTGATTTTAGACATCGGACTCTACCCTTCTCAGCTTCTTGGAGTCGGACTCAGCTCTTTTCTGATTTTGCATGTCAGACTCGACCTTTCTCGGCTTCCTGGAGTCGGACTCAGCTCCCTTCTAATTTTGGATGTCAGACTCGGCCCTTCTCGGCTTTGGAGTCGAACCCGGCTCCCACCACTATTGCCGTTTTTTCCCCTCTTTGTCTTTCATCAATAGCAGCGTGAATTTCTGCATAGATGGAGCACTCCGTGCCTCCATCACACTTGCATTCATAGTTGACTAAACAAGAGAAAGAAAAATCAGCCATATAAACCATGTTAGCACGATCAGAAATATCAAAAGAGGCAAAAAGCTTTTAGTACATCGACCAAAAACTATTAAGAAGGTCCAAAATCTCAGTCCCAAAATCTGAAACTTTAATGTAGGACCCCAAATCTGTCCGGCCCAACATTGACCCAACACAAGGAGAGCTCATGGGTAGGTTGGCCAAGCTACAAAAACCCAAATTGGGCCCAAGAGGCAAGAAGAGCCGGACCAGCCCATTGATTAAGGAAGCCTAGCCAACTCGATCTGCCCCTACCGAGGGAAGAGCTTAGGATGACGAGCACGGGTCAACGAACTAGTTCATGCAAAGGAGGTCCAACATCAGTCACTCACACAATTTCGACCTAATTTGGCAAGGCACGCTATGACTATCCCAAGAGTGGATCTAGGAGGCTCAAGCTCAGCATTGAGAACCACATCAGCAAAATCAAACAAGGTTAGCCATCATAGACGAAGAATGGCACCTCATAGTTCCTGAGCCATTACATTCTCCAAGGGAGTCGAGGATAAAGCCATGTAAGCAAACCCAGGACCCACACACCAACAGAATTGAGATCCTCGCTAATCATAGCCAAGGAACGCGCCATGTCAGCCACTACCCATGAAAGGTGTCACAAATTCAGGAAGAACATGCCACGACTGGGCGTGGGACCCCATGAGCATCAACTTAGAGATTTCCAAGACTAACGAACAAAATCAGGAGGCTGGGGTAGCTCCACGAGGCGAGATCAGGTGCACCTTCATCACCCCAAAGGCTATAAAAGGCCTCAATGCAAAGAACTCGGGGCCAAGAATTCAGGAGTACAATATACAGAGGAAATTGCTAAAGAATTGTTGCACGACTAGTGATTTAAAGTTACAAAAGGACTACCAACGACGAGCGAAAGCGCCAATCATCTCTTTGGAGACTAGCTAAGTCCCTTGGCCCAACTCCAAGCATGCTATAGATAGTGTCCTTTCTCGTCCTCATAATCACACTTCAGATGGCAGGTAGCTAACTCGTCTTAACCTGAATCGAGTCAATTACACTTTAGATGGCAGGTACATAGTCGGCCTTAACCTAAATCGAGTTAATTACACTTTAGATGGCAGGCATGTAGCCCGCCCTGGCTTGAGACCGAGTTAGCCTTGGTCTCTTTTTCATGACATATCAAGCATTTCACTCAACTCTGAGTCAGTAGATACACGTCGAAGTCAACCTAGCACGCATACTCACAAACACTTTACTTAGCACTAAGACAAAACACCTAATGGATAGTCCCGGCTCTGATCTCAAACCTTCGAGGGATGAACGCTTAAGGGGAAGTTCAATCTCTATGTCTCCAACTCTAGTGGACCCCTAGTGGAAAGTCCGACCATACCAAACCAGCACCACGCACTTATAGCAAGGTCCCTATTTGAGAAGAAGGACGCCAAGTCTGACTTTATCTTTAACTACATGCATCCAGAACTATGTGAACTTTGACTCCTCTGCACTAAGAGAGATATGTAGGAGCAAGAGGCCTACTCTTGTCAAGTTATGCATCCCAAACATTCCAACTCTGTACAAATGCATTCTTGTAGTCCCCGTTAAGAACAGTAAAGGTAAAGGTCACATTGCATGCATTTCATAGGGTAACTACCAGATGGTAGGCGGATGGGGTGATACATCATTCCCATGCATAACCAACTCCTTACTCAGACTCCACGTTCGCCGACCTACCTTATCCACCCCGGGCTCCAAGCGTGCCTTTAAACGTTGGTGGCGGCTCCTGTCCAAGCCAAATCAGGTTTGGTTAATCTCTCCGAATTGGTCGAGCTTGTGCTGACTCGTTGAAGTTGACTCTCGCCCAGAGATGGATTTGGCTCCCTTCAAACTTCCAAACCAATCAAAATCCATTTCAAAACCATTTTCTTCTAAATCGCCCAAATGCAATTTAGGTTGCGTCATTTAGCTAAGTTGAACTTGTTAGCCACAAAATTCGACAATTTAGACATATCAACAAAATTAGAAATATGGCCTACCGGGGTGGCCATTTTAGCCAACTTAACATTGTCTGACATATCCATTACCGAGTTGGCACTTTTAGTCTCATCCGACATATTAATAAAAGAATCGGCACCTTTAGTCCCATCAGTAAGATTAGTATTAACACCTACAAACTTAGCAAAGCAATCTTAGTCATATTGACCGAAATATCCAACACAGCATCAGTATCCTCGGTCCTATCGAAAAAGTCAACAATATCCATCACAGAGTAGGCAGCTTCAACCATATCAGCCAGGTCAGTAGTAGTAGGCATATAGTGGTCAATTTCGGTCATCTCAGTACAATTAGATACATCCACTGTAGAGGCAGAAACTTTAGTCATCTCAATAGATTCAAAAACATCCCCTACAGAGTCAGTAACTTCCAGCATCTCAACAGAGTCAGCAACATCCGCTACAGATGTAGAAACCTCTATCATCTTAGTAGAGTCAAAAATATCATCTAAAGAGTCAGCAACTTCTGGCACAACATCTGCATTTGTGACTACAGAAGGTTGTAATGCCACCACTTCTAAATTAACTATCACTCCTATACTTGCATCTACATTACTAGTATTACTAATTTGTACACAATTAGAACAATTAGCTAAATCCTTACAGGTATAATTATAATCAGGAATAGAATTTTCCAAATTAGGGATGTTAGAGAATTCATAATACAAATTCGCAGACTACTATAGTGGTAGCTCCTTGCCATTTATATTTTCCTCTGTTGAACTAGGGATAGTTTGAGAAGGAGTATGTCCAAATCTCTTTGAATAGAGTTGATTTGCCGAGGTGGTTAGATCTCCAACCTGTGTTTGCAAATCCTATAGTGTGGCACATATGTCCTCTTGGAACTTCACGAACTCCTCTAGCAAAGATGCACTACCAGTTTGCGGAAACGGTTGTTGGAAAGGTAGCGGTTGAGATTGCAGCAGTTCAGTGTCATACAAAATAGGACATGCATTGGTGGGATGTCCTCCAGAACTACACATGCCACATTCTTGCATTGATAGCCTATTGTGGTATTGTCCAATGGCTACTTCCTTCCATACTCAGGATGCATCCAGTCTCATAGGGCATTGTTGAGTGTTACCTATAAAATCATAAAATTCAAGCAATACATGGGTTAGTCTAGAGTAATAAGGTTCACATGACCAGGGATGGTCCCAATCGGAATAACGCAAACACATCGGTCATAGCACGTATAGGCTATTCCCTTCGGGTTAGAGCCAGTATTAAAAATTACCAAGACAGATGAGTCAAAATTGGAGGGACAAAATTAGTACTAGTATTAGGATGCGATGCACAAGTATTATTAACAGAATGAAATACACAACAACATAACAACAGAATGGTACTTCAATAAAAAAAATTATGTAGAAAAGAAAAAAGTAGATTATCCTACGTAACAATGCAGAGAATATGCAGTAAAATTGGATGCAAGAGACGAAAAAAAGATTATGAAGAAAAATTAAATGCATGATGCTACACATAGTGAACGACTTATGCACTAACATGAATGCAAAATACCGTAAAACGAAAATTATGCAAGTATGCAGAAAGAAAATTAAAAAATGCAACAAATAGAGAGAAACAACTTTATACAGAGAAATCAAATCACATACACGTCGTATAGAAAGAAAAGGGTTACACAACACATACAAGTATGAAAACAAAATTATACTAAAATGGAACTCATGATTGCTTGATTGTGCAAAATATTCACAACAGACTCGGCTACACATGCAAACTAGACTTGGAATACACTAACATCACTCATATAGATCCAGCACATGCAAAATTCAGAACATCGGTCTTGGCACATACAACAATTTATTACAAGCATAATCGAAAACTCAAACTACGCATGCATACATACGTAAACTCAACAACTATGCATGCTAACAACACAATAGACTTACAGTAAGTAATCAAACAGACTCAACAGTTAGTGATAGACTAAACAGTTGGTGAAAAGAAAGAAAAAAATAGTCCATATATTAAAGAAATAGACGTGGCCACTACAGACTCAAGTTCGGTACTAAACATACTTGGCACACTAGGAACATAAAATGTGTGTCCTCGGCAACGACGCCAATTTGATAGTCTAAGGATTGGTTTTTATTTCCTCTATCAAACTACTAAATTTTTCCTATGTTAAAGTAGCACAGGGTCAACCTAGGTCATTCTTCTCAAGGACACGTGATTCTTGCATTTCTAAGGTATAAGGCTGGAAAAGATTGTTGAAGTGGTTATGTAGGACACTGACTTGGCAGGAAATGTAAATAGGGGTTGTTAACCAGGGAAAGTAGCATAAAGATTAGAAGCTACCTATGATTTACTAAGGTTATTAAGACTACTAGGACATATTTATGGTAACACTTATCCTAATTTACTATTTACTGATTTTAATCTAGATTCTTACTATGTTAGCAATTTCTCACCAACCCAATTACCTATGACGATTGCCAAACATTCGTCCCTTGCTAACTAAGGACTTAAGCGATCATTGCCTCGAGTTTGGTAGGGAATACACACTTGATTGATGTAGATTATCTAGCGATTATCTAGTGATTATCTATTTTATTGTTAGAGTGGTTTTGTTTGGTCCCTAAACTAACGTGTTCTAATTCTTCCTACACACAATCATGATTAAGTAAGGGAAAGATTATGCTAACAGAAATCAAAGCATAGTACAAACAAAATTACAATCATTCATTGATTAACCTGGAACGTGATACAAAGAAAAGTGAACTGTTATTGTTGGATTGTGAATCAACATCCCACGACAATTGCCAACAGTAGTTGAATTACTAAGTAGTGTGCCAGCGCACCCTGACAGTCCCCTCTTAGCAACCGGCCACTACCTGAGCATTAGTCTTACACCCACTCGATTGACTGGGCACTCTCTAAAGCACCGTGGAACAAAAAGGTATGAAGTGAATTTAGGATAGGGAACGAAGTGTGTATGTGACAGGCTAAGTGTGTATGCATTTCGCTTTCTTACCTCTAAGCTAAGCTTTACGTCCTTATTTATACATGTATTGGCCTAACTAACTTCTAACAAAAATAACATAATTAACTATCTTGTCGTAACAGAATTAACAGACTCAACTAGCTAACGAAAATAATAACCTTAACTAGTTAATCATTTTCCTAAATGAACAGGTGTTGGAATTGCCATAGTGGAGTCGGTCTCTGCTTGTTGAGACGGATCTGGACGAATAGGAGTCGGCATCCGGTTTGGAATCGGCATTGGGTTAGGTGATATGCTTGTGTTTAGCCATCTTACACGTATCAAATAAACTAAAGCTAACTATAGTATAGTCAACCCTAGGTCAAATTCTCTCAAGGACACAATGTGCTCAATTGTGACTTAATGTGAAAACTAGAGTAATGTAGAAAACATTCAAGTGTAGAATGTTGACTCACTCTCGGCAAAGACTAATCTGATCCGGTCTTGGTAGAGACGGATCCAATTCGGTCTTGGCTAAGCGCAGACTCGGACGCAATAGAGTCGGACTAGACTCAGTTTCGGACGAACACGATGGAGTCGGACTAGACTTGGTCTTGGACTGGAAAGTAGGAAATAAGGGGGTTTTGGTTGCATGGGAAACAAAGACAGGAAATAATCCAAGGATGATAGTAAATGCAATCTAAACTAGGCTACCTCTACTATTACTACTCTATTCGTGCTAAGTCCCAATAAACAAGTCGGATCCACTCATTTCACTCAAGATTATGCATCCGAATCAACTTGTGATTCTTCTTATGGCGATCGCCAAACATTTGTCCATTGCCATACCGAGGATTTACACAATCGCTACCTTATTAGTTGCAGGGATTAAGCTCGAAGTTGATTTTAGGTTCTCTAATTAATTACCTATTGAAGTTTGTTAAACCGGTTTTTATTGACCAAGTCTAACGTTTTTCTACTTAACAATGTGCAATCGCGACACGGAGAAGCAGATTAAAATGTAGGATTCATAACCAGGAGATTAGAATCATAACTACTTATATTATTAGAAACAAAGTACAAACACAGGATGTGAATTCAATGAATCTACCTTCCAAAATGAACGCCATGGAAGAACGGTGATGGTTCACCGTAGATAGCCATGATATTGAGGATTAGGTCCACTGGAGTGCGATGACAAGCCAAGCGGTCCCCTTTGACAACCTTCGATCTCTCAGTTCTTGACCTGGACCTCTTCAATCAAGAGATACACCTTTGATAGCACTGTGCACAACCGTGAGAAATGAGACGTGAGGGAGAAGATGGAGTACAATGGATATGGAATTTAGGTATGAATTCAACAACAATTAAAACATGCCCAATGTTCCCTATATATAAACGAGCTAGGTCTCTTGTGACACACGCTATACCTAACAAATTTCCCTAACAGAATTAAAAGACTGCCTAATCTACCCTGCTAATGATTCTCCTTGCACTACAAGCTTCTTCTAGGAGTGACATGGCAATTGAGCTGGATGGAGCTGAGTTGGGGCGCCTAGTCTGGGTCGCCTAGTTGGATTGCTTGATTGGTCCACTCCACTTGAGCTATTGGATTGTAGAGTCAATCAGTCTTGGGAGGAGTCGGTTTGGCCAGGATGACTCTCCTGGACCGAGACTCTCTTGATGGGTTGAGGTCAATTTGGCCTGCAAAAAGGAATGAAATCTTTTATTAGCTAAGACCCTCAAATTAGCACAAATTGATACTTTTTCTATTTCTAGGTCCATTATATGAATCTTAGCTAAGACGTGATTCTTAAGCACCAAATAATCTCAAAAGCACCCATCTTAAGTCCCTATAAGGTGTATAAAATATGACTTATCAGACCCCTACACTTAAACTTTTGCACTCTTGGGCAAATCAAATTCAATCATCAAGGGAGTTTTCTAAAAGAGAAAAGGAATTTTCAAATGAACTTCTTAAGTTAAGATAAAACAGAGTTGGCACTCATTCACGCCAAGATTAAGATATTCAAGCAATCTATGAAAATTACTTTTTCCATATCCAAGGCAAATAAGTGACCTGCAAACATCAAGGGATGATCGAGAAGTGATAGAGCTCTCTCTCAAGCAAATATTCTCTTAATCTCTCAAGTGTTTGGGCTTGTATATACACTCAAACATCCCAATGAACCAGCACTACCAAACCTTGATTGGCATCTCCTTCCATACCTTCAAAAACACATGCAATCATGATCAAAATGACTTTCTTCTCGGCTTGTAACGTGGCCAGGGTTAAAGGGTAGGATACAAGATGGTAAAGTAGTTTTCTAACCATAGGGAGGAGAGGAGCAATGGGGGATGAGTTCACAAGCATGGAGGATATCCCCAGGACGTTGCAATTCTATTTGAAAACGTCCTTGCTTACTTTTTTTCTTTCTCTTTCTTCATTTTTCTTTTCTTCTTTTTCTCACTTCTTGTTTTGCAGCTTTGTGCTACATTTTTGCTATAGCTTATAACTTTTTGGCTGCTTCCCTTTCTTTTTTTCATCCTGCACTTATTTTTCTTTCTTTTCTTTTTCAACCCTTTTTGGATACACCACTCTTGCTATGTCCCTGGGTGTCTCCCCCATACTTGAATGAGATCCATTCCCAAGACAATTCCAAAGCTCCTCTAACCCCTAAGGTTGAGGTTGATCATGGTTTTCTGCCTTTGGCTTGTAATGAGCTGTCATATCAAAAAAATGGTTATTCAGGCTCAAAGGGGGTAAACAAGGGATAAAATTTGCAAGGTAGGTCCCTTTGGCTTGGGGCTTATTGGAAACATGGCCTAGATCATATCATTCCTGCATGTGAAATCAGATATATCCAGAGAGTCAAGGCAAAAATCTAGAGTGCACAACTAACGTGGATGCAAACATCACAGAAGAAAGGAGAAAATGGCAAGATGCAAAGCCATTTATATGTGCACAAGCTCAAAAATTCTCACACAGATAATTGCTGTTCCACTAATGGTTTATCTTTTTCTATTTTTCAATCACCTACTACCTAAAGATGTAGAAATTTCACTCCTTGTCAAGTTTGAAAAATCTTTCCTCCAGGGTTCTACACTGCTTCTTACTATTTCATCCAACCCTAAAGAAATTGATTTAACTTCTTTTTCAAAGCATTTTCCTCAACAATCAGAGTTCAAAATTCAGTTAGAGGAAAATAAAACAAAAATCAGAATAACAAAAACAAAATTTGAAACAAAACAAAAGTCGGTTCGGATTTGGCCGAGATGTAACCGGAGTCGGCAAAGACTTGGTTGGAAGGTTTTTATTTTGAAAAAAACAGAAAATAAAACTTAGAAAAAAATGGAAATAAGGCACAAAAATGAAACATAAACTAGATTCAAGACAGAAAAACAGAATATAAACAACAAATTGGAGCTGATATGGAGTCTGATCAAAGCAAATTATAATAGAGTTTAGCAAGCCTTGGATGGCTACACCCTCCCCACATTGGAATGATGCATTATGCTCAATGCATGATATGAATACAGAGGGGCTCCTAAGACTTGCTCAGGGTGTGTCATCCGACAGGGCCGATTCCATTAGTGAGATGGTCTCTATCTCGCCCATTGTTGGTGTTGGACCTTCATGGAATAACTTGATTTGATAACTATTGACCTGGAAGGTGTTATTGGTATGTTCATCCTTTAATTCCACTACACCATAGGGAAAAACATTAGTGATAACAAATGGTCCATCCCATCTAGAATGGAGCTTACCTGCAATGATCTTTAAGCGTGAATTAAACAAGAGTACTCTTTGGCCGACTTGGAACTCCTTCCTCAAGATCTGTTGATCATGAAATTGCTTGACCTTCTGCTTATAGATCTAGGAGTTCTCATAGGCTTCCAAGTGGAGTTCATCCAACTCTTACAGTTGGAACTTCCTTTGCTTCCCTGCTTGGTCGTAGGCTAGATTGCATTGCTTGACTACCTAGTAGGCTCGATGTTCTATTTCAACCGGGAGATGATAGGCTTTACTGAAGATAATCCGATAGGGAGACATCTCAAACAAAATTTGATATACAGTTCTATGTGCCCATAAAGCGTCCTCGAGGAGTCGGCTTAATTCCTTCCGGTTGGGATTGGCCATCTTTTCTAGTGTTTTCTTGATTTCCCTGTTGAATACCTCAACTTGGCCGTTTGTCTAGGGGTGGTATGCTATGGCAACTCTATGCACCATCCCATACTTGTGGAGTAAGAAGGATATGGCTCTGTTGCAGAAGTGACTACCTTGGTCACTTATGAGCGCTTTCGGCAAACCAAACTGGTAGAACATAATAGACTTCAAAAAATCCACTACAACCTTGGCGTCATTGGTTTTGGCGGCTATGGCCTCTACCCATTGCAATACATAATCTACGGCAAGCAGAATGTATGAATAACCATTGGAGATTGGGAATGGCCCCATGAAATCAATACCCCAAACGTTAAAGACTTTACAAAACAAAGTAGGTTATTGGGGCATTTTATGCCTTCTGCTTATGGCCATTCCAACTTTTTGGCATTTTTCGTAGGTGGAGACGAGTTGATAGGCGTCTCTGAAAATGGTGGGCCAATAGAACCCGCAATCAAGTACTTTCCTATTTGTTCGAGTTGATCCATAATGGTCGCCTCCATATGTTGTATGACAAAATTGGAAGACCGATTTGATCTTGGCGTCAGGAATGCACCTGCGAGTGACTTGATAATTGTAGAGTCTCCAAAGGTAAGGATCTTCCCATATATAATATTTGGCATCATTTGCAAGTTTCTCTTTGTATAGTCGGGATGCCTTTGGTGGGAATTGAGATGCTGCCTCAAAGTTGCAGATGTCTGCAAACCATGATGTAGGTTTGTTGATATGCAATAGTTGCTCGTATGGGAATTCATCTCAGATAGGCACCGGGTCACTCTCCCTCTCGATCTGGCTCAAATGGTTTGCTACCGAGTTCTTAGCACCCTTTTATATCTGATTTCTATGTTGAATTCTTGGAGGAGAAGCATCCA
Source organism: Mucuna pruriens (assembly GCA_025330945.1). Taxonomy (NCBI): domain Eukaryota; kingdom Viridiplantae; phylum Streptophyta; class Magnoliopsida; order Fabales; family Fabaceae; genus Mucuna; species Mucuna pruriens. Next base: position 410,012 of record JAENHJ010000522.1, read on the forward strand.
CCGAATGAGTCTCGGCTTTGCATCTAGCTTCTTCAGCAAGAATCTTAGTGTAGAATGGTTAGAGAACACAATGATTTTGGAGCCCAGTAGGTAAGAATGAAAATTTTCCAAGGCAAATACAATTGCCAGCAACTCTTTTTCTGTTGTTGTGTAGTTTAATTGGGTCGGGTCCATTGTTCGGGACACATAGGCAATTACATGTACTAGTTTGCCGACTCTAGCTTTCTGGCCTAAGATGACTCCCAATGTCGAATTGGATGTGTCACACATAAGCTTGAATGGAAGCTCCCAATTAGGTGCTTGAAGAATAGGGGCGGATGTCAGTCGTTTCTTCAACTCTAGGAATGCTTCAATATAGGGATGGTCAAAATTAAATTCCACATACTTTTGTAGCAATTTGGACAATCTTCTATAGAATCCTTCATGTCCTAGAAATGAATGAAACTCCATCACAGAAGCGGGGTTTGGAAGAGAGATAATGATGTCAATCTTCAATTTATCAACCTCGATGCCTTTATTGGATACCAAATGTCCCAACATAATTCCCTCAATCACCATGAAGTGGAATTTTTCAAAGTTGAGTACCAGGTTTGTATCTATGCATCTCGTTAACATCTTGGATAGATTTTCCAAACATGCATCAAATGAATCAGCGTACATCCTGAAGTCGTCCATAAATACTTCCATGCAATCTTGTAGCAAGTCCAAGAAGATGCTTGTCATGCAACGTTGAAATGTAATTGGCACATTGCATAGGCCAAATGGCATGCGAGTGTATGCAAAGGTGCCAAATGGGCAAGTGAAAGTAGTCTTGTGTTGATCTTCAGGTGCAATGTGGATCTGCATATATCCCGAGAATCCATCTAGAAAGCAGTAATGGGATTTTCCTACTAATTTCTCCAGGACTTGATCAATAAAAGGAAAAGGAAAGTGATCCTTGTGAGTAGCCTAATTCAATTTTCTATAGTCAATACAGATTCGCCAGCTATGCATCTAGGATGGTCAAATTCAGCCTTTTTTGTTGTTGCCTTATGGGTCTGGCTTCCTCCTCCATTAAAATTCTATGCATGCAGATGGAGGGGTTTATGCCTGGAAGGTCAGATAATTTCCACTCAATTGCCTTCTTATGTCGCCTTAGGATGTGCAACAATTTGTCCTCCTATTCCTGGAGGAGATTGCTAGAAATGATGGCTAGAAATTGCTGCTCAGTATCCAGATAGGCATATTTCAAATGACTCGACAATGGTTTCAGTTCTATGGGTGGTGGCAGAGATGAAGAGTTGTCAATAATTGCTTTTGGATCCAACTAGCCGACTTGGTTTGGATTCGGCACCAAGTGTGCCGACATGATCTCGGCCTTCAGTTTATATGGCCGACTCTTATTGACTGGGCTAGAATTGACTCTTGTTGGATTGGAGTCAAACTCAACATTTTTTCTTATACTAGAGTCTGATCCGGATGGAACACGATTCTGGACTTGATTGTTCGAAATAAATACGACTCTTGCTTGCTTCTGGTCTTTATTGGTCGAGTTACTCTAGGCTCGTGTATGCAGAATCAGGTTAGCCTCGAAACTTGTCTTTCTGGCCGAGTTGACTTCGGCCTTCTCTCGGCCTTAGCCTCTTTTGGCCAACTCATACTTCGTAATGAACATCGTTGCCACTTGTGCAAGGAGTAGCTTTTTAGTCTCAGCAACTTGGACTTCTACATTATTTGAACACTCCGGGTCTTCATGCTTGCATACTTGGTCCATTAACTTAAGCAATTCAGCTTCCTCACTCAAGTCGACAAGGTCAATGTTATCATCCTCGGAGTCGGAAAGATCATGTACCTCCCATGAATTATCACAGTCAGCCTCATCTATTATAGACCTTAAGCAGTCGAATGCTTCAATGTCTCCAACAAAATCTGAAATACCTTCACCGTTGTTATCTCGTAGAAGACACTCCCCAACTAGTTCATCAATCAAATCTATGCCAAAGAGTGAATGGTCCTCAATGGGGTGCTTCATAGCTTCAAAAATATTAAAATGCACCAAGGTGTCACAAAATTCCATTGAGAGCATCCCGACCAAGCACATAAATCTTTGTTCTAGTAGTCATGAGGAATGGTCACCCCAAGATTAAGGTAGATCCCTTGCCTGATGTCTTGTCTTCCATATTCAACACATAGAAGTCGGTTGGGAAAATCAGCTCATTAACTTGGACCAGTACATCTTCGAGAACACCCAGGGGTTGAACAATACTTCTATTTTCTAGATATATTGTCATCTTAGTGGGTTCAAGATCACCAAAATTCAAGGATTTATAGATTGATGTTGGCATGACATTCATTGAAGCTCCTAGGTCCAGCATGGCATTGGCTAAGGTACAATCACCAATGGTACATGGGATAGAGAAAATTTCGAGGTTTCGGCATTTCTTTGGTAGCGCTTGTTGGGCTCCTGTAGTGAAGTCTTCGTTTCTGGTTAACGCTGACACTATGCCTCCTACTTCCACTCCCCCTTTCATCTTCTTCCTCTTGTGTACACACAATTCCTTGAGGAATTTTGCATACTTGGGAATCTGCTTTATGGCATCTAGGAGTGGAATGTTGATTTCCACCTTCTGAAACATCGTTAGAAGCTCTTCATCAGATTCAGACTTCCTTGCTCAGAGAGTTTGAGTTGGAAATGGTAATGGGACAATTTTGTCTTGCTGGGGTATTTGTGAGTCGGCATCAGTCGGTCTCAGTAACTGTTGTGGTGCTGGCTGTGGCAATTCTTTACCACTTGTTAGAATAACTACACTCATATCCCCTCCGGATTCGAAAATTGTTTTTTAGGGCAAGTTGCTAGATCCAGTCAACTGTAAATGGCTCACAGTGTTTGCTAACTGTCCTATTTGCATCTTGAGGTCTTAGATGGTGGCTTTCATGTTTTTCTGGAGTTGCATATTGTTGGAGTTCATGGATTGTTGGAACTCCAAGTTGCTTGCTGCTAACTGCTTTAGAAGGTCCTCCAAAGATGGTGAATTGCCTTAAGCTGGCACTTTATTGTTGCTGCTGCTGGAACAATGGCGCCTAGTGTTACAGAGTCAGTTGTCGATAACCTGTTTGACCTTGAGGTACATTCGGAGCAAGTTCGAATCTTTGAGTCACATATATCCCTTGACTCGGCCCTAGCCAAAATGGATGTTTCCCAAACTGCTGATTATCAAATGGCCGACTCTGATACAATTGCTTCCCATACTAATAACCACCTATTGCTCCAACACTCTCTTGATGGTCCGACTCGATCTCTTGCAATGTGGGGCACATATCGGTGGGGTGCTCAACGAAAGTACATATACCATAGACTCTGGCCACTATGATTGGTTGGTGTTGTCCAATAAAAAGTTATCTCATTAGTGATGTCAACTCGGTCAGTTGGTTCTTTAGTCTCAGATTGTCAACTGCATCAATTTCGTTCACCATTCGGGGTTGGTCGACTCCTTTGATCCCAAACTGTTGTGCATTGCTTGCCATATTGGAGATTAGGTGCCTTGCTACTGCTGGCGTCTTGTCCATCAATGCTCCTCCATTGGTAGCGTCAATCATGCTTTGATCTATCATCATCAGACCGTCATAGAAATATTGAATCAGCAATTGCTCCTAATCTAATGATGCGGACATGTGGCACATAACTCGTTAAATCTTTCCTAGTATTCATGCAGAGTTTCTTCAGAATGTTTCCTTATCCCACAAATTTCCTTCCTGATGGTTGCAGTTCTGAATGCTGAAAAGAATTTCTTCAGAAACATGCGCTTCATGTCTCCCCAGTTGTTGAAGAGAACCGATTGTAGATACAGCCAGTCTTTTGCAGCTCCATCCAAGGAAAATGGAAATGCCTTTATTTTAATGTAATCCTCTAGTATCCCTTGCGACCTCATTATGGAACAGACCACATGGAATTCTTTCAAGTGCTTGTGGGGATCTTCTCCTACTAGACCATGAAATTTAGGCAACAAATGTATAAGACCAGATTTCAGTTCATATGTTTGAGCTGGTTCCAACTGTGGATATTGGATGCACCAAGGTTGGTACACCACATCCGGTGTAGCCAGCTCCTTCAAGGTTCGATCATTGTTCTCCATCTGTTCTGGCTCTGCAAAATTGTTAGTACTGCTATACTCAAAAGAATTAGAAGTGTTAGTAACATGGCTACTATTGTCAGAAACTAGAAACAGAATTAGAACTATTACTATTGCTTACTACTATATTCCTAGTTTTTCTCAACCTACGTAAAGTTATTTCTATCTCTAGATCTAAGTCATAAGTCATACAATGGGTAAGAACTACTCCTAGTCATACATCATACTAAATTATGCACAAAAAATGCAAGTCAATTATGTAGAAAAGTTATTGTTAGTTATGCAAATTAGCAAACAAAAAAAAAAGTAGTTATCAAAAAACAAAAATCAATTATGTAGAAAAGAAAATAAAGTCAATGATGCAGTAAAACACTATAACATCTCTTTTTCTTTTGTTTTTTTTTTCAAAGTGAATTTCAAAAACAATTTCAACATATATACGCAACAAAAATATAACACATATTTAGCATGCTATATTATTCCATGATCTAATTCAAAACAAACACAGACTTGATCTAGACTCTATGACTTGATTGATCGACACAGCATTCCACAGACTCAAGATTCGGCTTGACTCAATTTGGCACACAAAGACAGAAAAGAACTTGCGTCACTGGAAACGGTGCCAATTTGATACGCTCATGCTTAGTCATCTTATGCGCATCAAATAAAGTGAAGCTAACTATAGTATAGTCAACCATAGGTCAAATTTTCTCAACGACACAGTGCGCTCAATTGTGGCTTAATGTGAAAACTAGAGTAATGTAGAAAACACTCAAGTGTAGAATGCTGACTCGCTCTCGGCAAAGACTGATCCAATTCGGTCTTGGTAGAGAAGGATCTGACATGGTCTCGACTAATCATAAACTCGGACACAACAGAGTCAGACTAGACTCGGTTTCGGACAAACGCGATGGAGTCGGACTAGACTCGGTCTTGGATTGGAAAGTAGGAAATAGTGGGGTTTTGGTTGCTTAGGACACAAATACAGGAAATAATTCAAGGATGACAGTAAATGCAATCTACACTAGGCTACCTCTACTATTACTACTATATTCGTGTTAAGTCCTAATAAACAAGTCGGATCCACTCCTTTCACTCAAGATTATGCGTCCGAATCAACCTGGGATTCTTCTTATGACGATCGCCAAACATTCATCCATTGCCATACCAAGGATTTACACAATCGTTATCTCATCAGTTGCAGGGATTAAGCTCGAAATTGATTTTAGGTTCTCTAATTGATTACCTACTGAAGTTTGTTAAACCGATACCGATCGGCCTAGTCTAATGTTTTTCCACTTAACAATGTGCAATCGCGACATGGAGAAGTAGATTAAAATGCAGGATTCATAACCAGGAGATTAGAATTGGAACTATTTATATTATTAGAAACAAAGTACAAACACATGGTGTGAATTTAGTGAATTTGCCTTCCATAACGATCACCATCGAAGAACGACAATGGTTCATTGTAGATAGCCAAGATGCTGAGGATCAGGTCCACCAGAGTGCGATGGCAAGCCAAGTGGTCCCCTCTGACAACCTTCAGCCTCTTAGTTCTTGACCTGTGCCACTTCAATCAAGAGACACACCTCTGATAGCACCATGCACCACCGTGAGAAATGAGACGTGAGAGAGAAGATGGAGTACAATGGATATGAAATTTAGGTCTGAATTCAACAATGATTAAAACGTGCCTAGCATTCCCTATATATACACGAGCTGGGTCTCTTGTGACACACGCTACACCTAACAAACTTCCCTAACAAAATTACAAGACTAAATTGCCTAATCTACCTTCCTGATGATTCTCCTTGCGCTGCAAGCTTCTTCCAAGAGTGACATGGCAGTTTAGCTGGATGGAGTTAAGTTGGATGTGCCTAGACTGGGTCGCTTGATTGGGTTGCTTTATTGGGTTGCTCCACTTGAGTTGTTGGACTGTAGAGTCGGTTGGCCTTGGGAGGAGTCGGTCTGGCCGAGATGGCTCTCCTGGACTAAGACTCTCTTGATGGGCTAAGGTCAATTTGGCCTTCAAAATGGAATGAAATCTTTTATTAGCTAAGACCCTCAAATTAGCACAAATTTATACTTTTTTTTATTTCTAGGTCCATAATATGAATCTTAGCTAAGACGTGATTCTTAAGCACCAAATAATCTCAAAAGCACCCATCTTAAGTCCCTGTAAGGTGTTTAAAATATGACTTATCATTAGGCTGGAGTCGGTAGTCTGGTGTTAACATACGAAGCCTTCATATGGAGTCAGCCATGCAAAATCGGAGTCGGTTTTATCAGGTTCGAGATGGTTCCGGTCTTGGCCAGGACGATTTCATCTAACCGAGATGTGTAGTGCTGAGATGCCTTCGGTCTCGATTTCAACTGGTTGAGATGGCTTTGATTTGCCAAGATGCATTTGGTCTGGATCATATTAGCCTGGAAGACTCAATCTCGATGTCGACTGAGACTATTTAGGACTCCAATTTAACCTACAAAATGAAACTAATCTATTTGTTAGATAAAATTAGCAAATTAGCAAGGATTTGTATTTTCCTTATTTTAACCGAGGAAATATGAATATTAGCTAATATGAGATTCTTAACTACAATTTAGAGTCTTGTCTACCCATATTAAGACCTTATCAGGGGGATAAAATAGGAATTATCACACATCAACCGAAAAACTATTAATAAGGTCCAAGTCTTTAGTCCCACAATCTGAAACATTAGTCAAGTTGGACATGTTAGCCACAAAATTCGAAATTTCACTCCTATCAGCAAAATCAGAAATATTCACCACATAGTTGGCCCTTTCAGCCATATCAATACTGCCCGACATATCAGTTCCAGAGTCAACAATTTTAACACTCTGACATATCAATAATGGAATTGACAATTTTGCCCCCATCAACAAGATCAGCATCCACACTTACAAACTTAAGAATCTTAGCCCTATTGATCGAAATATTAATCACAAAATCAGCATCCTCGGTCCTCTCGGTAAGGTCAGTAGCATCCATCACAGAGGAGGCAGCTTCAACCATCTTAGTCGGGTCAACAACAATGTTACACTATCGACACTCTCGACCATCTCAATATAGTCAAAAACATCCTCTACAAAGTTGGCAACTTTGGCACAACATTTGCAAAAAATGTGACTACGGAAGGTTGTACTGCAACCACTTCTAAATTAGCTATCACTCCAGCACCTGCATCTACATTACTAGCATTACTGATTTGTGCATAATTAAAACACATAGTTAGATCGTTATAGGCATATTTACAATCAGTCACAAAAACTCCAAATTCAAAATTTCTGAAGATTCGTAATACAAACTAACTGATTGTTGTTGTGATAGCTCCTTGCCACTCATATTTTCCTCTAGTGGACTAAGGATGGGCTGAGAAGGACTATGTCCAAATCTCTTAGCATGGGAGTTGATTTTCCATGGTGGTTAAATCTCCAACTTTTTTTTGCAAATCCTACAGTGTGGCATGGATGTCCTCTTGGAATTTCATGTTGTTCATTATTAGCTACTTCATGAACTCTTCCAGCAAAGATGCACTACCAGGTTGCGGAACCGGTTGTTGGAAAGGTGATTTTTGAGATTGTTGTGGTTCACTGTTATACTGAATTGGACAAGCAGTGGTTGGATGTCCTATAGAGCCACACATACCACATTCTTGCACTGGTGGCCTGTTGTAGTATTGTCCAGCTGCTTGCTGTCTAATAAGAGAAGTCAATTCCTCTAGGCCATCTTCCACCCTCTGATTGTTAGTAGCAGCTACCTCCTTCCTGACTTCAGATGCAGTAGGTCCCTTAAAATTATATTGCTGAGTGTTACTTACACAATCATGAAACTCAGGCAACACATGAGTTAGTTCATGTTGATAATGTTCCCATGCTCGAGCTTGTTCCCAGTTTGAGTAACGAGCACACCCCGACTGGTACATCATAGCAGATATAGCCTATTCCCTCTAGGTCAGAACCAATATTAAAACTACTAAGAATAGAAGAATTATCAGGATGACTAAGATTAGAGGAATTAAAATCAGTACTAGTATTAGGATAGGATGCACATGTGTTCTTAATAGAATGAAATAGAAAAATAGTAGAAACAACAGAATGCCACTTCAATCAAAAATTTATGCAGAAAAGAAGAAAATGGATTATCCTACGTAACAAAGAAATGAACCGAAAATAATGAACTAACTTGGATATAGTAAAAAAAAATATTTTTCAGGAAAATAAAATAAGATAGTGATGAAGATACATTAAAAAGAAAATTTTATAGAGAACCAATGAATGCAAAATGCAATATCTAGCAAAAAATTATGTAGCAAGATTGAATGCGAACTACAAAAAAGACAATTATGTAAAAAAAATGAATGCATGAACTAAAATCTAGAAAAAAAAATTATGTAGCAAAAAGGAATGCCCGATGTAGTAAATAGATGATGCAAAAGAGTGGATGTAGAATATAGTAAACAAAAATTATGGAGAAAAGAAAACAAATACCACATATAGAAAAGAAAAGAAAAATTTATGCAGAAAAATTTTACACAAACTAGCCTTTTTTTTTTCTCTAAACAAAAATTACTCACATACATGACAAGACTCACATTCACAAACTCGATACAATAAAAAAAAGAAACACAGACACGTCAACTTAAAAAAAACAAACTCAGTGAACAAGAAAGAAAACTTAGACACGACACAGATTCAGACTCGGTATGAAAAAAAATGGACTAAGCAATTAGTAAACACAAAAGAAAAACAGACTCGGGAATTAATGAAAAAAGACAGACTCAGTTAGTACCTACAGACATAACAGTTAGTAACAAAATAGAGTCGACTCAACAGTTAGTCAAAAGAAAGAAACAAAGTCAATAGTTAGTAAAGAAAAACAGAGTCAACATATTAAAAAGAACAGACTCGACCACTAATACTTAGACACAACACTCTACAGACTCAGGTTGTTAATTAGTCGTTATTTCTCCTATCAAAATACTAGATTTCTTATGTTATGGGTAGCACAGGGTCAACCTAGGTCATATCTCTCAAGGACACATGGTTCTAATGTTTTTTGTTGTGCAAGGCTAAAAAGATGTAGAATTGGGATGTAGGATGTAGACTTAGCAAGAAACATAAATAGGGGGGTTTAGCTGTTAATGTAAAGAAGTGGAAAAGTAAAATGTAGGAAGTAAACTGTCTAACTAAGGAAGTAAAGCTACCTATTTCTATCAAGACATATACTTATTATACCGGTTACAATGGGATCACTAAAATGATTTTGATTCTGATTCCTAGTATGCATACAATTCCTCACCAACCCATATCCTAAGGCAACCTCCTAACATTTATTCATTGCCAACTAAGGGCTTACGCAACTGCAGCCTTGAGGTAGTAGAGATTACGCCCTTGGTTGATGTAGGTTTTCTAATGATTACCTATAATATTGCTTGGACAAGTTCCGAACGGCCCCTAATCTAGCATGATCTAATATTGCTAAGCACTATTGTGACACAGGCAAGAATAGATTTATCTAATAGGAATTTCAAACATACAAGCAAGAGAAACATATTCATTCATTGATTAACCAAAATACCGATACATGTAGTGGATTTAGAGACAAAGGATGGTCTTAGATTTCCACGACGACTGCCAATGGTAGCTATAGTGTTCAACCAAAGGAGAACAACGAACATGAGAGGTCGTACCCTTTAGAGTGTGCCAGATTCCTAGTTAGTCCCCTCTAGCAACTATGCACAGCTTGAACTCTACCCTACACCCACTCAACCAACTAAGCGTCATTGAAGCACCATTGAACAAAGAAGAAGGAAGTGGCTAATGGATGTATGCATGTGTTTTGCGTAACTAACTAAGCTCGTGCTAACCTATTAACATGTTACATGTCTTTATTTATACACGTATAGCTTAACTAGATCCTAACAGAAATAATAGAAACAACTAACTACATAACGGAAATAACAAAATCAACTAATTGTTTTCCTAAATGGCACGTGCTAGAATTGCTGGAGTAGAGTCGACCTTTGCTGGCCAGGATAGATCTGGACGGATGGGAATCGGCTGGACTAGAGTTGACATCCAGTTAGGAATCAACTTTCGGTATGGAATTGGCCCTGGTTAGGAATCGACTGGAGTCGGTATGTGAAGCCTCCATGCGAAGTCGGCCATGCGAAGATGGAGTCGATTGGCGACGGAGTCGGCTACTAGAACGAAATTGGCCAAAAGAGGAACTCATCTTGGCTAGGATGACTTCACCCGGCCGAGATGTCTTCATTAGGCTGGAACACCTTCAGCTTGTCAAGATGCCTTCAGTTGGCTGAGATGCATTGGGTCTTAGTTGTGATAGCCGAGAGGACATGGTATCAGTCTCGACTGGGACGATTCGGGACTCCAGTTTGACCTGCAAAACAAGACTTTTATTTTTGTTAACTAAAATCAACAACTTAGCCTAGATTTGTATTTTCCTTAGTTTAACCTTGGGAATCTAAATCTTAGCCAATACATGATTCTTAACTACAATTTATAATCTTTTCTACCCATCTTAAGACCTTATCAGGGGGCTAAAATAGGAATTATCACGCCTTGCCTTCGATTCACAAAATATGTAAAATAACATTAAAATTAGTGGTATTTCACTTTCACTATTTCCAGCTCCCACTTATCCTACACCTCTCAAATCATTTCACTAAGTTGGATTAGATTCAAGCTTAATAGGGTCTTCTTTCCTCACTAATTCTGCCAAGCTTGTTCCCTTGGCTGTGGTTTCACTAGATAGTAGACAAGGACAATGGGAATCTCGTTAATCCATTCATGTACATCACTAATTAGATGATAAGACATTTGGCTTCCTTAAGAGAGTCATAATTACTCCTGCCATTTACCTATGCTTGGTTGAATTTTTCACTTTGACATTTAGAGCACTAGGCATAAATCACATTGCGTCAACATCCACAAGGACCATCGCAATGCTTTGTTTTAATTAAATAGTAAGATTCCCCTTGTCCGTACCAGTTTTAAGTCGACTGTTTGATGCTTGGGAAGAGGCCTCGAGGGGCCCATTCCCAATCCATCCCCCGAGCGGCACACGACAACTTGCTCTCATCGGGAGATAAGCTCTAGTAGTCCATCAACAGCCGATGGGTTTAGGATTGGGATCCCCGTACCCAACCTTTAGAGCCAATCCTTTTTCTTAAGGTTACTGATCCATTTTGTCGACTTCCCTTGCTTACATTGTTTCATCGACTAGAGGTTGTTCACCTTGGAGACTTGATGCAGTTATGAGTACGACCAGGCATGAGAGGCACTTGGTCCTCTGGATTTTCAAGGGCTGCTAGGGGCACATCGAACACCATGTGACATGTAGTGCTCTTCCACCCGCTGGACCTTATCTTTGGTTGAGCTGTTTCTAGGGTGGGCAAGTTGTTAAATAGAAAAGATAACTCTTTTTGGGGCCCTTGCTGACGTCTCTAGCCTCCCTAATGTTGTCATCAGTCGCCATGTCCCGATTTAGGAATTTTAACCTGATTCCCTTTCGGTGTACATGCTATAAGCGCTATCAGATAGGCTTCCCCCTTCCTTGAGGATTGACTAACCCTTGTGCAAGTGTCATTCACATAGAACCTTTCCCCTCTTCAGCCTTCAAAGTTTTCATTTGAATTTCTACTACCTCCAAGATCTACATCGATGACCGCTCTGCCTTGGCTCGCACCCTGAATTTTGCAACAACTATCGTGCCCTCCTACTCATCACGACTTGGTCCTTGCCCCGACGGTCGGGTATAGGTCGCATGCTTTAACATCATCAAATTTTGGGACTAGTTGATTTGCCAGGTGAGTTGTTACACACTCCTTAGCGGATTTTGACTTCCATGACCAACTTAATCAACTAACACCCTTTGTGGGCTCTAAGTTAGCACACAGTTAGGCACCGTAACCCAACTTTCGATTCATCCCACGTCACCAATTCTGCTTACTAAAAATGACCCACTTGGAGCTCTCGATTTTATGGTGTGGCTCAACAGAGCAGTCATGCCATCCTACCTATTTAAAGTTTGAGAATAGGTTGAAGGTGTTACGCCCCCGATGCCTCTAATCATTGGCTTTACCCAATAGAACTCGCCCATAAGCTCCAACTATCCTTAGGAAACTTTTGAGGGAATCAGCTACTAGATGGTTCAATTAGTCTTTCACCCCTATACCCATGTTAGACGAACGATTTGCACATTAATATCGTTGTGGGCCTCCATTAGAGTTTCCTCTGGCTTTGCCCCACTCAAGCATAGTTCACCATCTTTCAGGTCTTGATAGGTATGCTCTCACTCGAACCCTTCACAGATGATTAGGGTCAATCGACAGTAGAGCCCACCAGGGGACCTTACCAATCAACTCCCTTACGCCTTATGACTTTACTCGCCTGTTGACTCGCACACATGTCAAAACTCCTTGGGCCATGTATCAAGAAAGGTTGAATGGGGAGCCCGGAGGCTAACACCAAGAGTGTACAAGTGTTAAGGCACACCAAGATGCCGCACTGTTGTCATCCACAATTGTGATGATGATGTCTCCATGAGCATTTTGACCACCTAGGCTTGGGCCACTATCATAATCTACGTCAGTCAATGTCCTGAGTGGATCGATGAATTGACTTTCACTATTCCACATTTAACTAGGACACATCGTCGGCTCCCATTTACTTCTCTCTTGACAATTTCAAGCACCATTTGACTCTCTTTTCAAAGTCCTTTTCATTTTTCCCTCATGGTACTTGTTCGCTATCGGTTACTCACCAGTATTTAGCCTTAAACGAAATTTATCGCCAAATCAGGGCTATATTCCAGAACAACTCATCGATAGCGCCTTGTGCTGTGACAAGGTCCGAGCATGACGAGGCTCTCACCCTCTCTTGCACCCCTTTCTAGGGGACTTCTCTTGCGCCCCTTTCCAGGGGACTTGAGCTCGGTCCTCCATTAAGGACACTTCTCCAAACTACAACTCAGACACTTAGGGCGACTGATTTTCATGGTGAGCTCTTCTCGGTTCACTCACTATTACTAGGGGAATCCTTGTTAGTTTATTTTCCTTCACTTATTGATATACTTAAACTTAGCAAATAGCCCCCTCTAACTTGAGGTCTCGTTGGGGGCATCTACAAACACCTATAGGGTAGTGGAATCCAGCCTTGGCTTGGTTGCGCACAACTGGTCTCAAGCATTGCTCATCTTCCATGAGTTGATGCCCGCAGGAGGTCAACATCAACCCTACTTGCACACACACGTAAGGCATTTGCTTTTAGGGTAATGATGTGTAACACCCAGGCAAGCATGCCCTCAGCCTAATGGCTTCGTGCAAAACTTGCATTCAAAGACTCGATGGTTCATAGGATTCTACAATTCACACCAAGTATCACATTTCACTACGTTCTTCATCGATGCAAGAGCCGAGATATTCATTGTTGAGAGCCATTTTGTATATCGCGTGTCATGCCAAGGTCCATTGTGTTGTCGCCTCTAGGGTTTGTGTTTGGCAAGAGGAGATGTGTAAACAATTTCGAGTTCCTTAGCGCATGAAGTGTCGGGGTTTGTGTTTGGCAAGAGGAGATGTGTAAAGCGACCACCTCCTTCTAGCTTGGGTCGGGGAGGACAGGGTCGGTGTTCGAGAATAGTGCCCCCGAGCCAACCCCGATCGAACTTGTTGTGTGATGAACGGGTTCATTAGTTGAACTTGTTATGTGAGGCATTGACAATTATCCTTCCGCAAGTTCACCTACAAAAACCTTGTTATGACTTCTCCTTCCTCTAAATAATATGGTTTAGTGGACTTCTCACAATGTCGTGGGCAACGAACCGCCCATGTCACCGCAATTCAAACACTTCACCAAACCATTCAATTGGTAGGAGCGACGGATGATGTGTACAAAAGGCAGGGACGTAGTCAATATGAGCTAATCACTCGCGCTTACTAGGAATTTCAAAGATCATCAGGCCTATCAGCCAAGGCTATAGACTCGTTGAGTACATTAGCATAGTGCGCGTGCAGACCAGAACATCTAAGGGCATCACATACCTCCTGTTGTTTCCTCAAACTTCCATGGCCTAAGCGACCATAGTCCCTTTAAGAAGTTGGTCATGAAGGGTTACCTCCACATAGCCATTTAGCAGGTTGAGGTCTTGTTCATTAACGAAATTAACCAGACAAATTGCTCCGCCAATTATGAACAATAATGCACCACTGTCATACCCCAATTTTGTTTGGTATGCATTAGCGAAAACAAAAAAAAGAAGAAAATGCAGATACAACAGGAAAAAGCAGAAAAAGCAGAGAAGACGACAGTAGGCACACCTTTTCCTGTCTTAGGCAGGCGTGCGAGGGAACAAGCAGACGTTGATTTTACGAGAGGTCACCCTCAACTTTTCCATTGTATACAAAAGCGGAGATGCAGAAGCAGCTTCAGGATGAAAAATCGAGGAAGCCAATGCCAACGCATTAATGGAGGAGATCTCCTTGAAGATTTGTGATGGTGACCCAAGGATGAGAGGTGCACCTATAAAAGGACTTGTGCTTGAACAGAGAAAAGGGGGGCTGGAAATTTGGGGAGGAAGGAAAGGGGGGCTGTGCAATTTCCTGGTGGGAGGAGAGATGCTACTAAAATACTTCGAGGAAGAAAACGGTGATAGAAGGAGCACAAGAAGGAAGATGGGACGTCCCCTGAAAACGAGGAAGTGAGTGGGCAACATTAGAAGCAAGGAAAAAAGTCCCTATCAATGGAAAATTTCGCTATCACTCCGCAAACCTCGGACTTGGTAGACCTTGAACAGACCTTGGACTTGACAAGCCTTAGACGGACCCCGGCCTCGGTAGACCTCGAACTCGGCAGATCTTAGACGGACCTAGCCTCGATAGACCTCAGACAAATCTCAAACTTGGTAGACCTCAGACTTGGAAGACCTTGGACAGACCTTGAACTCGACAGAACTTGGACTCGGTAGACCTCGAATAGGCTTCAGTACACCTCGGACAAACCTCAGACTCAGTAGACCTCAGACTCGGCAGACCTCAAACTCGGCAGACTTCGGACTCAGAAGGACTCAAACTCGGCAAGAGGATTTAGAGTCAGCAAGAGGCAATTGCTATCAAGTTCAATACATACCTCAACATCCAACACTTGGGACGCCAATGAATAGTCCATCCCATCCATCCCTTGTAAATATCTTCCATTAAAAAAGCATAAACCATAATATAGAAGGCATCTTATTTCATGCATCTGGTTAGGGTAACTACCTTATGGTAGGTGTATTGGGATTCTAGCCTCTCATACGTAACAAACTCCCGAACTTGAACTTTGGTTTTCAAATCTTGTCTTATCCATTTTATGGTTTCCTAGTGTTTCCCATAGAAATACTGGTGGTGACTCCATTTGCTCTTATCTTTTCAAAATAAGGATGAAAACAAATAAAATTTATTTTTTGCCAGACCCATCATACCTTAGGTTGCAACAACCACCACTCGTAGAATCTAGAAAGAGCTCTCAATTTGTCAATCCTTACTATGTTTGGACTTGGTATGTTTCCCTGTGTTTAGTCAAATTAAGCCGCAAGCTCTACTCCTAGTGATGCCCTTCCATCAATTCCTTTAAGTTTTAGCCTTGCAACTATACTCCCCCCCAGAACCCAAAGACTTTGATTTCACAAAAGATGCCAGCGAAGTCCTGAAAGAAACATTCGCTGATCCCTGGTCAACATAGTTTATAGTTGAGAAAAGGACGATATCTGATCGTCTTCGAGCCCCCAACTTTCGTTCTTGATTAATGAAAACATCCTTAGCAAATGCTTTTGCAACTATTCGTCTTTCATAAATCCAAGAATTTCACCTCTGACTATGAAATACGAATGCCCCTAACTATCCTTATTAATCATTACTCTGATCTCGAAGGCCAAGACAATAAGATAAGAATCCTGTGGTGTTATCCCACGCTAATCTATCTAGAGCATAGGCTTGCTTTGAGCACTCTAATTTCTTCAAAGAAATAGCACTAGAGGCATGACTTGGCCAATTAAGGCCAGGAGCATATCGCTGGCCAAAGGTATGAGCCAATCGGTGCACACTAGAGGCGGACTAATTGACCCAACCTAAGGTCCAACTACGAGCTTTTTAACTACAACAACTTAAATATATGCTACTAGAGCTAGAATTACTATGACTATTGGCACCACACTTGCCCTCCAATGGATCCTCATTAAGGGATTTAGATTGTCCTAATTCCAATTACCAAATTTACTAAGTCTGATATTGTTATTTATTGTCACTACCTCCCATGTCAATATTGGATAATTTGTGCACCTGTTGCCTTCCTTGGATGCTATAGTCGTTTCTCAGGCTCCCTCTCTAGAATCAAACCCTAATTCTTTGTCACCCGTCACCACCATAGTAGACCACTATCCTACCATCAAAAGTTGATAGGGAAAAAATTTGAATGATGCATCGCTGGTACAAAGGCTATGCGATCTAATGAGTTATCATGAATCATCAAAGCAACAGGTAGAGCTTGCTTCAACCTTTTATCTAATAAATGCATCCCTTCTAGAAGTTGGGGTTTGTTGCATGTTTTAGCTAGAATTACTATGTTATCTAAGTACTAGATACCATCAAACAAACTACAATTGATTTAATGAGTCATTCATAGTTTCACAATCTGAATTAGTTCATACATACACATGCATGACTTAATATTTGAGACAAGCATATAACTACTGGCAAGATCAACCAGATAGCATTCATTAATAACTCCACACATGGCGCTGGTGCTACCAACGCAAATGGTTAGCAGGACCTTGGCCAAGGTGGGTGTCATTCAAGGCAATCGATATTTTGAGGAACATAGAGGGGCACTAGGAGCCCCCGCATTCGCCACATGCACCGTATCCAAAAGAACAATCTTCACATGTGTATGACGATGCATGTCGACCGTTTGATGCACAAGCACAAAGCTAGACAACAAAAACATCTCGAGCACAACTCACATGCCTCCACATTCACCATAGCCCAACACCACTAAACGAACCATACCTCCACAATGCCAAAAGACATGCAAGCATATGGAAGCATTGGGTGGCTCTAAACCTGCATCGCTTGGCATGCATGAGACCTTCCCAACACCATGTCAAACAAGAGTAAAGATTGCTAGCAATGACTGCCTATCAGTCTTCCAATAAACAAACCAAAGGGACTAAGGATCGCTCTAGGAGGCACTCTACCCAAGCATCACTCGTGATGGACTAAGAAAGACACAACTGCTATTTTTTTTTTTTGCTTTGATAGCAAATGGTGCCCTGAAGAGGAGGCAGTGTTGCATTGTTGGTTAGGGTAGTATTGTTGGTTGATGAAAAACACTCACACCAAGCTCACAAGGATAAAATGGTTTCACTAGTCAATGAGAACAAAAGCACTTGTGTCAAGCACACAAGGATGGGATGGTGGTTTCACTAGTGGATGAGAAAAAAAGATACTTGCATCGAGCACACAAGGATGGGATGATGCCCCAACCCTGGCTGGCTTAGATTTTTAAGAGGATGGGATGATACCCCAACCCCGATTGATTTAGAGTTTGCGAGGACGGAATGACAGCCCAAGCCTGACTAATTTAGAGTTTAGACACAGCTCAAATGGTTGGATTGATAAGCTTAAATTTAGTCGTCATTTTAGCTATAAAAATAACTAGATTTCCTATGGTTAAGTAGCATAGAGGCAACCTAGGTCGAATCTCTCAAGGACACGTGACTCTAGTGAAGTCTAGTGCAAGGGGTTGAGAATATGCAGAACTGAGAGTGTAGAATGCGGACTCGACAAGAAAATGTAAAATGGGGGTTTTGTAGGCTAGCTAAGTAGAATGCAGAAAGTAAACTATGGCTACAAAAGTAAAAGCAAACTACAATTACTTCAATTATTGAAACGTATAGTTATCATATCACTTCCATAGTTAGCAATTAAATGGTTTTGGTTTCGGTTCCTATTATGCATGCAATTCCACACCAACCTATCTCTTAAGAGGATCACCTAACATTCATCTGTTGCCTATTGAGGGCTTACACGATCGCGACCTTGAGTTAGCAGGGATGACACCTGTGGTTGATGTAGGTATTCTATCGATTACCTATAGGGTTGCGTAGATTGGTTCTGATCGGCCCCAAACCTAGTGGGAATCTATTTCTACGATGCACGATCGTGGCACAAGCAAGAATAGAGCAATTAACAAGAATCACAAACATAGTAGAGAAACTCAAACCCATTCATTGATTAACCATTGTAGCGATACATGAAGTGTATGGATTCATGGAGTGTGAACTCAGCCTCCCACAACGATTGTTGTGGCAGAGCTATAGTATTCAACCGAAGAAGACCATAGAACATGAGAGGCAGTACATTCTAGAGCATGCCATGAAGACAAATGAATCTGTCCCTTATGGTCAGTCTCTCTCTAGCAACCTGCTCAGCTCAAACTCTACCCTACGCCCACTCAATCAACTGAGCATCACTAAGGCACCGTTGAAACCCTGAGGAGTGAAGCATGAAAGGAGATGTGTATGACGAAGTATGAATACGTAAGTGTGTTTGTGTATCACTTTATGTGGCTAACCGATGAATGACCTACACAACCCTTTTTATATATGTCAGACTAACTAACTCTCTGACAGCATTCTAATTGACTTAACAAAAATAACTGTCTTAACTAACTACATAACAGAAATAATATACTTAACTAACTGACTAATTCCTAAATGACCACATGCTTGAATTCGCTGACACGAAGTCGGTCTTGATGCTAGGAGGATCCGGATGGGATGGGACGACTTCGGAATCTAGAGTCGGCTATAGGAGTCGGAGTCAGCACATTGACTTGACTATTGGAGACAAAGTCGGTATGAAGATTGGAATCGACATGCAAAGTCAGAGTCGATTTGGAGAGAACTCGCCTGGTTGAGACGACTTCGACCTCAACTGAGTTGACTTCATAAGGACTCCAGTTTGATCTGAAAAATGAGATTATTCTTTTTATTGGCTAAAATCCACAAATTAGCATAGATTTGTATTTTCCCTATTTCTACCTTGGAAATCTGAATCTTAGCTAATATGTGATTCTTAACTACAAATTAAAGTGTATTCTATCCATCTTAAAACCTTATAAGGTATCTAAAATATGAATTATCATGGATCAATATAAATTATAACATATAACTTAATTTATTTACTATGTCTGGTTTAACTTTTAAAAGTCAAAAAATATTATTTGAGTAAATATTAGCAGAGAAAAACTTTGCCCTAATTATAATATTCAATTTTTAAAAACTAAATCAAACATTCTATTAGAATTAGGTGTAATTTATGTTCAAATAACAACTCTTAAAACTACAGATAGATAAGTTATAATTAATGACGTGTATTTATTTTTAATTCTTTATAATAATTTTATCAATCAAATTAATTTTTTAGTTAATACTTTTCTTATTATTTTATAACTATATTGTCATAGTAAAAAGTTAAAGTTGATAAAAATAAATATTAAAAAATAAATTTCGAACATAAACAGTATGAAAATTATAATCAATTCATTTTTTTTCGAGAATAAATCAATGCATTTCCTTTTTTAATTTATAAAAAACTATATTAAAACTATTTTAATTAACATAGTTTTAATATATAAAACTTGGTATCATACTCAATTGACGTATATATATTTATCATTTATAATTTATATGTTAGTATAATTTTATGTAGTATAATTTTAAAATTTTAATAATATAAAAAAGGGTTTACACTAAAAAAAATGTATTTTTAGTGGAGGTTTATTTGTGAAGATTATTATAAACTGTCACAAAATTGTATGATTTCTGACAATTTCTTTAACCTCCACAAATTACAAAACAAAATAGATTTTAGTGGCACAATTTGTGGCGGTGTTCATAAAGTTCCAGAAAAATATGTAATTTCTGACATATAATACGATCGTCACAAATTGATATTTCTTTTAGCTTATTTTCTTTAGTTATACATTATATTAAATTGATATATGTTATTATCTATTTCTTATTTAGTTTTGATTGTTATTTTACTTTATATAATTCTTAATATATTTTTTTTATTTTTTGTCAATTTTAAGAATCATATTTTTTTTTATAAAATTCATGTTTATATGTACGTAACTTTTATTAATAGTCAATACTAATAAAAAAATTGTTAATATAACTTTTGAGTAATTTTTATCTTATTTCGTGAGATAAGTATTTATATTAATTATTTTTTTTTATAATTTATATAAGTGTTTATGTGATTTATCAAAATAACGAATAAATTTCTACCACTTTATTTCAATAAACTTTATATAATTTATAAAAACAACTTAAAACTTATATAAAAATCATTTGTTTATTTTTAATTATAAAAATAAGTATAAGTAATTACATACAATGAAGTTGTTTAGACAAATAATTTTGAGCAAGTTTTTCCTTTATTCACAATGATAATAAGGTAACTCTCAAACCTTTGACACCTAGGGAAGTTATAGAAGATCAACTTATAATGAAAGAAAAAAGAGACAAAGAAAAAAAAGAAATTGAGAGAGAGAAAAATTAAAAAATCAAAAAACTAAAGAAAAAAGGATAAGAAAGATAAAAGTGAAAATATCTTAGTTAGTATAAAATCTATCAAAAAAGTTCTTTTAAGTAAGAAAACAACCCTTATTGCTTTGGCCTACTTATATGTGTCTAATGTTGAATTCTTCTTTAGAAAGTTTACCTACAAATTTTGAAATAATTCTTAAGGAGTTAAAGGACATCTTTCCAAAGGAAATTCCTAAAAGATTGCCACCTATTCGAGGGATAAAGCATCAAATTGATTTTGTGATAGGTTCTTCTTTGCCTAATCATTCTACCTATAGAGCTAATCTTGAGGAGTCTAAAAAGATAAGACAAGTGACTCAATTGCTTGACAATGGTTTCGTAAGGGAAAGCAAAAGTTTGTATGTTGTGCCTGTAATTCTGGTACCTAAAAAGATGGTACTTAGCAAATGTGTATGGATTGTTGACCTATAAACTCTACTGCAATTAGATATAGGCACCCAATCTCGTGCCATGATTTGCTTGATGAATTATATAGTGCATGTGTTGTTTCCAAAATAGATTTTCAAAGTGGGTAGATATGTATGAAAGATAGGGGATGAATGGAAAACTTCTTTTAAAACTAAACTTAAATGCTTGATTATATACTTTGATGATATACTTGTTTATTCTAGCTGTATTAATGATCATATCTTGTATGTTAAGTGTGTACTATTATTTCTTAGACAAGAATGCTTGTATGTAAGTATTGAAAAGTGTATTTTTTTGTACATCTGAGGTTGTGTTCTTAGGCTATGTAGTTGGTTTTGAGGGAGTCAAAATAGATTCTAAAAAAGTGAAGGTCATACAAAGTTGGCCAACATAAAAAGCAATAGGAGATGTTAGAAGTTTTCATAGGCTAGTTAGTTTTATAGATGTTTTGTCAAAGACTTTAGCACCCTAGCTTCCCCTTTAAATGAAATAGTAAAAAAAGATGTAGGTTTTAAATGGGAGGAAAGTCAAGAGAGATCCTTTTGAGCTCTTAAGGAGAGACTAACCCATGCTCCTATACTTGCTTTACCTAACTTCAGTAAAACCTTTGAACTAGAGTATGATGCTTCCAATGTAGGAATAGGAACAATTTTGTTACAAGAGGAACATCCCATAGCATACTTCAGTGAAAAAATAAAATATGCTCAAATAAATTTATCTACCTATGATAAATAGCTCTATGTTTTAGTAGGATCCCTTTAGGTGTGGCAACACTATTTGTTGCTTCAAGAGTTTGTGATCTATAGTGATCACAAAGCCCTTAAACATCTTATAAGTCAAAATAAGTTGAATAAAAGATATGCTAAATGGGTTGAGTTCTTAGAAAAATTCCCATATGTCATAAGACATAAACAAGGAAAAGAAAATGTTGTTGTTGATAACTTATCTAGGATGCTCTCCTTGTTGTTTATGCATGAAACTAAGCTTTTAGGTTTTGAGCACTTGAAAGAATTATACCTTAAAGATGATTTCTTTAAAGAAATTGGTGAACTTTGTGCTAATGGTGCAAATGGAGGTTGTCATACCCCAAAATTTTCCGGTATGCATCAAGAAAAATAAAACAGAAAAGACAGAGGAGATGACAATAAGCGCACCTTTTCCTGTCTCGGGCAAGCGCACGAGGGAACAAGCAGACGTTGACTTCTACGAGAGGTCACCCTCAACTTTGCCATTGTATAGGAAAGCAGAGATGTGGGAGTAGCTTTGGGACGAAAATCAAGGAAGCCAATGTCAATGCATTAATAGAGATCTCCTTGAAGATCCATGATGGTGACCCAAGGATGAGAGGTGTGCCTATAAAATGACCCGCGCTTGAATAGAGATGGGGGTCTTTGGCAGGGGATCTTGAAATTTTGAGAGGAAGAAAAGAGGGGGACGAAAAGGAAGGAAGGAGTCCCTATCAATGGAAAACTTCACATCTAGGTAGGATTTTGGTTATCCCACTATTTTACATAAGATATAGCTCACTGATATCCTACTAATTGCTATGTGAATTCCCGAATTATTGCTAGGGAGGGATAACATGTGGTTCTCCCCTTTACTGTAAATCTTTGTTATGGACAGTCGGGTTCGACCACTCGGCCACGAACATCTTGGCCTTTTGGCCACGAACATCTTAACCTCTTGGCCTCTCAACCAAACCTCTCAACCAAACTTCTCAACCTCCCGACCATGAACATCTCGACCCTTCAGCCACGAACATCTTAACCTCTCGGCCAAACCTCTCAACCTCTCGGCCATGAACCTTTTAGTCTCTTGGCCAAACTAGCTAGACTTCTCTTTCGGTCTCTTGGCCTCTCAGCCTCTCAGCCAAACCATCCATGAGCCTTTTAGCCTCTTAGCCAAACATTCCAAGCCTCTTCAGAACTACGTAAACTTTAATTTCTCCATTACAGTAGAAGATACGTAGGAGCAAGAGGCAACTCTTGTCAAGTTATTCACCCCAAAACCAAAGACATTCTCCATCCATCCCTTGTAAATATCTTCCATTAGAAAAGCATAAATCATAATGTAGAAGTCATCTTATTTCATGCATCTAGTTAGGGTAACTATCAAGTGATAGGCATGAGGGATGCAGTGTATTCCTCACGTAACCGAATCCCGAATTCCATTTCTCTGGTCAGATCCAGCCTTATCCAAACACCTTTCCATTTTGAGGTTTCCTGGCGTTTCTTCCCTAAAACGCTGGTGGCAAATCCTATACTCCTTGGTGAGGTCACGAGACGGTTGCGACAGATGGTGACTCCACTAGGGAGATTTTGAGAGTCAAACCCTGTATAATTATATGCATAAAATTAATGACTTCTTCTTTGTTGCTTTTGCCTTTCGTTTGCATATTCCATCTCTTCAAGTTTACATTTTTGCTTATATCCGCATGTCTCCATCTACATTGCATGCTTTATTCAGTTTGAACCTCAAGATAGCAGACATGTACATATATTGTTTTATTTTGCAGCAGGGGCAAATTTGTGGGTAGCCTATTGCACACACTGCACTTACGCTTTTCACATAATGAGAGGGGTCCTATTGCCGGGCTTGTGTGATAGAGAGTGAGGAATGTGTAGTGGGGGTCACTTTGGGGGTCTATCCCTACTTGACATCCACGGAAATTTCATCTAGAGCGTGACTCTTTTGTGGATTCCCACATTTTGGAACATTTTCCTATCTGTGATGGACTTGCAAAAAGAGTACTAAGTTCTAGAGGCCAAACTATGAGGTTAGGATGACCAGTGGAAAGGAGCCCATAGTAAACTTAGAACCTGAATAGGATGTGTCAACCTGGCTTGTAAGTAGAGGGGGATGTACATGAATTCCTAATTTTGACCCATGCCCAGGTCGAATCCAATTTGGTGCAGCATTGATATCATTCCGAATCAATGCCGAGTACATTCCTACCCAGTCCCCGTGCCATTTTCTAATTCGGCTCCGGCCGTTTCCATGTCAATATGGCTCTGTGCCACTTCTTCAGTCTCCTCCCAACCCTTGTGTTGTTTCCAAACGGCTCTGTGTCATTTCCACTTCAACCTAACTTCATGCCATCTCTTCAATTTTTTTCCCAGCCCATACCATTTCTAAGTTAACTTCGCACCGTTTCCAATTCAATTCCAGCCTTGTCCAACTCTTGGATTTGTTTTAGGAACTTAGAGTCAATAAATAAATATATAAATATATAAATATATAAATATATAAATATATAAATATATAAATATATAAATATATAAATATATAAATATATAAATATATAAATATATAAATATATAAATATATAAATATATAAATATATAAATATATAAATATATAAATATATAAATATATAAATATATAAATATATAAATATATAAATATATAAATATATAAATATATAAATATATAAATATATAAATATATAATATATAATATATATATATATATATATATATATATATATATATATATATATATATATATATATATATATATATATATATATATATATATATATATATATATATATATATATATATATATATATATATATATATATATATATATATATATATATATATATATATATATATATATATATATATATATATATATAAAAAATAGCATGCATTCATCTGCATCACATTTAAGTCACAATGTTACATTTCATCACATTTGCATTACATTCCATACCAACTAGCCAACCAGCCAGACTAATAAAGAAGTAGGGACCAAGTTCAGAAACACCCCTACAAGGCAATTCCCAAGGCAAAACGGATGGAGGCAACGATGAGAAATTTAGCAGAACAGCAAGAGACTTTAAGGGATGATATTAATCAATTAAAAGCACAA
Source organism: Mucuna pruriens (assembly GCA_025330945.1). Taxonomy (NCBI): domain Eukaryota; kingdom Viridiplantae; phylum Streptophyta; class Magnoliopsida; order Fabales; family Fabaceae; genus Mucuna; species Mucuna pruriens. The sequence goes on from JAENHJ010000522.1 coordinate 435,101, forward strand.
GTGGGCCAGATCATTGAGAGGTTGGAATCCATGTGAAATTGCAACTGGGAGCATCAGAGCAACCTCAAGTCACCCCCACCATCCCGTGCTCAACAACAAAGCCAAACATTCATTCCATCCCGTGCTCATCCCATACGCCCTCAAGGTGAAGACTTCCAATCCGCCAGAATGTTGCAGCTCCTCGAAGAAAAATTGGACGCCTTGGAAGGAGTTAAGCAATCCGATTTTGATGCAGCCGACTTATGTTTAGTTCCTAACATTGTCATTACTCCCAAGTTTGAGCTGCTGACATTTGAAAAATACAGAGGGACTACATGTCCAAAAAGCCATCTCACCATGTATTGTAGGAAAATGGCTCCGCATGCCCATGATGATGCGTTGCTAATCCACTTCTTCCAAGAGAGCCTTACTGGAATAGCTCTCGGATGGTATCTGGGATTGAAGCGGGAATGCGTCTAATGTCATCAAGGAATTTATGTGGGGTGAATGGATTTGGACACCAAGAGAAATTTATGTGGGGTGAATGGATTTAGATAATGCTATGATGAGTTGAGTCGCACCCCATGTCATCAATTCCACTTCGCTCCACATCGAGTCGCACCCTATTTGATCCAGTGTCATCCAAACCAATTTCAAACAAATCAATTCAAGCTAATCTACGTTTTTGGATGCCAAGAGAAAATCCATCTTTCAAAATCCACATTTTGGACACCAAGAGAAAGTCCATCTTTCAAAATCCACATTTTAGACGCCAAGAGAAAGTCCATCTTTCAAAATCCATGTTTTGGATGCCAAGAGAAAGTCCATTCTTTCAAAATCCATGTTTTGGACGCCAAGAGAAAGTCCATCTTTCAAAATCCAAGTTTTAGACGCCAAGAGAAAGTTCATTCTTTCAAAATCCACGTTTTGGATGCCAAGAGAAAGTCTATTCTTTCAAAATCTACATTTTTGGACACCAGGAGAAAGTCCATCTTTCAAAATATACGTTTTGGACGCCAAGAGAAAGTCCATCTTTCAAAATCTATGTTTTTGGATGGCAGGAGAAAGTCCATCTTTCAAAATCCACATTTTTGGATGCTAGGAGAAAGTCCATCTTTCAAAATCTACATTTTTGGACGCTAAGAGAAAGTCCGTTCTTTCAAAATCTACATTTTTGGATGCTAGGAAAAAGTTCATCTTTCAAAATCTACGTTTTTGGACACCAAGAGAAAGTCCATTATTTCAAAATATACATTTTTGGATGCTAGAAGGAAGTCCATCTTTCAAAATCTATATTTTTGGATGCCAAGAGAAAGTCCATTCTTTAAAAATCTACGTTTTTGGACGCCAAGAGAAAGTCCATCTTTCAAAATCTATGTTTTGGACAGTTCACTCACCAATCTGGCTTCGCGCCAGGCTCATTTCGACATGAACCACACCTTCAACTTGCCCTAGGCCAAGACTCATCGCCAACTTCATGCCGAGATAACTATTTGACTCCGAGTCAAGATCACCTATTCAACTCCAAGTCGTGAACCCCTCATTTTATTTCTGCACCTGTCCAAGATCCACTCATCCACTCCATCCAGCCAAGTTCTTTATTTATGTTCATGTGGAAGAAGCTTTGGGACGAAAATCAGGGAAGCTAATGTCAACACATTAATGAAGATCTCCTTGAAGATCCATGATGGTGACCCAAGGATGAGAGGTGTGCTTATAAAAGGACCCACGCTTGAATAGAGAAGGGGATCTCTGGCGGGGGGATCTTGAAATTTTGAGAGGAAGAAAAGAGGGGGATGCAAAGGAAGGAAAGAGTCCCTATTAATGAAAAACCTCACATCTAGGTAAGATTTTGGTTATCCCACTATTTTACATAAGATATAGCTCACCGATATCCTACTAATTGCTATGTGAATTCCTGGATTGTTGTTGGGGAGGGCTAACATGTGGTTCTCCCCTTTACTATAAATCTTTGTTATGGATAGCCGGCCAAATGACCCAGTCGGGTTTAGTCTCTCGGCCACGAACATCTTGTCCTTTCGACCATGAACATCTTAACCTCTCGGTCTCTCAACCAAACCTCTCAGCCTCCCAGCCACGAACATCTTAACCTTTCGACCTCTCAACCAAACCTCTCAACCTCTCGACCATGAACCTTTTAGTCTCTTGGCCAAACTGGCTAGCCTTCTCGGCCTTTCAGCTACAAACCTTTTGGTCTCTAAGCCTCTTGACCTCTCGTCCAAACCATCCACAAGCCTTCTAGCCTTTCAGCCAAACATTCCAAGCCTCTTCAGAACTACGTAAATTGATTTCTCGATTGTAGTAGGAGATACGTAGGAGCAAGAGGCAACTCTTGTCAAGTTATTCACCCCAAAACCAAAGACATTCTCCATCCATCCCTTATTATCTTCCATTAGAAAAGCATAAACCATAATGTAGAAGTCATCTTATTTCATGCATCTAGTTAGGGTAACTATCAAGTGATGGACGTGAGGGATGCAATGTATTCCTCACGTAACCGACTCCTGAATTCCATTTCTCTGGTCTAGATTCCAACCTTATCCAAACACCTTTCCATTTTGAGGTTTCCTGGCGTTTCTTCCCTAAAACGCTGGTGGCGACTCCTATCCTTCTTCGTGAGGTCGCGAGACGGTCACGACAAAGGTTTTTATATACATGATGATTTTCTCTTTAAGGATAAAAATTATGTGTGCCCAAAAGTTTTGTGAGAGGATTGTTGGTGAAAGAGGCTCACGGAGGTGGTCTCATTAAGTACAATTGGAAGTAAAATAAATTGTGTATTGATTGAGATATCACGATCTCCTAATGAGATATTTAAATATTTGTAACCACTTAATCTAATAAGATATTTTGATGTATGTAACCTCTTAATAGGTTACCTACCATATCTTATCATATCTTATTAGATATTTATAATATCTCCAACACTCCCCCTCAAGTTGGTAAATGAATATCAATCATTCCTAACTTGCCATTGAGTTCTTGAAATCTAGTTGCAAGGAGCCCTTTGGTGAAAACATCTGCCACTTGGAGCCCTATAGGAACATGTGTTGTGACTATAAGTCCACTATCTAACTTCTCTTTAATGAAGTGTCTGTCAATTTCAATGTGCTTTGTCCTATCATGTTGGACTAGATTATGGGCAATACTCACAGTTGAGTTATTGTCACAAAACAACTTTATAGGTCCCTCATATTTTACTTTAAGGTCATCAAGAATAATCTTCATCCACAATCCTACATGTGAGACCCCAAAAGTGTTTGGCGTAGAGAGCACCTTAGCAGAAAGAAGATAGTAAAGGGTCGCGGCCCAACGCGGCCACATAGGAATAATGCTAGACCTGATCTAGATTACCGCGAGAAAGGAAACTTAACCTTGTTGGAGTTAATACTGAACTTCGAAGAGGCTAGACAAAACTGGATCCAAGAGCCTAGCTCAACGCTGACAGGACTTGCTACTTCAACAGAAGGAATGCTGCCCCACCAGGCTCAAAGCATCCAGGTTGTGAGTCTTTGCAATGAAGTAGGGTCGTTGATCGAGCCATGTCAGAATAGGAAGGCTTAACAAACCAAATGATCCTCGCTGATCACAACACGCAGGAGTGCCAGGTTAGCCATTACCCATGCAATGCATCATGGATTGCGAAAGATCATGGCACGATTGAGCGTAGAACCCCACGAGGATCAGCCTAGGGATTGCTGGAAATAACGAATTAAATCAGGTGGTCGGGGAGATGCCAGATGGCAGGATCAAGGGCATCCTTAGTGCTTCCTCGAGGACTATAAAAGGCCTCGCTACGAAGAACTCGGGGCCAAAAATCACTAAGCATTAAAGGAAATCGCTGAGGAAATGTTGTTGGGATAATTCGAGAGACTCCTATGTAAGTTCCTAGCTACTCGCACCAATCTTCTCTCTGGATACCAGGTAAGGTTCTTGGCCGAATCTTGTTCATCATCCGGCGAGACATTATTCATTTCATAAATAGTGTGCATTACACTTCAGATGGTCGGCGAGCCATTATTCATTTCATAAGCAATGTGCATTACACTTCAGATGGCTAGCGAGCCATTATTCATTTAATAAACAATGTGCATTACACTTCAGATGCCCAGCGAGTCATTATTCATTTCATAAATAGTGTGCACTACACTTCAGATGGCTGGCAAGCTATTATTCATTTCACAAACAATGTGCAGATGACTGGCAAGCCATTATTCATTCCACAAACAGTGTGCATGCCGGTTCATAGGGTGGCCTATAGCCAATCCTCGAATCTGGGCATTCGAACACAGTACATTTCATGCATCTGGGTCAACTCGCATGTGTCCGAGTCATCCTAGCCCACTTACACACATCCAGAGGACACCTAAGGGATAGTCTGACTTCAGATCCTTGGTCACCAGGTCGAGTACCCATGGACTCGGATCCTACCACCTCAGGGACGCCCAAGTGAAAGTGCCCTCCTACTATTTGTAATACACGATCAATTTCCTAAGGAAAGTCGCCTAATGGAAAGTCTAATCCTACATGTACTCATAGAACTACGTTAACTTTGATTCATCTCGACTATGAGGGGTACGTAGGAGCGAGGGGCACACTCTCATCAAGTTCAAAGTCATCCATATTTCATCTCATATATCCCTGATCTGGTCAAGCTATAGGAAGTGAAAGTTGTGCTAACATATGCAAGTCGTAGGGTAACTACCAGATGGTAGGCGGATGGGATGGCATGCCACTCTCATGCGTAACTGACCCTTTACCTGGACCTCTGATTCGTTTACCTGCCTTATCTATCTTAGGTTCCAATGTATCATTAAACATTGGTGGCGACTCCAGCCCGAGGTAGTACAGGTTTAGTCCAACCCCCAAATTGATTGAACTGGTACCGACTTGATGTCAGGTCAATAAGCGAATTTAGTCTCCGGCCTACCTCTTTAAAATTCATTTCATTTCATATAAAAAAAACAAAAACGCCCCCCGGCACGATCCAAGTTATGTCACTACACATATACCCTATGTCATGGCTCAGAATTCTGCTTCTGCACTAGATCGAGCAACTACATTTTGCTTCTTTCTCCTCTAAGTTACTAGATTTCCTCCCAGAAACATACAATATCCTAAGATGGATCTTCTATCCACAACCGATCCTACATAGTCTGCATTTGTATATATTTCCATGGACAATGTTTCTTCTTTTTTGAACAATAGTCCTTTTCCTATACTTGCCTTCAAATACTGGAGGATCCTTTCAACTACCTGAAGGTGCCTTTGCCTAGGATCATGCATAAATTGGCTGACCACACTAACAACATAGGCAATATTTGGCCTAGTGTGGGATAAGTAGATCAATTTCCCCATCAATCTTTGATATTGAGACTTCTCTATGATTGGACTTTCCTCACACCCAATCCTATGGTTTTGTTCAATAGGTAGCCCTGCAATCTTGCATCCCAATTTTCTTGTTTCTTTGAGGAGATCGAGTACATACTTCCTTTGGGAGATAAAGATACCTTGTTTGGAATATTCAACCTCAATCCCAAGGAAGTATTTCAACTTTCCTAATTCCTTCATTTCAAATTGTGTTGCCAACTTTTCTTTTAGATTTAGTTTTAAAATCTCGTTATCACCTGTAACAATCATATCGTCTACATAGACTAGGAGAAGGGTGAGTTTACCATCAGGAGAATGTTTTATAAAGAAAGTATCATCACCTTGACTTTTCCTATATCCTAAGGATATCATGACTCGAACAAATCTTTCAAACCATGCTCGGGGAGATTGTTTAAGTCCATACAATACCTTTTTGAGTCTACATACATTGTTCTTCTTACTATGAGAATAGAATCTTGGGGGAATCTCCATGTAGACTTCTTCTTCTAGGTCTCCATGAAGGAAGGCATTTTTAACATCAAACTGTTGCAAGTTCCAACCAAAGTGGGCAGTTAAGGAAATAATAACTCTTACCATTTTCATCTTTGCTACAAGGGCAAATGTTTCCTCATAATCTATTCCATAAGTCTATGTGTATCCTTTAGCAACCAATCTTGCATTGTATTGCTCAAGGGTTCCATCAAATTTACATTTCACAGTATATATCCATCTACAACCTACAACTCTTTTGTCTTTGGGTATATCAACAATCTCCCAAGTTGAGTTTTTCTCTAATGCCTCCATCTCTTCTTTCATTGCTTGAACCCAATTCTCATCTTTAAAGCTTCTTGTACTAATGTAGGTGTTTTGATTGCATCAATGGCAACAATAAAACTTTGATGTTGTACAGAGAGATGGTCAGTACACACAAATTGAGAAATAGGATACTTGACACATGATCGTTTCACTTTCCTCAAAGCAATAGGCATGTTATCAATAACATCCTCAATGGAGTTATCAAGAATACTTACCTCCGGCTCAGACAATTGGACTTTCTCTTCAATAGAGTTATCATGGATACTTACATCCAGCTTAGACATTTGGACTTGCTCTAGGACTAGAGTAGGTTTCGTGACTTCTTGAACTTGAACTTGACCATCCTGAGTAGGCGTGACTTCTTGAACTTGAACTTGAACGTTTTGAGTAGGAAAAGGTAATGACTCAATGATAGGCTTGACTTCTAGATAACTCTCCCCTAAAGTGGAGCACAAGCAAAGAATGACTGTTTCATGAAAAGTAACATCCATGGAGACAAAGAACCGACGAGTCGGAGGATGATAATAGTTAAAACCCTTTTATTTGAGGGATAACCAATGAAAACACATCTGACAGCTCTAGGATCTAACTTCCCACGATGTAGGTTATGAGAGTGGACAAAGGCAACACACCCAAAGACACGACTCGGTAAGCTTCACATTAGGGGAAAAGAAGGAAAGAAGGATAACATATGTTTAATTGGACTAATACCTTTAAAGACCCGAGTGGGTAACTTGTTGATGAGATAGGTGGCAGTTAAGATAACTTCTCCCTAATATACATTAGGGGCCGACATTTGGAAAAAGGATGGTTCTAGCAACCTCAAGGAGATGACGATTTTTCCTTTTTGCAACCCCATTTTGTTGGGAAGTATTCATACACGTTAGTTCATGAACCACACCATTATCTTTAAGAAACTTGGAGAACTCAAGATTTACAAATTTGGTACCATTGTCTGACCATAGTCTTTTAATGGATTTATTAAATTGATTTTTAACAAGACGGAAAAAATCGACAAATATTTGACAAACCTCATATTTATGTTTCATAAGAAATATCCATGCCACACGGGTACAATCATCAATAAATGATACAAACCACTTAGCCCCCGATACAGAGTTACTAGATGGCCCCCATACATCAGAATGAATGAGGTCAAAAGGTTCAAGACTTTTATTATTACTAGGAGAAAATGTTGAACAATGGTGCTTTGAAAATTGGCAAATATCATACTTAAAGGACTCGACAAACTCTGTTGTAAATAAATGTGGAAACATTGTCTTAAGTAACCCAAACAGTAGATGTCGAAGACATTTATGATAAACCCAAATTTGAGAAGCTGCCCAAGTTTCTGAGGTTGCCCGTTGACTAGAAGGCAATTCTTCCTTATTGGTATTGTTACCTATCTTTGTATGTTGCAAGTAGTATAACCCATACTGCTCTTTAGCAACTCCAATCATCCTCCCTGTTATAAGTTCCTGAATAACACAATGAGAACGAAAAAAATGTCACTACATAGTTCCAATCTTGTATAAATGGAGATAAGGTTGTTAGCTAGTTTTGGAACATGAAGAACATTGTGTAGAGATAAAGAGGAGTGAAGTTGGACATTGCCAGATCTAGCAATAGGAACATGATCTTCATTAGCAACAGTAATGAGTTGGATTTTAGATACTTTAAGGTATGATGTGAAATATGAAGGAAATGGGGTCATATGATTTGTTGCCCCAGAATCAAGAATCTAGATGCTTTGTGGAACTTAACCAGAAATATTGAAGGAACTCTTACCATTCATGGTCAAACCCTTGTTGAGTTTAGGAGGGCTGGAAGGCGGTCCATATCCTCCTTACTAAAGGCTTGAATATCCTAGTCAAGTTGAGAGGTAGAAGGATGTTCAACTCTTTTCTCCTTATTGGAGGTTGTTTGATTCACCCATATTTGAGTTGAGCCTTTATTTCCAATCATTCGTTCAAGAACTTTCTCCTTTCTATAACGCTTGTAGTAGGTATCCTTGGTATGTTCTAATCATATGTAATATGTACAGTATTCTCCACGACTACTCTTTATGAATGATTTTTCTTTGGAGGTTGATCTTTTTGTAGGACCTTTTCTTATCACCATTGCAATCTTGTGTTGGAGTTTCCTTTATCAAGCATGACTGATCGTCAAGTTTCTTCACTCCGCACAATAAAAAATACCTCAGACAAAGAGGGAAGCTTCTCCTTACCTAGAATCTGAACCCGAATAGGATCGTATTCAAAATTCAAGCCATGAAGAAACTTAAAAATTCTTCCCTTTTCAAAGAGCCCACTATATGAAACAGAATCAACTTTGCACATCTTCAATCCTTGGTACTAGTCCAACTCAATCCATAACCTGTTCAGAGTCCCATAGTACTTTATTATAGATTTTGTCTTAGGCTTTCCTAGATCTAAAAGTAGAAAGGGTTCTACTTTTGTGATAGTAGATAGGTTTTCTAAAATGGCCCATTTTATACCATGTCATAAAATTGATTATGCTTGTCTTGTGGCCAATTTACTTTTTTTGGGAAAGTGGTAAGGTTGCATGGTCTACCTAGGACCATAGTATCTATAACAAGGATTCCATGTTTCTTAGTCACCTTTGGAGAATCTTATGGAGCAAGCTTGACACTAAGATTCTCTTCTCAACTGCTTGTCATCCTTAAATAGATGGTTAGAAGGTTACTAATAGGACCTTATCCCAACAACTTAGGTGTTTTGTGAGTAAGAGTTTGAGAACTTGAGAAGAATGACTAGCTCATATAGAGTTTTCCTCTAACAGGGTAGTTAATTCCACTACACCCTACACCCATTTTGAGCTGGTTTATGGTTTTAATCCTTTTACACTCCTTGATTTATTATCTTTGCCTAATGTGAATGCTATGCTTAATTATGATGGTGTTACTAAAGCTTAGTTTGTTAAAGAATTGTATGCTAAGGTACATTCTCACATTGAAAGCAAGGTGGAGCAATATGCTACGAATGCTAATAAAGGAAAAATGCAAAAAAGCTTTTAAAAAAGGTAATCTAGTTTGGGTTCACTAAGAAAGAAGAGGTTTCCTAACTTAAGAAAATCTAAACTACTCCCAAGAGGAGATGGTCCTTTTAAAATAATAAAGAAAGTAAATAATAGTGCCTATCTCCTTGAGATGCCTCAAACTGATGAGGGAAGCTATATCTTTCATGTTTCTGACTTGTCTTCATTTTCAAGTAATATAGACTCAAATTTGAGGTCAAATTCTTTTCAAGAAGAGGGGCCTGATACGGATCTAGATAGTTCTTAGGAAGACATAAAAGAGGAGGATGAGGCAAGAGACAATCAAACTCTAAAAGGCCTTATGACTAGAGGGAGACTAAGAAGATTGCAAGAAGAAGTGCTACAAAAACTATGAGTTCTTGAAAGCTTGGAGGAATTAGGCCCAAGCCCAAGCCCAAGCCTAACCATATACTATATATAGGCTTGCTCTCTAATCTCTTAGAAGCGTGAGGATGTCATTTGAAAGGCATTTATAAAGTCTTAGCTTTAGAACTCAAAGTACATTAAAGACATGTATGTTTGGCTTTGTAAAATAGGATTAGGATAAGTCTATATTTGGATAACCTTATAGCTTGTTTGGATAGCAAGATAAGATATCATAACAAAGGCTAGGCGTGTAGGAGGCTACATAAAGCCGCCTCTGCCCCCTTGTAAGTTAACCTTTTGTTAATGAAAGAATAGAATATTACTAAGCAATATTAAGAGATAATTCTTTATCTTGTTTTTACAAGAGCCTTCAATTCTTATCAAACTTTCAAGAGGTTTGTGACGAATTTTATTTGCTCTTATCTTCCTCAATCTTTGGGTGAGTGACGAGTTCACTAGTTTCATTCCTTTCTTACTCACATTTTATGCTTCTTCCATTTGTTCTTCCAATTTCGTGAGGCTCCTTACACCAAGGAGGCTTATGAGATCCAAGACTTCAAGAGATTCTAGGATCATCCCTATCAGAAGCCTACTATAAAGCATACATTGTATGCTTCATTAGGGAAATTTTGATGCCTGACAAATCAAGTAATAAAGTTCACATAATATATCTATCTTTATTGACAAATTTTTCACATGTTGGATGTTATAGTTAGGGCTCAACATGTTTGGCAACATTGTACAGAAAATTGTGCCATGCAACCTCACCTTATGCGAATGTCATGGGTGGATGTATAATTTTATTACAATCATGGGCATGGTACCTCATGTCTTTCATTGCACCAATGGTTAATCATGGACATTTTTCACATGTTGGATGTTATAGTTAGGGCTCAACATGTTTGGCAACATTGTACAGAAAATTGTGCCATGCAACCTCACCTTATGCGAATGTCATGGGTAGATGTATAATTTTATTACAATCATGAGCATGGTACCTCATGTCTTTCATTGCACCAATGGTTAATCATGGACCAACATATCTTATACAAAGGTAAATATATTGTTCAGTATGCTATAAATTTAATTATTTAATTATTTTATTGACACAAATTGTACTTTACTATATAGACTACTAGGGGCTACACTTCATTAGAAACTCAAAACATGATCTTATCATATACAAATCAAGAATTGATCACATGTAAATTCGAGAAAATAATTATACAAATTGGTCAATAAAGCATGGTAATTGGATTCCATTTTGGAGGGAACGTTGAAATAACATCTTGCAAGGCCAACCTATTGAAGGCCTTGTATTCCTAAGCAAAACATATATGGTGTGGTATAGTCAACATTTAAGACTTTTCTTGTCTGTGTCATAACAATTGCTATATCCACGGATTGGTAATGCAACAACTTCAACACAAAAAAGGTAAACGCATCGACGTAACCATCAGAATATCCTTCTACAACCTAGTCCCCAAATTGCCAAAACAATGCAAAAATGAAGTCTTGTAACATGTTCGTCATTCAATTGCATTCACTATACCACATAAACAAGTTGATGATTTTGATGATCTGTGATAGTTTTTCGCTTGTAGTGATAAATAATTTGTTAATATTTTTTTATGTAAACGTTGGAACACTAAAGTCAGTTACTACATATTTACAACATATGTACTCATTTGGTGTTCTACAATTTCACCACCATGAAGCATGGAGTTCTTCTACACCACATGTCACCAAATATATTATTGATCACTCGCTGAATGCAATGAATTTCAATAAGCAAGATAAGTCAATTGTTGATGATGGTGACAATCAAACATGACAACAACTTGGTTGAAATCCAAATGGTAAAAGCAAGCTCCACGATGTGACACCGATCACTATTTAAGAGAACAATTTATGTTTTTATTATTAAAATTTTTAATGAAATAAAATAGGGTTTTCATCTAAAATATTTTAATAGTTTCTATTTACCATTTATATTTATTTTTTTTCAATAGTTTAAGTCAAATATTTGACCTAATTTTTTATTTGTAGAAAGTTTTTTTTTCATTATTAGACACACTTTTCAACAATTTCTTGTCTAATTCAATCTCTAAAATTGGCTTCATTACATTCATTAGAAAAAAATTATTGAGTTCAAATACAATTTAAACATACAACAACCATAATAATGATCAAAATTATTTTAAAAGTTAGTCTCATAATATAATTGATTGTTGAATGAGATTACTTTACACAATTTTGATCATCAATATAACTATTTTATGTAAAAACAATAATTGAATTCAGGTATGTAAATGAATATAATGAAATCAATTTTAGACATTAAATCAATTAAATATTTATTCAAAAACATCTCCAAAAATGAAAAAAAGAATCTAACAAACACAAAATTATCTTAAATTTGATATTTATTTATTTTTAAACATATACATTCCACAATATTTTTTAAATCCATCATTAATAGTTAATTTCAAAAGAAAATACATTATTTAATCATATAAATGAATTAAAATATATAATTAATTTTTCTGGTAAAATATCAATAAATACTATATATATATATACAAAAATTAAAATATATACCTAGTAAAGAAGTAAGGTATACCAGAACTGAATTCTTATGGTCTATCATACTTGACTTCTTATTTAGAGAAAAAAAGAGTTAAATTATATATTTGGTCTATTTATTTATTTATATTATTTAATTTACTTCATTTATTATTACAAAGTTCAATTTAATCCTTCAATTATTAATATGGATGCAATATTATCCTTTCTGTCTAAGATTAATAATCTTGTCAAATTATATTGAATTATAAATAGTGGCAACTTTCAACCACCACTATAATATTTTATTTTTATAATTAAAAATAATAAATATTATAATTTAAATAACAAATATTTTTATTAAGATAGTGACGGTCTTTTACCGTCATTATAATAAATTTATTTTCTAAATTGAAAAATAAAAATATAATTTATCGAAATCTATAATTTTAAAATAATCACAGATTTAACTACTATTATAAAAATTTTAATTTAAAAAACATTATTACTTAAATAAAAATAAAAATAAAATAATTTAATAACTTTTACTATCATAATAATTTTAAGTTATAATGATTTTATTTTTAAATATAAAAATATTATAATAAAAGCATATAATTTAAATTATATTATATTGAAATTTATAATTTATAATAATTTAAAATTATTAATTATATAACATTTGTCATGTTATATATATTAATATTTTTACTTTAATGAAATTATTTTATTACGTTATGAACATTACTTTAAATAATTATTTTTTTTATTTTTTGAATATTAAATATAATGAATATAGAATAATAAATATAACATAAGATGATAATAACATATGTAAAATATTAATATTAAAAATATATAATTATAATAAAAAATATTTTAGTGTGTTTAGTAATATAATATAATAATACAAAAATGAATATTTATAATTTCATATGATAATTTATAAATTTAGAAACATAAAATCATAATAAAAATTAATTTAATTTTATTATAAATATTTTATTTTGCATTATAATTTTTATCAAAAAATAAAAAATAAAAATAAAAAATGATATTTATAATAAAAATAAAATAATATTACAAAATAAAATATTTATAATATAACTTAAATTAATTTTTTATTATTATTTTATATTTCTAAATTTTAAAAAGTATCAGGTTATACTGTGAATATTCATTTGTATATTATTATATGCTTAAATATGCTAAAATATTATTTTGTAATAATTATATTTTTTGGATTATTAATATTAATATTTTAAATTTGATATTTTATATTATGTTATATTTATTTTTTATTCATTATATTTAAATATTTATAAAAATGAAAAATAGTAATTTTCTTAAAATTTAAAACATATTTGACATGATAAATATTATATAATAAAAACAGTAAATTATTATAATTTTATAAATTTGAACATTATAAAATTGAAGTTACAATCTTTTATTATAATATTTTTAAATTTACAATTAAAATCATTATAATTGTAAATTACTATACTAGTAAATGTTATATTGTTTATTTAGTAGTAAATATATGTGTTTCTCACATTTAATTTTGTATAATATAATTTTGAAATATATATCGAATAATTTAAGTGATTTATTGACTTTTACCCATGTTATTAAAGTATCTCATCGTGAATATTTTTTTAATTTTTAAAAAAAAATTTAGCATCACATCAGTTTGACTATAAATTAATTAAACAAATTAAGATTTTATAAATTATTTATTAACAAAATTTTATATTAATATAAAGACCCAAATTTAGATTTTTAATAAATATAAAGACAATTCTTACATAGTAGACCAACCTCAGTTGGTATCTGTATTTTTCTCTTGCCCACCAATGCATATTTTGTCCATATGCAAGGGGTCATCGATAATGTTCAATTATTGAAATACCATACCGAAAATAGCTATACATTCTTACGTGATCGAGAGGAATCTAGGACCTCAAGCACTTAATTTGTTTCGATGTTTGACAATACCAATTCCTATGAGTGACAGCACAAGCAGTGCTGTCTCTCAGTTGGTGCTCACATGACGTCCCATTGAAAGTTCGTTTGAGAATAAATAAAATTAATTGTATCTTTGTTCTTTTCAGTCCAGGGCATGAATAATTTTAATTTTGTAAATTTAATTACTCGTTTTTTATTTATATGTTTAAAAATAAGTAATTTTAATTTTTCGACTTTATTTTATATATTTAATAAAATAAAAAAATTTAGTTCTATCGTTAATTTTATTTAATTTTTATTATATATATTTTATTTTTTTAAAATTTGACAATTTATGATACATAAATATCAAGTAAGGTGTCAATCACATGATGAGACTGCCGACAATAACTTATTAAGAAAATTATTGAATAAGTCTAAATTACTAACAATTTTACTTAATTGTAATTACTCAACTAGTCTATAAATAATAGATGTCAGAGGAGAAAGTTGTCCACCAAACGAGATTTAAGTGTTGTAAAGAAGAATAGAACATAGGTATGTAACACCGAGTTTTTATGTTTGTGATTAATTAAGTAATTGAGTAATTACAAGAGAAATTAAATTCGATTTCAATAGAAAAAAAAAAACTAATAAAACGTTATGTTATTCATTTTTCAAGAAAATCTCGAAAAAGGTGGTAGAATGGTTAAAGGAATGCATACCAAGGTGTAGCATCCCATTTTTGTCCTGGTGGACATAATAGGATAAGAATCCCCATACATCCCGTAGGGCCCCACTCTTGGCCAAATACGTGGGAGGGACCAAAGATCCTGCACGTATCATGCCTCCTTCGACCCCGGACCTGTCGCCTGCCCAAGAACAACCCAAGAAGTAAGGAAACGCGGTTGTAGTGGAAAGCAACAGCAAGTGAGTAGACGCCCCATGAACTGAAGTGGACGCACCACGAACTGATACGGTTAAGCCACTCGTAACATAAGGAAGGAATTGTAGGGACAGGGATAATACATGTGGTCGAATCTGATGCACTGATAGCCTTAGGCATAGCCTATAAAAGGCCCATGTAAGAAGAGAAGGGGTCGAAAAAAAATTGCACTGAAAAGTTGGGACTAAGAGAGAGACTTCCCTAAGCACAAAGCTGTTGTTGAGGCTTGAAGAGCATTTAAAGCACGACCTAGATGGAACCATCAGCCAAAGAAGAAGAGAGAGAATGATGTCAAAACTTCTGGATACCAGGTTAGTCACTAAGACTCCATAAACACATATTTCCCTAAGCCAACATAGATTGGCTTAAACATAGCATAAACTACGATTTACCTCCCAACCTACTAAACTCTAAACACCAAGAACTAGTCACATATACATATTAGCCAATATGTAGTGGACCCCCAATCAAACTGCCCCTGGCTCCAACTAACTAGGAGTTACGTGAGCCCCAAACCCGACTTCGTATACATAACAAATTACCCAATTGACAACTTGTCCGACCGACTCCATCTTAGCCGCCTTCCTAAGACTAGTTGGCCGAGTCGGTCTCGCCCCTCCCCCCTCTTTCCTATACTTGTCCTTAGATTCCCTAACATTTACCCTTGAGCTTTCAATCATAGCCATTTCTAAACTGTCTTCCATGCCCAACTCTTAGTCCATCCCTTTTCGATGTTATTTAACCCCTGGACGCCTAACAAATAGTTCATACCTTCACACCCTCACCTAACCTACGGTATCTAACGGATAACCCATCCCCTCCTAGTTTTCAAGAACACGCTTAACACTCTCTCTCACACCCATAGGTCAACTCCGTCTCGACCGACTTTGTCTAATCACCCAGTCTACCCCTTTCCACAATTATTTAGCCCATGGACACCTAACAGATAGTCTATCTTCTCTTATTGTCAAAACACATGTATAACCCTAGATCCCTTTCGTGCCTAGGCCGAGTCCCTCTCAGCACCTTTCTATTCCAGTGGAGCTAAGTCGACTTCCTTCCCATCTAATAATCTAATACCAAAAACTACGTGAACTTTGATTCATCTGACAAAATAGAGGTACATAGGAGCAAGAGACGCACTCTTGTCAAGTTATCCATCCTAAAAATCCCCAAAACATGTATGCATATCCTTTGTAGATAATACTTCATTCTTAGAAAGGTATTAACGAAATGTAAGAGTCATCTTCATTCATACATCTAGTTAGGATAATTATCACGTGATAGGCGCGTTGGGATACCTCGTGATCCATGTGCATAATCGACTTCCGAATCCATTTCTTTGATTCAAAAACCATCCTTATCCATCCAAGGTTTCCTGGTGTTTCCAGTGAAAAATACCAATGACGACTCCAATAAAGCTGAGTCGGTCTCGGCACCTTATTGGCCTGGATGGTTCCGACTCTACAAACCAGTTACTTCCCAAAAGGTACTTGGTCTTGAGTTTCATTTCAGCCCACAACCCCGTGTCACGATTTAGGTCGCAACAAATGGCAACTCCACTGAGAATAACATTTGAGAATCGAGCCCTATTAAAACTAGCTATATGAAAGACCTGACTCTTGCATGCGTTTATGCCTTTTTGTTTACTTTTATAATTATGTTCTAGTACTTTGCTTTGCCAATTTTGTATGCTTTCCATGAACCTTACGGTAGAAGATTCAATTCTACATTCTATTCATGTCAACTGTTCGGGGGATTTTCTTTTCTATACTATCTTTGATTACGCTTTCGAGAGGGTCCTATTCCTGGAACTGTGTGCTAAAGAGTGAGGGATGTGTAGTGGTAATCATATTGGAGCTTATCTCTATAGTGGTGGCCACGATAGTTCCATCTAGAGCATGATCTTTTCGAGAATGACCATACTCTAAGATTTATTCTTGTTTGTGGTAGGTTCTTAAAAGAGGTCTTGAGCTTTAGAGGCCTAATTGTGTGGTTTTAGAAGCCATGAAAAGGAACTTGTAGCTGGCTTAGACCCCAAATAGGATTAGTCTTGACTTGACCTTTAGGAAATGGGTAGAATATATGCCCCAAAGTGGAATCGGCAAAAGGAACCCTTGAACCATAGTTTCTTTGAAATGATCAATGATCAGAATAAAACTTACATGCATCATCCATTCCTTTTCTCTCTTTTAGCATAACATGCATATCATCTTTTTAATAACATACATAATTGTACCAGAAGAGAAAAGTTGATTGCATTGCAGCACCGGTATAACACCTGGTCGAGAACAAAACACATGGAGCATACGACTAAGAAACTGGAACAACAACATGAGGATTTGAGGGGGGAAATCGAGCAGGTGAAAGAACTGATGAAGAAGACGTTCGAGCTCCTCACACAAGGAGCAACAGCAAATGCGACTGCAGTCGTCCAAGGGATGCTTGTCTACCCACCTGGATACACGTTGCCCTTCAATGTTAACATCCCCCCTTATGAAATGCCCCACGATTGGAACACCAACGCTGAGGAGCATCCAACGGTGAAAGGATACAAACAGGATGGGATGAAAATGCTAAAGCCAAGCCCACTTTGAGAATTGGAGTCGGACCCACCTAGGAATCGAGAATCGGACCCACGCCAGCATTCAGAGCCAGCCCCTATATGTAACAAGTCGAAGCCTAGTCTTTGGCAAACCTGAATGGACAAGCTGGATTGGCTCTGGTAATCCAAAAGGGGACTCCCCACGCAGAGGGAAAATTGCATCTCTTGGAGGAACGTTTGTGGGTCATTGAGGGGACGGATCGTCATGGGTTGGATGTCGTTGACCTATGCTTAGTACCAGACGTAGGACTCCGCATTGATTTCAAGATGCCAAAATTTGAAAAGTACAAGGCAAGCTCCTGCCCCATGTGCACTTAGCCATGTACTGTAGGAAAATGACGCCCTACATACATGAAGACAAGATCCTCATGCACTGCTTCTAGGATAGTTTAACACGAGCATCACTTAGTTGGTATGTGTAACATCCTAAAAATTATTTAATTAT
This sequence comes from Mucuna pruriens, assembly GCA_025330945.1. Lineage (NCBI taxonomy): Eukaryota > Viridiplantae > Streptophyta > Magnoliopsida > Fabales > Fabaceae > Mucuna > Mucuna pruriens. Next base: position 453,218 of record JAENHJ010000522.1, read on the forward strand.
TTCTTTAGAAAATAAATTACATCATTATTATTATTATTATCAATTTTATTTTAGTTATTAATTGCTGCAGGAAATTATTTTATTAAATAATTGCATTTTGAAATTGAAATGTTGTTATTATTGTTATTATTCTTAATGATGGCACAAAATTAATTTAGTATTTAAATATTTACATTTAATTTTATTTTAATGGAGGAGCTGATGATTTTATAAACTGATGAGACATTAATCTGAATTATTTTCATTTATTAATTTAATTAATCGAATTAACAGGGGGAGGTTGACGGGCGGGTCGGGGTTGACCCGACCCAAGTAGAATATTAGATAGGGATTAATCAGGTTACCCTAATTGGTGTTTTGCGCGTCAAACAGCCAGACCTATAGGAGAGAGAACACAGACCTGGAAGGAGGAGGAGCTAGGATGTTCAGATCGTCTTGGAGCTGCATCAAACCCTCACTGTTTTTCGCATCTAAGGTATGGGGGAGATGGGTTCGGCCATATGTGAATGCGGAAGTGTATAGGTAGTGAGGGAAATCCCTAAGTCCCTTTAGGATCTAAATTCTCAAATTTGTTTGGTTATTATGTTCGAAAAGCACTTTAATCGGTAAAAAAGATTCGTCAATGCATTTTGTGATTTTGGTTGATTTAATTGATAATTTAGTCGGTTGCATTTTGTGAAAGGTGTTAATCTATAATCATGTATGAAGTAGATATAATTATTGAAGTATGGAAATATGTGATTATTCGGTATGTATCGTTGTATATCATGTGGTTATGAATTGTAAATGTATGTGATGTTGCCATGATTGATCGAAGAATATTAGCTACGTGTTCTTATAAATGATTTATGATAATGATGGCTAAATTGATATGATTTTGGTATGATTATGGACTGTGTGAATAATGTATGAATCATGAGAATGAGAATATGGATGAGAGTGCATTGAGCATAGACATGAGATGCATGAGATGCATGAGATGCATGAGATGCATGAGAAGCCAAACTTGACTATAATACCATGTCCATATGTGGTGTTTAACAGGGGACCCTGGCCAAAAGTGGTGTTTAATAGGGTGCACTAATGATGGGGGACATTCATATGCATGGGCCATAGGTGGTGTTTAACCATGCTACACGTAGGCCATAGGTGGTGTTCAACGATTGTGTAGAATGTCTTCGCGCGGGCCATAGGTGGTGCTTAACTGTGCGACACACCGGCCATATGGTGTGTTTAACGGTGTGGCCATCATTAGTGATAACTAAGGGGATTGAGGAGGTTCGCCCATGGTGTGGAGTTCCGAATCGAGACTCTTAGGTGTGGTGATGAGCATATACATTGTGCGAGCATGTGCATTTTGTAAACATGAATGGAATGTGATTGATTTTGAATGCGATGGAACGTGTGTTGATATATGAGTATTTGTTAACTGTAAGTAATTGGGTATGGTAATGGGTGGGATTTGGGGTACTATCTCCATTTATATATGATTGAATGTTATTTCTCACCGTACTCTCTTGTGGTTTTCTTTTAGGTAATGTTAAGGGCACTCGTGGTGCCGAGTTTTGAAGAGGTTGGGTCTTGCTCTGATTTGTGTGACATCGGGGCTTGGGATTTAGAATAGTGGTTCTATGTGTTTTCATACATACTTTTGCATCTTAAATATTTGAAAATGATGGACATATCAATAACTCACTAAATGTATACAAAAATGAAAGTGATCTATATATTTGAAATATATGTCAAATATATGTCAAACACATGAATGACGTGTTTAGATCAACATTAATAATTTATGTGATAATTTATTTTATGTGTACTTAATGTTTGAACATGATAATGACCATGTAAACCTTTTATCTTTAATACGAATTGAGTTTCCTTGGTTTTATCTATTACCTTGTCTTCCTTTTTATTTACTTGATTACTTTAATTTAAGTATCCAGGGTAGAAGGGTGTCATAGTATGTGAACCTAGAAAGGGGGCGCATAATAACATGGAGGGACCTCGTCGAAGCATTCTTAAAGCAATACAAATATAATTGGGACATGGCCTCGGACTGCTCCCGTTTGCAAAATTTTTCAAAAAGGGAGCAGGAAGGATTTACAGAATACGCCCAAAGATGGCGTGAGTTGGCAGCCCAAGTCCAACCACCCTTAACAGGGAAGGAGATGGTGACAATGTTCAGTGATACACTACCATTTCCCTTCTATGACAAGGCAGTCGGGAGCGTAGCATCTAGCTTCATAGACTTGGTGATGGTTAGTGAGAGGATTGAGTCAGGGATCAAACAAGGGAATTTCGCCCAATCAAGCAGCAGTATAGTTTTCGCTAAAAAACCAAGTCAAGAGAAGAAGAAGGGAGAGGCTAATGTTGTTTTATTAAAATTAGTTCTCCCCTATGGCCAAGGTAAGCCTTCTCCCCCATATCCTACTCAAATACTTTAGAAGAAACAAGGGTTGCCTATAGCCCACATAAACCCACCACCACCTCTACACGTTCATACTTGCTGAAATGCCTCCCTCCATACCAGCCACATATGCAGCAAAAGACCGATCTTGGAACTGAAGCCAACTCCGATGCCACCCGACCAGTGCAACAAAATTTTAGGAACAAAATGCTGGCTTCCATCCCCATGACTTACACAAAGCTCCTCCCTCTTATGCTCTAAAGCAACTTGATAACCACGGTCCCTTTAAGACCAGTATAGCCACCATACCCCAAGAGCTATGATCCCAACACTAAGTGCAACTTTCATGGTGGGGCCATCGAGCACCCAACCGAAAAATGTTAGGGCCTCAAGCATAAAGTCCAAGACCTTATAGATAGGGGGTGGCTTAGTTTCCAAGAGCATTGGCCCAACATGAACAACAATCCCCTCCCAACGCATGGAGGAGTTTCCATCAATGCCATAAACCATGAATGCCAGGAGGAAGGATCCGATGAGGCCGAACGAGGAGAAATGAGCAAGAACCGAGAGGAAGAAGGCGAGACCCCTTCGGACTCAGCTAGTCTAGTGGAGGAAGGTTCCCATTAGAGGCAACAAGATTTGGCCAAATCCACCCAAGTTGCATCACTCGATCAAAGCAACAATCTCCGTCCAAGACCACTAGTTATGGAATACAACCCTACCTCCCAATTTAGAGCACCATTAATCATACAAGTGCCAGCCACTTTGGCCTACAAAAATAACACGTCGTACCTTGGAGGTATAAGGAAGGACAAGTTATACCTCCAAGCCAAGAAATGGAAAACCCGACCAAATAGGTCACTAAAATTGTTGGAATCAGATGGGTGACAAAGAGTGGAAGAATTTATGCCTCTAAAGAGTTACGAGAAAAGGACTCTACTCTAGAAAAGAAAGGAAAAGTAGTAGTGAACCTAAAGGAAGGTGTGACGGAAGGAGAAGCTATAGAATTTTTAAAACTTATCTGTCATAGTGAATATGAGCTGCTAGACCAAATGAACAAGACTCCAGCATGAATTTTGCTCCTCTCTCTGCTAATAAACTCATAAGGTCATCGTAACCTTCTCCTAAAAGTATTGAACAAGGCCCACGTGGCCTAGGATAAAGAAGTTCGGGGGCATAGTGAACAACATCATGGCTAGCACCCACTTATCCTCCTCTAGAGAAGAAGTCTCAACTGAGGGAATAGAACACAATTAACCCTTCCAAATTGTTGTAAAATGTAGGAACTATATGCTCACGAGGGTGTTGATCGACAATGGGTCCTCCCTCAACATCATGCCCAAAACCACCTTGGACAAACTATACTCTATTGGCTCTCAGCTAAGAACCAATTCCATAGTGGTGAAGGCCTTTGATGGATCCAAAAGGGAAATCATGAGAGAAATTACACTCCCCATACGCATTGGGCCAATTACATTCGACATTACTTTTCAAGTAATGAATATCCAACCTGCATATATTTTCCTTCATGGCAGACCCTAGATCCACGCCACCATGGCAGTTCCTTCCTCCCTCCATCAAAGAGTTAAATTCATCGTCGATCAACAACTAATCAGTGTGATGAGAGAAAAGGAATTAATGATCAGTACCCCCATGCCCGCTGAATACATAGAAGGGGACGAAGAAGCCCTCGAGACCTCCTTCCAGTCACTAGAAATAGTAGGAACTACTGGAGATGAATTGGAGCAAGGGGGCTTAAAGCCATCAAGGGCAGTGATTATGGCAGCTAGGGAACTAATTAAAGGAGGATACCAGTCAGGCAAGGGACTGGGCAGTAGACTAGAAGGCATAGCAGATTCGATAATAATACAATAGAATCCGAGAAGAGCCAGACTCGACTATCAAGGGACCAACACTGAAGGAGGACCAAATTGGAGAACCCAGAAGATTCGGAAATAGGGGCAGCCCAAGATAAAATAAGATCTCCATCAACACTTTGTTAGTGGAGGCATCAAACTCCCAGAACAAGTGGCAATGATAGAGGAACGACCATCAAACCAACAAGGATGGACATACCTCACTGAAGATGAACCAATGAACTGGGCAGTCGAGGTACTCCCCAACCTATACTTCCAAAAAATGTAATCCACTCTTGTACCCAGTCTTATTGACTCAAATTAAGAATTAATGAAATAAAATGCACTTCAATCGTCTTCCATTATCATGTCTTGTTCATTATGATTTTACACTTTATTCATTCATGTTCCAAGGCTTGCAGAGCAGCCCAGCCATTAGGGTAGAGTTGAGAGGGCACCACCTCCAACATCTGAAGGACATCGACAGTGAAGCAGTCCAAGGGGAGAACCACCCCCAAATCCTTGAAGGCAGTCTCATACATGTAGATGAAGTCATCTTCACCTTCCCTGGCTGCGTGATAGACACGTTCGATTGAAGAGCAAAGTGTCAAGTCAAACTTGTTGAGGTGGGACTTCCTCAGCCACCCACCTTCAACCATTAGTAGCACCACATCAGAGCGAGACATTCTAGAACGATAAGTGAGGACTTCCTCACTTACCCACTCATAGCGTGAGGAAGAGGTGCTAGAGACAGAGGGGAAGCACCTTGAGCCATTGCAAAAGACTTTGTCATGGCAGCCAAAGCTTCAGATTCTGAAGAAGAAGAAATAGAAATGGGGTTTGACTTAAGGTTAGCGTTGGAGTCTTGGGATCCTAACATGGTTGAAAAGAAGGAAAGGAGAAAAGAGGCTTGGAAATAGAAAGAACTTGGAGAAGGCAAGGAAGCAGAGAAAGCAAGAATGCAACAAGGGCAAGAAGATGATGATGAAGTAGAAAAGTGAGCGAAGAGTCCCGCGTTCCTATTTATATGTAAGGGTTGGGCCCAAGTATGACGGCCCAAACCAATTACCCCAGCATGTTGGTGATGCCTAGGAAATCAGAGGGCAACCCCTAAGTCGGCACATTAAATACCCAGAGGCATAATGATGAGGAAAATGACAAAAAATTCAATAGGACGCGACAATCTGAAGCATCACATTAATGACCACAGAGGCACGTCTCCTCAGTCGCGACCTTTGACTTCGCGACCCCTGGTTGTTTAAAATTCAAAAGTCAGAAATTTTCCAACTGGCTCCATGCTGAGACTACCAACCAGCTCTGTGTTGAGGGTCCTAAACTGGCTTAGTGTCGAGATGTCAATCCAGCTCTGTACCGAGATCTCTCAACCGGCCATATGTTGAAACCTTACACCCGACTCCATATCGGTATCCTCCATCCAGTTCCATACTGAGTTCAACAAAACCACATCTATCTGGCCCCGCCAAATTCATCAATCGCGTCTCCATCCAAGCATCTGGCTTTGTGTCGAGTCCTCTTCTGGACACGTCACCAATTGACTCTGTGTCACTTCCAGTACTGCATCCAGCTCTGTGCTGAGTCCTCTATTCAATGCCACGTCATCGATCGACTCCTCATCATTGCCAGTATTTACACTTTGAATCCAAATCTATGCCAAATCACCCCTTGTAACATTATTTGACTCCTTGTCCTCTTTCCATTTGATCCAGTCATCTAAACCAATCACAATACTAAAATCAATCCAATCACAAAATTAATCCAATCTAAGACTCTTGGATGTCAAAAGGATAGTCCAATCCTCTTATCTATCTCTTGGATGCCAAAAGGATAGTCCACCCTTTCCAATTCTTTGGGACGCCTAATGGATATTCCTTTCCTCGAATCTCTTGGACGCCAAAAGGATAGTGCACCTTTCTAATCCTTTGGCTCACCTAATGCATAGTCCTTTCCTCGAATCTCTTGGATGCCAAAAGGATAGTCCACCCTTTCCAATCCTTTGGGATGCCTAATGGATAGTCCTTTCCCCGAATCTCCTTGGACACCAAATGGATAGTCCACCCTTTTCAAAGACTATTAGACACCAAAAAGAATAGCCCAATGATCTCATCCAATCGGAGATGCCTAATGGATAGTCCGTCCAATCTCATGGACGCTGAATGGATAGTCCATTATGCATATCAAACTTTGGGACACCTAATGGATAGTCCACCAGATCAAAGGATCTTTGGGATGCCTAATGGATAGTCCTTCGATATGATAAACTCTTGGATGCTGAATGGATAGTCCTTCCATTTAAATCCCTTGGGACGCTGTCCCTATCAACCTCTAGGATGCCGAATGGATAGTCCATTGGTCACCTCAATTCCTAGGGTATCGAATGGATAGTCCTTCCTTTCAATCTCTTAGACGCTGAATGGATAGCCTATTGTTCATATCAAACACTGGGATGCCTAATGGATAGTCCACCCAATCTCTGCGAATGCCCAAAGGATAGTGCATTTCATCTAAAGGATCTTTGGACACTTAGAAGAAAGTCCAATGATCCTAATATCATTCATTTCGGCCTGCCAGGCTCATTTCAACATGAGCTAACATCTTCAAATTCGACTCTATGTCAAGACATCTCTGCTGGTTGCCAAGACGTCTATCCAACTCCTTGTTTTATCCAAGCCCATCTGAGATCCATTCATCCACACCATTCGACCGAGTTCTTTATTTACGTTCATTCAGAAGGATGCAAATCATCCTTTCTGACTGAACACAAATAAAGAAAGGGCAATTGTGGCACCCCATTTTTATCCTGGTCGACATAACAGGATAAGAATCCACATACATCTCATAAGGCCCCACTCTTGGCCAAATACATGGGAGGGACCAAAGATCCCGCACGCGTCACGCCTCCTTTAACTTCGGACCTAGCGCCTACCTAGGAATAACCCAAGAAGTAAGGAAACACAGTTGTAATGAAAAGCAATAGCAAGAGAGTAGACGCCCCACAAACTAAAGTGGACGCACCATGAACTGATACGGTTAAGCCACCCATAACATAAGGAAGGAATCGTAGGGACAAGGATGATACACGTGGTCGAATCTGATGCACTAATAGCCTCATGTGTAGCCTATAAAAGGCCCAAGTATAAAGAGAAGGGGGTCGAAAAAAAAATTGCACTAAAAAGTTGGGACTAAGAGAGAGACTTCCTTGAGCACAAACCTACTGTTAAGGCTTGAAGAGCATTCGAAGCACGACCTAGGTGGAAAAATCGGCGAAAGAAAAAGAGAGAGAACGACGTCAAAACTTTTGGATACCAAGTTAGCCATTGAGACTCCATAGACATATATTTCCCCAGGCCAGCATATATTAACTTAAGCATACCATAAACTGCGATTTATCTCCCGACCTACTAAACTTTGAACATCAAGCACCAGTCACATATACATATTAACCAATATGTAGTGGACCCCCAACCAGACCGCCCTTGGCTCCAGGTAGCCAAGATTTATGTTATCCCCAAACTCGGCATCATATACATCACAAATTACCTAGTTGACACCTCGCCCGATCGACTCCATCTCGACCGCCTTACCAAGACTAGTTGGCTGAGTTGGTCTCGGAGCCCTATGTCGAGTCGGTCTTGCCCCCTTCCTTTTCCAACACTTGTCCTTAGACTCTCCAACATTTACCCTTGAGCTTTTGGTCATAGCTGTTTCTAAACTATCGTCCATGCCCAACTCTTAATCCATCCCTTTTCAATGTCATGTAACTCCTGGATGTCTAATAGATAGTCCATCCATTCACACCCTCACCTAACCTATGGGTATCTTATTGATAACCCATCCCTTCCTAGTTTTCAAGCAAACACTTAGCACTCTCTCTCACACCTCTAAGCCGACTTCATCTCAGCCGACTCCATCTAATCACCCAGTTTACCCCTTTCCACTGTTATTTAGCCCATGGATGCCTAATGGATAGTTCATCTTCTCCTACTATCAAAATGAATGTATAACCCTGAAGCCGATCTCGACTCCCTTCTGTGCCTAGGCCAAGTCCCTCTCGGCACCTTTCTATCCTAGCGAAGCCGAGTTGACCTTCTTCCCATCTAATCATCTAATGCCCAGAACTACGTAAACTTTGATTCCTCTAACAAAATAGAGGTATGCAGGAGCAAAAGGCACACTCTTGTCATGTTATCCATCCCAAAAATCCTAAAAACATGTAGCGTATCCTTTATAGATAACACTTCATTCTTAGAAAGGTATTAACGAAATGTAAGAGTCATCTTCATTCATACATCTAGTTAGGGTAATTATCGTGTGATAGGCACATTAGGATACCCTATGATCCTTGCACGTAACCAACTTCCAAATCCATTTCTCTGATTCAAAAACCAGCCTTATCCATCCAAGGTTTCCTAGTGTTTCCAATGAAAAATACTAGTGGCAACTCCAATAAAGCTGAGTCGATCTTGGCACCTTTTTGATGATGTCTCGTTTATAGTCGTTTCAACGCACTTATCAAATACTAAAGCTAACTATAGTATAGTCAACCCTAGGTCATTTCTTCTCAAGGACACAGTGTGCTCAATTGTGATTTAGTGTCAAGTTAAACAATGCAGAATCTGAGATGTGAAGTGTTGACTCTCCTCGGTTGTAGCCGAGTCATGCTTGGCAGAGACCGAGGGGCAGACGGTCTCGGCAGAGATGGTCTCGGCTAAGACTATCCGGCCTGGTCTCGGCTGAGTACGACAGACGCTACAGAGGCGGATTACCTCTGTCTCAACCAGAAAACAGTAAAGAAAGCAGTAAACGGGGGAGTTGGGATGCGAGTAATGCAGAAAATAAACTAAGACTATGAATGCAGTAAATGTATACTACTGTTACTAATTATCTATTAGTATTATATAACTGTGTTCATGTTCAGTTCCATTAGTCCAAGTCCAGTCCAGATTCCACACTCCAATTCTCAGTCCATATCAGCCTTGGGTAGTCTTATGACGATCGCCAAATATTCGTCCATTGCCATACCGAGGATTTATGCAATCGCTACCTCATCAGTTGACAGGGATTAAGTTCAGAGCTGATTTTAGGTTCCCTATTAACAATCGTTAAATGGTTACCTACTATATTAGTTAAACCAGTTCCAATCGGCTTAGCTTAACATTGTTCACGTCTCAAATGCAATCGCGATTCAATTCGTGAATTAAAGAAGAGGAAGAGAACAGAGATATGAAATGCAGAATGAAATCGATTAACAGAATCAGAATACAAATACAGTGGTCCGAATTCAGGTGGATCCATCTTCCACGACGATCGCCATGGTTGATGGTGGTGGTTCACCTCCAGAAGCCTCGAGCGCCGAGGATCAGCTCCACCAGAAAGGCGTCAGTAGTCTGACGGTCCCCTCTCGGCAGACTTCGGCTTCCTGGATCTCAGACCTGCATTTCCTCGAGAGAAACGCCAATGCAGCACCGTGCACCACCAGGAATGAAAGGATGAGGGCGAAGAAGATGAAGTAATTGATGTGCGAAAAGAGTGAATTCAAAAGGACGTCTAAACAGTGCACAGCTCCTCCTATATATACACGAGCTATGATTAGCTAATCCTAACGAATCCTAACAGAATTACAATGCGAATGTCCTATTCTACCCCCTATGCAGATCTTCTCGTGACATGGCAGATTTCCAAGGAGTGACATGGCGATGAGCTGACGAGGTGGCCTCCAAGCTGGATAGCTGATGTGGACAATATACTTGGGCCACTCTTATTTGGGCTACAAGTCAAGGATTGCCGAGACGATTCTGACTCGGTAGGGATGGAGCCGGTCTCAAGGACGACTTCATCTCTGGGTCGGGACTCCCTTGTTGACTTTGGTCAACTCGGCTTGACCTGCAAAAAAGAAGAAGAGTTACTTTCATTAGCTAAGAAATCTAAATTAGCACAAATTTGTATTTTCTATATATTTGAGCTCATAAAATGAATCTTAGCTAACAGTTCATTCTTAACATAGAATAGTCTTGCAAACCTCCTTCTTAGGTGTCTAAAAGATGTATAAATTGTGACTCATCACACCCCCACACTTACCCTTTTGCACTCCTGGGCAAAATAAAATGAAAATCTGAAGGGGAGTTTTTAAAGATAGAAGAGAATTTTTCACTTGGCTTCCTTCAGTTTGACCGAGACAGAGTCGGCTCTCATTCACTCTGAGCTTGAGATGCTCTTTCAATCTGAAACTACTCCTTCTGTGCTCTAGGCAATTTAATGACCTGCGAATCTAGAGAAGACAACCAAGAGTGACAGAGCTTTTATTTGGACAGAGCACTCCCTTACTTCTCTCGTGCTTGGGCTTGTATTTACACTCAACATTCATGGAACTGAATTTACCACACTTTGACAAAGCTCTCTTTTTACACCTGTAAAAACACAGTTATGATCACTAGGACTTCTTTTTGGCTTGTAGCGAGGTTGGTTCATGGGGTGGATAATATATGGGAAAAACTGGTTTCAGGGCCCATGAGGAAAGAGAGGAGCAATGGGAGTAAGTTTAAATCAGCCCTGAGGTTACTCAGGATGCTGCCAATTTCTCCTTCTTGCTGCCACCAGCTCATTTTCTTTCCTTTTTCTTATACAATACATTTATGCAGCTGCTTTCTTTCTTTATTTGCTTCAGCTCAGATTTTCAGCTGCTGCTTTCCACTTTTCTTTTTTTTTTTTTTCTTTCGCTTTTTATTCCTTTATTGCTCTTTGAGCTTGGGAGAGTGTTGAACAACGTTTTGCTTCCTGGAGTTCCCCCACACTTGATCATGACTTACTCCCAAAACAATTCCAAAGCTCCTCTGCTCCCATAGGGTGAGGTTAATTCATGGTTTTTCTGGCCTTGGCTTGTAGTGAGCTGTCAAAAAAAAGAATGGTTAGTTAGGCTCAAATGGGGAAACAACAGATACATTTGTTCAGGTAGGCTTTATTTGGCTCAGGGCTCATAAGAACATGGCCTAGATCATGTCATTCCTGTATGTGAAAACAGTTGTATCCAGAGAGTTGAGGCAAAATGCAGAATGTACAGTTATCATGAATGCAAAAATTATACTAAAGAACAAGAAGAGAATGGCAAGATGCAAGCCATCCATATTTATAAGGCTCAAAATCTCACACAGGTTGTATCAGCTCTGACTCAAGGTTTGTCTTTTCAATTTTTCAGTCGATTACTGCCTAGAACACAAAAGTTTCATTCTCTTGAGCTAGAGAATTCTCTTGTCAAAGTTGCAGATATGCTTTCACTGACTTTATTCAAACTTTCAGAAACCAATTCAAAACTCTTTTCATGACATTCTTGTTATTGACAATCCACTTGGAATTCTTGTTCAGGAGGAAAAACAAAATTGAGATTTTAAATTCTGAAAAACGAGAGATTGAAAAAAAACAGAAAAAAAAATGAAATGAAATACGCAATACAAAGAAATAACAAGTAATTTAAACTAGCAGACTTAAAACTAACAGAGAATTAGAACTGGCAGAGTTCAGGATGAAGGGAATGAAAAGAGAAAAAATTGGAGTTCTTGGATCATCCCCCACCCCCACACTTAAAATTTGCATTGTCCTCAATGCAAGGGAGGGTCATCTGGAGCTGTTGGTTCCATCAATGATATGTCCTCCATTTCCGGAATGATTGACATTGGGCCTTCATGGAATGGCTTAATTTGGTGCCCATTGACCTGGAAGGTGCTGTTGTTGTGTTCGTCTTTTTAGCTGTACTGCACCATGGGGAAACACATTAGTGATAACAAAAGGCCCATCCCATCTAGAACGTAGTTTACCTGCAATGAGTTTAAGGCGTGAGTTAAACAGGAGGACTTTCTGGCCAACTCGGAATTCTTTTCTCAGGATCTGCTGGTCATGGAATCGCTTGATTTTCTGCTTGTAGATCCTGGAGTTTTCATATGCTTCCAAGCGGAGTTCATCTAGCTCTTGTAGCTGAAATTTTCTCTGCTCCCCTACTTGGTCATAGGCCAGATTGCACTTTGCTTAACAGCCCAAGATGCTCTGTGTTCTAGTTCCATAGGAAGGTGACAGGCTTTGCCGAAAATAATCCTGTAGGGAGACATCCCTAAAGGTGTCCGGTATGCGGTTCTATGTGCCCAGAGAGCATCCTCAAGGAGGCGGCTCCAGTCCTTCCTGCTGGGATTGGTCATCTTTTGCAGTGTTTTCTTGATTTCCCTGTTGAACACTTCTGCTTGGCCATTGGTTTCAAGGGGTGGTAGGCAGTAGCAATTCTGTGTGCTACTCCATATTTTTTGAAGAAGGGAAGCCATAGCTCTGTTTAAGTGACTGCCTTGGTCACTTATGATTGCTTTTGGCACACCAAACCGGCAGAAGATGTTGGACTTCAGGAAGTCCACTACTACTCGTGCATCATTGGTTCTGGTGGGAATGGCTTCTACCCACCTTGATACATAATCTACGGCCAGCAGAATGTATGAATAGCCATTGGAGACTGGGAATGGTCCCATGAAATCTATTCCCCAAACATCAAAGATTTCACAGAATTGGATGGGTTGTTGGGGCATTTCATGCCTTCTGTTCATGGCCATTCCTGCTTTTTGGCAGTTCTTGCAGGTGGAGACGAATTCATGCGCGTCTCTGAAGATGGTTGGCCAGTAGAGACCACAGTCTAGCACTTTCCTGGCAGTCCGAAGTGGATCCATAATGGCCGCCTCCAGGTGCCGAGGGCAGAACCGGAGGACCGAATTGAACTCGGCTTCAAGAATGCACTCATGATGACTTTGTCACTGCATAGTCTCCAAAGGTAGGGATCATCCCAAATGTAGTACTTGGCATCGCTTCGGATTTTATCCTTGTACAGCCGAGATGCCTCTGGTAGGAACTGAGATGTTGCCACAAAATTACAAATGTCAGCAAACCATGGTGAAGACGTTTTTATGTGCAGAAGGTGCTCATCTGGAAATTCATCTCGGATAGGCATCGGTTCACTTTCTTTTTTGGATTCTGCTTAGGTGGTCTGCTCAGAGTTCTCCGCACCTCTTTTATCTCTGATTTCAATGTTGAATTCTTGAAGGAGAAGCATCCACCGAATCGTCTCGGCTTGGCATCCGGCTTTCTTCAACAAGTATCTCAAGGCCGCATGATCAGAGAACACAATTATTCTAGTGCCGAGGAGGTATGGGCGGAACTTGTCCAGGGCATACACAATTGCCAATAGTTCCTTCTCGGTTGTTGTGTAATTCCATTGGCCGAGTCCATAGTTCGTGATGCATAAGCAATTACCTGCTTTTGGGAGGCCGACTCGGCTCTCTGGCCGAGAACAGCTCCTAATGCCGAGTTGGATGCATCACACATTAATTCGAATAGCAGGTCCCGTTTGGTGCTTGCAGAATGGGAGCTTGACGTGAGTCTGGTCTTCAACTCCTAAAATGCTTCGATACGGTGTTGATCAAAGTTGAATTCCACGCCCTTCCAGAGCAGCTTGGACAGAGGCAAGGCAAGTTTGCTGAAGTTTTTTATGAATCTTCTGTAGAAGCCTGCGTGGTCCTAAAAATGAGCGAACCTCCTCACGTAAGAGGGGTTTGGAAGGAAGATATGATGTCTATCTTGGCTCTATCTACTTCGATGCCTCTATTGGATACCAGATGACCCAATACTATTCCTTCCGTTACCATGAAGTGACATTTTTCAAAATTGAGCACGAGGTTTGTGTCAATGCATCTTTTCAACACCCTTGATAGATTATTCAGGCATGCATCAAATGAGTCAGCATATACGGTAAAATCATCCATGAAGACCTCCATGCAGTCCCGTAGCAAGTCCGAGAAGATACTCATCATGCAACGTTGGAATGTACTCTACAAGCATTGCACAGCCGAATGGCATGCGTGTATACAAAGGTACCAAATGGGCAGGTAAAGGTCGTCTTATGCTGATCTTCAGGTGCAATATGTATCTGCATGTAGCCCGAGAATCCATCAAGAAAACAGTAATGGGATCTCCCGCCAATTTTTCAAGCATTTGATCAATGAAAGGCGGAGGAAGTGATCCTGCGAGTTGCTTGGTTTAATCTTCTATAATCAATGCACACTCGCCAGTTGTTCTGAATCCTTGTTGGTACCCAGCTCATTCTGCTGGTTTTTTCGTGACAGTCAGCCTGGACTTCTTTGGCACCACTTGCACAGGGCTCACCCATTGGCTATCCGAGATGGGGTAGATGATCCTTCCGCAAGGAGCTTTGTGACTTCTTTCTTAACCACGCCCAGAGTGTCGGATTCAATCTTCTTTGCTGCTGCCTTATGGGCTTGATCTCCTCCTCCATTAACATTTTATGCATGCAGATGGAGGGGTTTATGCCAGGAAGGTCAGAAAGTTTCCACCCTATTGCCTTCTTATGCTGCCTTAGGACCTCCAATAACTTTTCTTCTTGCTCTTGGTTGAGATTGCTAGCAATAATAACCGGGAGTTGCTGTTCTTTGTCCAAGTAGGCGTATTTTTAAGTGACTCCCGGCAATGGTTTTAGTTCTATGGGTGGTGGTGGCAATGGAGATTTGTCAATATCTGAATTTGGATCCGACTGGCCGACTTGGTCTTGATTCGGCACTGGGTGTGCCGACATGATTTCGGCCTTTGATTGCTTCGGCCGGCTTGACTTCATGGGCTCAATCAACGTGGGAGTGGAGTCGGCCTTGGCTTGAGTTGGCCTTTCGAGTCGGATCTGGATGGAACATCAATGTTTTCCACAAGTGTGAGTTGAGTCTTCTTTGGCCGAAATGATCTCGGTGGGTTTGTCGGCCTTGGTTTCTTTGGCCGAGTTGACTATGGCTCCTTCATTGATTTCGGCCTTCTCCGGCCGAATTTGGTTCTTGACTGAAAAGATTGTTGCCAGCTGTGCAAATAAGTGTTGGTTAGTTTCAAGAACTTCAGCCTCTTCACTTTTCTCGAGCACTCCGGGTTTGTCCGATTGCATGCTTGGTTCATTGTTTTGAATAATTCGGCTTTGAATTCCAAGTCAGCGATGTCATCATATTCGTCCTCTGAGTTTGGAGAGGGTATGTACTTCTTTCTTTGTCGGCTTCTTCATAGATTCCTAAGCAACCGATAATATCAGTAACTTCAGCAAAATCTTCCATGCTTGCACTGCAGCTGTCTAGTTGAAGATATTCTTCAACCAGTTCTTCAATAAGGTCAATGCCAAGGAGGGAATGGTCATCGGGGGGTGCTTCATAGCTTGAAAATATTGAATTGCACGAGTGTCACCGAATTCCATTGAGAGAGTCCCAGAGTATACATCAATCTTTGTTCGTGCCGTCATCAAGAATGGTCTTCCCAGAATTAAAGTTGATTCTTTTCTCGGCTGTCTCATCCTCCATGTCAAGAACATAAAAGTCAGCTGGAAAAATTAGCTCATTAACTTGGACGAGAACATCCTCAAGAACACCTGGGGGCTGGACAATACTCCTGTTAGCAAGTTGAATGGTCATCCCTGTTGGTTCTAAATCTCGAAATTCAGGGACCTGTAGATTGATGCCGGCATGACATTGATTGAGGCTCCCAAATCCAGCATGGCATCGGCAAAGTGCATTCACCAATGGTGCATGGAACAGAAAAGATTCAGGATCTCTGCATTTCTTTGGCAGTGTTACTGTCCCCTGTGGTGGAAGTTTCGTTCTTAGTTAAGGCCGACACCACACCTCCAACCTCCACACTTCCTTTTATCTTCTTCCGCTTGTGTACACAGAGTTCCTTGAGGAACTTTGCGTCGGGGAACTTGCTTGATGGCATCAAGGAGTGGAATGTTGATTTCCACCTTACGGAACATCTTCAGCAACTCGTCATCCGACTCTAGCTTTCTTGCTTTGAAGTGGGCCGAGATGGAAATGGCAATGGAACAACTTTTTCTGGCCGAGACCGTAGGTCGGCATTATGCTCGAGTCGGCTTCTAGTGATCTCGGCATCTGCTGCAGTGTAGGTTGAGGTAGTTCTTTTCCACTTCGGAGAGTGACTACACTGGCGTTACCTCTCGGATTTGGAATGCTTTGAGAGGGGAGATTGCTAGATCCTGCTGAGTTAAGTTGGCTCACTGTGTTAGCTAGCTGACCAATTTGCATTTTGAGGTCTTGGATGGTGGCGGTCATATTTTCCTGAAACTGCATGTTGCTGGAGCTCACGTGATTGCTGGAACTCCAGATTATTGGTTGCAAGTTGCTTCATTAGGTCCTCCAGAGATGGAGAGTTGCCTTGAGTAGGCACTCTCTGCTGTTGTTGTTGTTGCTGAAAAGGTGGTGTTGGGTATTGCTGAGTCGGTTGTTGATAACCCGTTTGCCGCTGATAAGTGTTTGGTGCGGATCCGAATTGTTGGGTTGCATATGGCCCTTGATTCGGTCCTGGCCGAAATGGTTGTCTCCCATGCTGCTGGTTATCAAACGCCCGATTCCCCGATACGGCTGCTTCCATAAAATCTGAAATCCACCTATGGCTCCAACATTTTCTGGCTGGTATTCCGACTCGGTTTCTTGGAGAGTGGGGCACATATATTAGTGGGGTGCTCCACGGAAGTACATATGCCACATAATTTTGCTGCCATGGCGGGTTGGTGTTGTCCAATAGCAAGCTGTCTCACCAATGATGTCAACTCGGTCAGCTGATTCTCCAGCCTCTGATTGGAAGCTGCACCTATTTCATTCACCATCGGGATTGACTTGGCCCTCGATTCGAACTGCTGTGTATTACCAGCCATGTTGGAAATCAGGTGCCTTCTTGCTGCTGGTGTCTTGTCCATCAAAGCTCCACCACTTAGCTGCATCTATCATACTCCTGTCCATTAGAGATAGTCCTTCATAGAAATATTGGATCAGTAGCTGTTCGCTGATCTGATGATGTGGACAGGTGGCGCAGAGTTTATTAAACCTCTCCCAGTATTCATGTAATATTTCACCTGTATGCTGCCTTATCCCACATATCTCTTTTTCTCGATGGTCGCAGTTCTGGATGCCGGAAAGAACTTCTCCGTGAATGCACGCTTCATGTCTCCCCGTGTGTTGAAAAGGGCCGGGTGAAGGTACAGCCAATCCTTTGCTGCCCCATCCAGGGAGAATGGGAATGCCTTCATCTTGATATAGTCCTCCGATATCCCCTGCGGCCTCATGGTAGAAAGCAGACCACATGGAACTCTTTTCAGGTGCTTTGGGGGTCTTTCTCCGCAAGACCATGAAATTTGGGCAACAGTGTATAAGACCAGATTTCAACTCATATGTTTTGAGCTGGCTCCAGCTGTGGGTATTGGATGCACCGGGGTTGATACACCACGCCTGGAGTAGCTAACTCCTTCAACGCCCTATCATTATTCTCCATTCGCCCTGATTCTTAAAAAAAACGTTAGAACTAGACACAAGATTATCAGTACAAAGCTGGTTAGAATTAGCTACAGATTCTATATCAGCACGACTATTTACTACAAAGTGTTCCTAATTTTTCGTAATCTACGTAAGGTTAACTCTATTTCTGGGTCAAAAACAGTCAATGGATCAGTACTACTCCTAGTCATGCATCATGCAGATTATGCAGAAAAGAAAGATGCAGTAATGTATGCAAACAAACTGCTACCTCTAAGTACCACAAAATGGTTTTACACAGAAAAATTATTGATATAGGGCATGCTTTTTATTCAGTTCCAGAAACAACAAAAAAAAAAATAGACAAATTCAAAATACTCAAGACTGACTTACACTTCACAGACTGGATTCGACCTTACTTAGCTTGGCACACGAAAAACACAAAAGAACTTTGTCCCAACAACGGCGCGCCAATTTGATGATGTCTCGTTTATAGTCGTTTCAACGCACTTATCAAATACTAAAGCTAACTATAGTATAGTCAACCCTAGGTCATTTCTTCTCAAGGACACAATGTGCTCAATTGTGATTTAGTGTCAAGTTAAACAATGCGAACCGAGATGTGAAGTGTTGACTCTCCTCGGTTGTAGCCGAAGTCATGCTTGGCGAGAGACGAAAGCAGAGACGGTCTCGGCAGAGATGGTCTCGGCTAAGACTATCCGGCTTGGTCTCGGCTGAGTACAGATGACGCCACACGAGGCGGATTACCTCTGTCTCAACCAGAAAAAACAGTAAAGAAAGCAAGTAAACGGGGGGAGTTGGGATGCGAGTAATGCAGAAAATAAACTAAGACTATGAATGCAAGTAAATGTATACTACTGTTACTAATTATCTATTAGTATTATATAACTGTGTTCATGTTCAGTTCCATTAGTCCAAGTCCAGTCCAGATTCCACACTCCAATTCTCAGTCCATATCAGCCTTGGGTAGTCTTATGACGATCGCCAAATATTCGTCCATTGCCATACCGAGGATTTATGCAATCGCTACCTCATCAGTTGATGGGATTAAGTGCAGAGCTGATTTTAGGTTCCCTATTAACAATCGTTAAATGGTTACCTACTATATTAGTTAAACCAGTTCCAATCGGCTTAGCTTAACATTGTTCACGTCTCAAATGCAATCGCGATTCAATTCGTGAATTAAAGAAGAGGAAGAGAACAGAGATATGAAATGCAGAATGAAATCGATTAACAGAATCAGAATACAAATACAGTGGTCCGAATTCAGGTGGATCCATCTTCCACGATTTATCGCCATGGTTGATGGTGGTGGTTCACCTCCGTAAGCCCTGAGCGCTGAGGATCAGCTCCACCAGAGTGCGTCAGTAGTCTGATCGGTCCCCTCTGGCAGACTTCGGCTTCCCAGTCTCAGACCTGCATTTCCTCGATCGAGAGAAACGCCAATGCAGCACCGTGCACCACCAGGAATGAAAGGATGAGGGCGAAGAAGATGAAGTAATTGATGTGCGAAAAGAGTGAATTCAAAAAGGACGTCTAAACAGTGCACAGCTCCTCCTATATATACACGAGCTATGATTAGCTAATCCTAACGAATCCTAACAGAATTACAATGCGAATGTCCTATTCTACCCCTATGCAGATCTTCTCTCGTGACATGGCAGATTTCCAAGGAGTGACATGGCAGATGAGCTGACGCTGAGGTGGCCTCCAAGCTGGATAGCTGATGTGGACAATATACTTGGGCCACTCTTCGCTGGGCTACAAGTCAAGGATTGCCGAGACGATTCTGACTCTAGGGATGGAGCCGGTCTGGCGGGGACGACTTCATCTCGGTCGGGACTCCCTTGTTGACTTTGGTCAACTCGGCTTGACCTGCAAAAGAAGAAGAGTTACTTTCATTAGCTAAGAAATCTAAATTAGCACAAATTTGTATTTTCTATATATTTGAGCTCATAAAATGAATCTTAGCTAACAGTTCATTCTTAAGCATAGAATAGTCTTGCAAACCTCCTTCTTAGGTGTCTAAAAGATGTATAAATTGTGACTCATCACTTATCCAACCAGACTGCAAACCTTATTCCTTCCCAGAAGGAACTCAGTCTCGATTTTCATTTCAGCTTACAGCCTCGCGTGATGATTTAGGTTGCGACACAAGGTAAAATTTTTCTTGAAAGTGGTTAATCGAGTTGAGAAACCCTTAGAGTAGATGGATTGTGGTCTTGAACACATTTGAGATATAATTTCTTGAACTAATGTTGTCAACATGTCTTTTGGTGCAATAACATATTTTTCAAGGCAGAACACTAGTTAGCTGGAGTTCCAAAAAAATCTCAAAACCTCACAATCGTTGTTTTACCAAAACTCATTTAACCAATAGGTAAAAGAGCCCATAATATTCCTTGTACAAAGAAACCTTCCAGACCATTGGTCGTTAAAGTCCCTTTTGATGTTTGGACAAAAGTCCCAATCCAAAATCCTATATACATGCATGGATGACCTTGAAGGTCATTTGAGCTTTAGAAAAATTGCATCCTTCTCCTTCGATTTTTGTTGTAACGTTCTTTGTTACTATAGCAATCCTATTAAATATATTTAAAAAAGACTACTTATAACTACAACTTTAAACTAGTAAAATGGTCCAAAATAATATCTCAATAATATTAAAATGGAAATAGTAAATCCTTAAGTAAATAAGAGCATTATTCTCAAATCTAGATATAAACACGACCAAAAGAAATAGTAAACATAACAACTCAAGTAGCCATATCAGCCCTTTACGTAAAAGGAAAAAAACTAAATAAACTAAAAAGCAAAATAAGACAAACTAAGAAGGAACTAAATCTTCAAGTCCCTTTAGTCCTAAATGTGTCATCCTCGTCCTCTAATAATCCTAGTGAATTAAACAGGTTAAAGAAGTTTGAAAATGATGTTGCTTTCAGCCAGCACGATAACTAGAAAATTCAGTCATGGTACCTACTAATCCAAGGTAGAGTTTTCTTAGAGCACAAATAAATTAAATAATTTAAATAATAATATGATATCATCATCTAGTCACATAATAAGAGACACAAACAAGAGTTATAAATCTAAAAATAATTACAACTATAGTCATGATTCCCATAATAATTTAACTTGAGTCTTCGATTCTCAGAACCTAAGTAAATCCGAGATTCACTTATTTTGTTGATTCCCATAATCATTGTTAGTCCCAAAATCACTTTGAATCCTATATTCACTAATCATTTTGGTTCCCAAAACCAGTGTGAGTCCTTCAACCACTATGAATCCCAAATTCACTAAGGTTTAATAGCTCATGTACATGCAATTGTCTCCCACTACCTTCTCCATATCAAGTGAATATATCTCATATCTCATCCAAGATATAGATATTTTTAACAAACTAGAAGTCTCATTTTGAATGGTAATATCTTTTATCCTATTCCCATAATAGAATTTCTACCGTCATTCCTTCCCGAGAGGTAATGACCGACTCTAATGATAATAAGTTTTGGTAATGGTTGGTAATTGGGCTCTCAATCCTATCACAATTAAAATATTTATCAAAAAAATAACTCCAATTGAATTTTAACAAATGACTAGATCTCCTTAAAATACACAATTTTATTATCAAAACCTTAAAAGAAACTATATTTCCCAAAATTACTACATCAAACACCACAATTAGGTTACAACAAATTCCTAAAACTTCGTTAACAGGAGCTCCAAAGAAATCATGAATGCATACCATGGAAGTTTAAAAGATGTTGTTCTACTTACCTTGAACAAATGCTAAAGGATTGTCTTCTTAGTACGGTAACATCTCCTGAATTCCTCTAGCTCTTTATTCTTTTTTCTTCTAAGTGTGTGCTAAGTTATCTAATTGTAAAAATAACTTCACTTTCTTTCTTAGTCTTTGTGCATGTAACCTAGTATTTTTTTATATTTACTATTATTTTTATTTTACTTTATTTTGAAACTATTTATTATTTAAATTCAAATACACCCACGTTGGTCATTCTCTACTTGAATTTTGCTAAGTGAGAACATGATACCCACACAAATTCCCTTTTCTTTTTATTATATATTTCTGTTAACATTTTTTTTTTGTTTTCCTTTATAACTATTAAATAATTTTAACAAATCTTATTATAACCACTTTCCATTTCAAATTTCATAATAACCTAATCTTTTACTAACTAAATAAAATATATAGCTAAATAATTATTTTTAAATTTTAAGATGTTACATTTGTCATCTCTCTCACCTAGCTTGGAGACCAAGTTGTTGATCAAGTTTCTACTTCCCTAAAGTTTTCTATTCTTTTGTCTTTAACCAAGTAAGGGAAGATTCCTTTATATTTTTGTTGTTATATGTTGTTGAAATGTTGTTGTTGTATGTTGTTGAAGTTATCTATTAAATGTTTAGAGTTGCGTGTGTAGGCATCTAGGCTTGGTAGCCATTTTTATGAATTTTGAAGTTTTATGTGAAAATTTGAAACAATAATGATTCTATGAATGCATGTTGAATTTGTTGTTATTTTCATGTTGGGATGTTGTTGTTATATTATTCTAGAGTTGTTGACATGATTATATGTTGGTTTGGTTGAGTTTTGGAAATTTTTAATGATTTGAATGTTGTTATTCTAGGACATTCACTAGGCGGGCCCTTGACTTGCTAAGAAAATCCCTATTTTTTGAATTTATGCTGAAGATTCGCTAAGTGAGGGGGACTCTTGCTAAGCAACCTTGTTTTTTTCGATAGTTTTTTTTTTGGAAAATCATGAGTTTTTGTTAAGCAAGCACTTGACTCATTGGATGAGAGCTCAAGAACTAGATGAAGGCTCGTTAAGTGAGCACCTTAATCACTAAGCGAAGCCATGGAAACAAAGCAAGAAAACTTCTTATTGGACAAGTCTTGTATTTCACTAAGTGAGACTTTGAGGGGCTCTTTGTGGCTCCTCTTGTTAGTCAACAAAATTCCCTCGTTGAACAAGTTTGAGGTTGAGAGTATCAAGTCTTTGTGACTTCATTCGCTAGGGGAGACATCCCACTTGATAAGCGAATTAGAATTGAGTTTTAAAGGATGCTTTTTATGGCTCCTCTAGCTAGGCGAGGATAACCCCTCATTGGGTGAAAGTGTATGAGATTTTAGGAGTTAGGTCATTATGCATGACTCATTGGGCAAATGATACATTCATTAGGTAGTTAAAACCTAGTATGAGCTCTTTGTGGCTTCACTGGTTGGGCAAGGCTAGGAACTTGTTTAGCGAGTGCACGTTATCTAAGAAAGTACTCTCTCTCTATGGGTAAAATTCGCTAGACGAGAGATCTCACTCCCAAGGAAAATAAAATGACAGTGAGAAATTTTGTTATGCTAGAAAACTAAATTCTTTGGACTAATTATAACTTTTAAAAGACTTAATTAATGTTATAAAAGATGAATTGGCTAGGATGGTGTAAAAGAATGAAGTGAAACCTATGTAAGATGAAGATCATAAAACTAGTAGTAATGCTATCCATAAAACCTCCTCAATGTTGTAGAGTAAGTTATTGGCCTTGCTTTTAAGGATTTAATTGGTGAACCATTCCTTGTTGTTAAGGTGATTTTAGCTTGCCTTAAAGGTGACCGTATTGAGATGGTGGATACATGTTGCTAGTGTCCATGTTCAAGAAAGTTGGAATTGATCTTGGAATATTGTTGTTGTTAAGTTTATCTACAAACTTTATTAACTAGTGGGCATGCAAGTTGTTGGACCACCTTGACTTTGTGGAGTCCATGACTAGTGCTAGATTAGGGTGAACATCTTGCAAAGCTTTCAACTATGGAAAGTTACTACCCATGTATAACCTATCTCGACCTATACTCTCTCCAAACTACAAGATTATGTTATCTTTCCCTAATACTAGATGAAGGTAAGTTAAGGAAGTGACAAAAGTTATCACTTATCTTATAAATCTCCATGGATTAGAAGTAGTGTGTGTGTGTGTATATATATATATATAATTGTTGAATTGGGTGAATATACTATTTTAGATGTTGACTATATTTGTTAAAATGATGCTCGTTATTGAGGAATGTGATATTTGTGATAATTTGTTATCATGTCATACATGTATGATGTTTGTTGTGTTTATCGCTTGAGTGTTAAGATATAAGTGTAATCTAGCAAAAGCTCACCCTTATGTTTATTTCATCTATGAATGATTATGATGACCTCGAACGATGTGTTCTTGAGAGCAAATGTCAAGGCCTTTGCAGAGTAGGAATGTGTTTGCCCTTTTTAAGGAATAAAGTGTACATTAGTCACTTTAGCATCAGGTTTGGAGTGACCACAATGGGCCCAAGCGAGCCATGGAAGATTGATCTTCTCTAGCAAAGGGCATGGTATCGAGGAATGGTAATCTTGGAATACATGCAAGTTGGTATTCCATGCTTCACCATCTCAATTTTTACCCACTTAAGGTTTTGATTGCCAATAGCAGTCGTGTGGAGCCAACCGATGAACCTAACGAGAGACAAGCTCACCAGAAACAATAGTTGCCATCTCTCTTGTCCTAGTCTTTATCCTTCCTACTTCAAGACTATGCCCTCAGAGCCAACAATGAAGGTAGAGTCTGTTTGTCCATACCTTTATCACCATAATGATGTTATTCTTGTTATTTTTGTAAGGACCAACTCTTAGGCTGTTTTGGTTATCCCTCACCCCCCCCCCTTTTTATGTATCTTTTGTTTTGGGGTAATTTATTGTAAGGTCTTAGCTTCAGTTGTATGTTTTGACAGTTCTTTTATACGTGCCAAGTGGAATGAGCTTCTTGTTAAAATCCAAAAACAATGTAATTATTTTTCAGTTCTTTCGCACACACAAACACACGCATGCACGCACACACGCAGACACACACACAGTTATCTCGCTAGTGAGTATCATGAAAAGAAAAATTATGTATCATTTTTAGTATTAAAATACTTCAAGATCTTATTAAAATTAATCTTTTGTGTGTTAGTATAGTTTATGTTTACATGTTGTGTTGGCCATGAGTTCTTAATCTTTGTCAACCTATAGTAAAATTAATACATTTAATCTTTGTTGTATGTTATTGTGAATCTTAGGTAAAAAAATTTCAAGGCCCGTTTAAGATGATTTTTAGTTGCAAGTTTTAAAATTTTAAAAATTCAAAACCACTTTTTAGATTTTTTTAGTTTTAAAAGTTAATTTTTAGTTTCAAAAAAAACGTTTCTTTGGAAATTCTCTATTTTAATAAAATAGGTTTAAGTTGTGTTTGCATCTTGGTAGCAATAGTAGCAGTGATAGATAGAATGGGCAAAATAGGTCTAGCCTGACCCAACGGATCGACTTGGTAGTTTGAGGGATCAAGCTGACTTAGTCTCTAAAAATTGTGACCTAGGAGGACTAGGCCAATTTAGTCTAGCCTGACAACCTAATGGACTAGACTAGGCCCATAAATTATTGTCCTGAAATGCATTGAACCTATTTTAATTTGCACTTATTTTTTAATTTTCCCTTTAAAAACTATAGAATATATAGGAAAAAAAGAAATGGGCTAATTTGGTCTGACTTGATGGGCTACAAAAATGCAAACTATTTAGTTTTGGGTTAAGCTTGCCTAGTTTTGCATCTTCGCCCTGTCAGGCGAACTGAGCCACCTATTTTTCCAACTATACTGGTAGCAATCTCGATGATGGTAGTAATAATGATAATAGTGCTAGTAGTGGTGTGAATGAATGTGGTAGTGGTACTATGGGGGTAATGGTGGTGGTGGTGGTAGTGGTGGACCGCTGATGTTGGTGTTAATAGTGGTAATGATAGTAGTTGTAGTAATGGTAGTGAAAAACTTATGATGTTGGTGCCAATGATAGTAATGGTAGTGGCAGCAGTACTGGTAGGGTAGTGTAGTAGGAACGGTGGTGGTAATGGTAGACTACTAATGTTAGTGGTGGTGTGATAAACGTTGAGTTGGTTGTCACTTCTCCTATCAAAATACTAGATTTTCCTAAGCTAAGTAGTACAGGTTCAACCTAGGTCATTCTTCTCAAGGACACTTTTGCTTCTATATTTCTAAGGTTTAAGTCTGTTAAAGATTACTCACTGACTGTATGGGAAGCAAACTCTAACAAGGAAATGGAAATGGGGTTTTACAAGGAAAAATAAAGTTTTCAAGAAATGTAAAGATCTAACTAAAGAATGTAAAGATTAAATGCTAAGATTATTTAAGATTATTAAGACACTTTTGACATATTTATCTGCTCACTGTCTTGATTTATCAATTGCTGATTTTAATCCTAATTCTACTATGTCACTAATTTCTCATCAATCCAATACCTATGATGATCTCCGAAGATTCATCGTGTGCTAACTGATGACTTACATAATCACCACTTCGAGTTTGGAAGGAAATACATGCTTGATTGATGTAGATTATCAAGAATTTATCTATTTTGTTGTTAGAGTGGTTCCGATCGGCCCCTAGACTAACGTGCTCTAATTCTTACTGAACACAATCATGAATACGCAAGAATAGATTATGCTATATAAATCTAACATGGTAACAACAACATTACAGCCATTCATTAATTTAACCTGGATCATGTATAGGGAAAAACAAGAATGGATTAACTTCCTGCGAAAATCGCCACAGTAGTTGCAGCATTCCACCTCTAATGAGCAGGTACTAAGGGATTAAATCACTAAGCAGTGTGTTAGCTTGCCCTAACAGTCTCCTCTTATCAACCGGTTACTACCCAGACTTCGGTCTGGCACCTACTCGATCGACTAGGCACTTCTTGAAGCACCATGGAACAAAGAGGTGTGAAGTGAACTTGGTTGTTTTGGGACAAACAGTGTATCTGGAAGCCTAAGTGTGTGTGTATTGCTTTGTTTTTCTCATTGTTAACCAATGAATGTAATCACACATTCTTATTTATAAGCATATCCTAACTATCTTTATAACCATAATAATTGAAATAATAAATTTAACTACCTGACTAAATAGAAATACCAGAAAAACAATCCTAACTACTTTCCTAACTCCCATGTGTTTAATTATTTCTCATGTGCTTGGATCTTGCTTTTGGCAGAGTCGACCTTCTAGCGCCGAGACAGATCTGGTTCTAGATGGGAGTCAGTTCTACTTTGTGGTTGGCCACGGAGTCAGTCTTGTGGAGTCGGCTCAATCTGGCCAAGACACTCCTCGTTGACTTTGACTTCATCTGGCTCCTCCTGTGACCTGCAAAAGAAGACTTCATATTTCTATTAGCTAAAATCAATGAATTAGCCTAGGTTTGTATTTTCCTTAGTTTATTCTTGGAAATCTAAATCTTAACTAATACATGATTCTTAACCACAATTTATATTCTATTTCACCCATCTTAAAGACCTACTAAGGGGTATAAACTATGTACTATCATACTCTTACACTTACTTTTTGCACTCCTTGGCAAAATCAAAGTTTTAGTTAGGAAAGTTTGAAAACAGAAAAGAAACAAACAATCAACCAATGGATTTGTGAGAGGTATTTGTGAACTTTAAATGAATTCGTCAAGAGATAAACAGTTAAGCATACATTTATCCTGGTTCCAAACTTCCAACCAACTATGAAAATCTTTTCTCTCCATCCAATTTTAAATAAGTAACAATGAAATTTTTCCAAGCCTCCACCAAATACTGGGAGAATTCTCACCGGATATTCTCTGTTTCTCTCAAGTGTCTAGGCTTGTGTTTTCACTCAACATCGTATGTTACCAGCACTTTCAAACTTTGAATAGCATCTTTGTTTTTACTGATTAAACATGCATGCTCTAATGACCATTAGGACTTTCAGTTGGGGTTGTAACGTGTCAGGGTAAAGGTGGGATATAAAGGATGTAAGTGAGTTTCTAAAGAACCTAAAGGGAATAAAGGAGCAATGGGGAGTAAGTCATATAAGTATGGAGAATTGACTCCAAGATACTATAATTCTTTGCTTTACGATACCCATTTGGCTCTTTACTTTTTAGCCTTTATTTTTTTCTTTTTTCTTCTCACTTTTTCGATCTCCTTTTCCTTGGACTTTTGTGGCATTTTAGGCTTCACTTTTGGAACCCTTTTACTTTTGATTGCCGCATCTTATTCATCCACTATTTTCACCCTTTTTCTTTATTTTATTTTTTCACAACCCATTCCTTCCTTCTTTTCTGCTGTTTGGGCCTCACTTCGGTACATTTCTTCTTTGTACCTTCTTCTCGTAGGTTCCTTCAATATCCCTCCCCCCACACTCATTGTGGATCTTACTCCCAAAACAATTCCAATGCTCCTTAGACCCCCCTAGGGTAAAGGTGAATCATGGGTTTTTCCAGCTATTGGCTTGTAATAAGCTATTAAATCCAAAAGAAAGTTACAAGTTCAATGGGGCTAACAAGGGATTTATATTGCAAGGTGGGCTTTATTTGGCCAGTGGTTTCATATAAGAAAGAGGGACTAGATCATTTCATTATTGCATGTAAGTTAGATAGTATATACAGAGTCAAGGTAAAACCTAGAGTAATCTAACAACATAGATACAAATTCACACATAAGAAAAGAAGGAAATGGAATGATGATGCCATTTTTATATACTTCGGCTCAATAAAAAAACCTCACTGAGTTATATTTTCTATCACTTTCGATTTTAACTCAGAGAAATTTTCAATCACTTACTATATAACGATGCAAAGGTTCTCTTTTCATGTCCAATTGAACAATTCTTTTACCTAAGACTACGTATTGCCTATTCATGCTTTATCCTACCTAAAGAAATTCATCTAAGTTTTCAAGGAAACTTTTTTCTCGCATTCAAACATGACAAAAATGGAAAACACTTAACAGAAACAAAACGATAAAAAAATGAACAAAATGACACACAGCAGAGTCGACATAGACACACTTGAAATCAAACAACAGACCGAGATGGAGTTGGCACAAACCCAATCCCGGCATGAAACTGGAGGCTCAGACTCGATCGAAAACTTGGAGTCAGTACATGGCAAAACAATATAGAAAAAAAAAGAATGAAAAACTTTAGCAAACTTATTATCAACCTTATTCCCGACACTTCCCCCCTCCCTTGAATTTTGCATTATCCTCAATGCAGCTATGCATTTGGGGACTCGAGGACTTCATCTGGTGAGTCCTTAGGAATGACTGACTCTATCAATGTGATGATTTCTACCTCACCCATGGTCGAATTTAGATTCGGACCTTCATAGTAGGATTTTAGTTGGTTCCCATTGACCTTGAATGTGTTATCATTTGCTTCATCTCTCACTTCTACTACGGCATAAGGAAAAACATTAATTACAACAAATGACCCGTCACACTTGGAACGAAGCTTATCGGCAATGAGTTTTAACCTAGAATTGAAACAGAATACCTTTTGGCTGACACTAAACTCCTTTCTTAATTCTACTATCATGGAAATGTTTTACCTTTTCCTTGTAGATTTGGGAGTTCTCATAAGCTTCCAAGCGTAACTTCTCCAGCTCCTTCAACCGTACTTTTCACTCTTGGCCGGCTTGGTCATATGCCATATTGCACTTCTTGATTGTCGACTCACTCTCGGCAAAGACTGATCTGATTTGGTCTCGACATAGACGAATCCAACACGATCTTGGCTAAGCACAGACTCGAACGCAATAGAGTCGGACTGACTCGGTTTCGGATGGATGCGACGGAGTCGGACTGACTCAGTCTCAAACTTCTTTAAAAGTAGTAAATAGGGGGGGTTTGTGTTTAAATGCATAAAATAAACTAAGTATTGAAAGTAAACTAAACTACGCTAAACTAATCTATACTAACTATTGTTCCAATTCGAAAATCAACACACAACAAGTTGTCATTCTTACTTAGAATTATACTCTGAATCAACCTTAGATTCTTACGACAATCGCCAAAAATTTGTCCATTGCCATACCGAGGATTTACACAATTGTTACCTCATCAGTTGGCAGGGAGTATGTACTTGGTTGATTTTAGGTTCTCTACCTAATCAGATTATTAAACCAGTTCCAATCGGTCCTAGTCTAACGTGATCTACTCCTAACATTGTGCAATCGTGGCAAAGTTGAAGCAGATTAAAATGTAGGAATTATAATCAAGAGACAAAATTGCAAACCAATCATAATATTGAAAAGAGAATTGAATACAAAGGTAAGAATTCAGTGTTCTCCAGGGAGTCCGCCTTCCACAACGATCACCTTGGAAGGACGGCAATGGTGCACCAGTGATTGCCAAACGTTGAGGTTTTCATCCACTGGAGTGCGTCGGCTATACCGAGCGATCACCTCTGATCGCTTCCAACTTCCCAAATCCTGGTCCTGTACCTCCTCGATCGAGAAAGACACCTTATTCATGTACCACCGTGCTAGCTTGGAATGTCTGCAGTTGCTGACGGCACTAGGTCTAGAATTCACTATTTTTCCACACCGAAGACGTGGCCTAGCGTGCTTTATTTATACACAAGCTGGCTAAATCCAAATCTAATCCCACAAAATTGCTGATTCCTTGATCCCTGCAAATTTCTTGCTCAGTTACCTGAATTACATATTTTCCTAATCCGAACATATTACAAATTTGAGTTACTGATCACAGATTTCTTAATCCTAGGAGATTACATATTCTTCAATCCTAGGAGATCACAAATTCCTTGATTCTAGCATAATCATATCTACATACAGATTCCTTAATTCTAGGATAATCAAATCTGCATTACAGATTCCTTAATTTTAGCATAATCATATATGCATTCTTGCCGGAGTGATTTTGGCCACTGAAGTCAGCTTGGGCCGGGATGCTCTCGGCTTCTACTGGGCCGAGATGCTCTCGACTTCAGGCCTGCAAAACAAGTTCAATCTTTTGTTAGTTAAAATCCTTATTTTAGCATAGATTTATATTTTTCCTATTTCTAGGTCCATAATTTGAATCTTAGCTACGACAGGACTCTAATCACTAAACAATCTTAATAATACCCGTCTTAAGCCCTTGTGAGGTGTATAAAATATGACTTATCGGACCCCCACACTTACACTTTTGCACTCTTGGGTAAAATCAGATTTCAAGGAAATTGAGAGAGGAAATATGTTTTCAAATGAATTTTTCAAGTTTGACAAATAGATCAAGCATGCAATCATCCTAGAATTCATATTTTCAATCAATCTATGAGAGTTACTTTCTCCACACCTAAAGCAAATAAGCAGCTTGCAAACATTAAAGAGTAATCGAGAAGTAACCAAGCTCTCTCTCAAGGGGTATTCTCTGAATCTCTCAAGTGTTTGGGATTACGATACACTCAAACATCCCATCCAACCGGCACAACCGAACTTTGACTAGCCTCTCCTTCTGCACTTCAAAATCACATGCAATCATGATCATTAGGACTTCTTGTCAGCTTGTAACGTGGCCAAGGTCAAGGGTAGGATACAGAATGGTAAGTGAGCTTTAGTAACCATAGGGAAGGGAGGAGCAATGGGGAATGAGTTCGCAGCATGGAGGGAATCCCCCAGGACACTGCGGTTTTATTAAGAGCATTCTTGCTCACTTATTTTCTTTCCCTTTTTCCATTTTTCTTTTCTTCTTTTTCTCACTTCTTGTTTTTGCAGCTTTATGCTGTATTTTTGCTTCAGCTTATAACTTTTGGTTGCTTTCCCTTTCTTGTTTCATCCAGCACTTGTTTTTCTTTCTTTTCTTTTTCAACCTCTTTTGGATGCACTATTCTTGCTATGTCCCTAGGTATCTCCCCCACGCTTGAACGAGACCCACTCCCAAAACAATTATAAAGCTCCTCTGTCCCCATAAGGTTGAGGTTGATCATGGTTTTTTGGCTTTTGCTTGTAATGAGCTGTCATATTAGAAAAAATGGTTATTCAGGCTCAAAGAGGATAAACAAGGGATAAAGTTTGCATGGTAAGTCCATTTGGCTCAGGGCTTAATAGAAACATGGCCTAGATCATATAACTCCTGCATGCGAAACGAGATGTATCTAGAGAGTCAAGGCAAAATCTAGAGTAACCAGTCATCATGAATGTAAATATCACATAAGAAAGGAAAGAATGGCAAGATGTAAAGCCATTATGTATGTAGGGCTCGAAAATTCTCACACAGATGGTTGCTCAATCATTGAAGGTTCCTCTTTTTTAGTTTTTCAATCACTCAATTCCCAAAGATGTAGAAATTTCATTCCCTGTCAAGTTTGAAAAATCTTTCCTCCAGGGTCATGCACTGCCTCTTACTGTTTCATCCAATCCAAAAGAAAATCCATTTTTTTCGAAACATTTTTCTTGGCAATCAGAATTCAGAATTTAGTTAAGGGAAAACAAAATAAAATAAAAATGAAAACCAAAATTGAGCAAAACTGAAGTTGGTCCGGACCCGGCAGAAATGGAACCAGGACTGACACAAACTCAAGAAAAATAAAAATAGTAGAATCGAAATAAAAAGAAAAGAAACAAAATGAAATAGAACAGGAAAAAAATAACAAAACCAAACAATATGTCACCCTCCTAAGGAACACCCCCCCCCACACACACACACACATACTTGAATGATGCATTGTTCTCAATGCAAAGCATATGTTCGCAAAGGAAGGGGTGAAATAGAAAGACTGCTTTTTCAGGGGTGGAAAAAATATGCAAAATCTGATATCCATTATTTTTTCTCCGCTCCTATTATCTACAGCTTAGGGGAGCTTTCTCCTCATCCATTTTGATAGTTTCAACATGATATCCTCTAGTAGCTTCTCTACAGTATTGCCTATAACTCCTACACTGGGATTAATGTCATTGCTGCTTTTCACATACAAAGAAGATTTAGTTAATCTAGTACAGGTACACTCGCAATTAACAGAATTCTGAAAATCCATATTTCCAAAAAATTCAAAGTGTTTAGTCAATTCAAAATGCAAATTTACTAAGGAATGGAATGGCTGGGCTATAGATGACACTGGTATTGATTCTGCTGCTGGTGAGCAAAGTGAAGAAGGTTCATTCATGGATTCCTGACTTGGCTGCCGGGTGTGGATTTGGTTTTTTGAATGTATAGTCAGATGGTCATGTGTCATCTCAATTGTCCACGTGTAGATGCGGCTACTGGATATAGTCTCGACATCCGTCAAGTTGTGGCATTGGCTACCGAGGACACATTCGAACTTTGCTTGATATCGGTTTCGACCATCTGAACTGGACACGGCTATTGTCTGATTGCTTGATTGGTCGACTTGGCCTAGATTCGGTAAGTGGTGTGCTGAGTCGGTTTCGACTTTTGGTTGGTTCCAGCTCTGACTACCCGAATCAGACTCGGCTTTCTTCTAGTTATGGATTCGGCATTTGGGGTCAGATACAGATTTGGCCTAGTTGCGGTTTCGGCTTTAATTGCCTGAATTGGCAAGTGTTGGTTCATGAGCCAAAAATTTATTAACAGAATTCGACACTTCAGTCCCAGAATCTAAAACTTTAGTTATATCGACACTGTTAGAATTATCAACCACATTGGCAAAGTTGGACACGTTAGCCACAGAATTCGACATTTCAGGCATATCAGCAAAAGCAAAAATATTGACCCTGGAGTCAACAACCTTAATTATATCAGCAATACTCGAAACCTCCATCATAGTGTTGGAAACTTCTAATATATTGGCATGGTTCGACATAGAAACTACAGAGTCGGCCATTTTAGTCATATTAACACTGTATGACCTGTCAACTAGAGAATCAGCATCCTCAACCCTATCAACAAAAGCATTATCAACATTAGCATATCTGGGGTCGGCCATCTTGGCATCAACACACATGGGATTGGTAATGTCAACATCAACATATGCGGGATCAGCTATTTCGACCCTAGTAACTTGGTCTGTAATCTCATCCAATGTCATATCAGTAAGATTAGTAACATTAGTTATAGAATTTGCAATCTTAACAACATCAGCTAGATTAGAAACAGTTGGCACGCAGTCGTCAATCTCAGCCATCTTAGTAGAGTCGGCAACAGCAAGCATGGAGTTGGCAACACTACTGGAGTCGGCAAAGCCCAACACAATGGTTGAATTCTATGAATCTGGATTTCTAGAAAATCCATATTGCACTTTTAGTGATTGTTGTTGCGAAAGCTCCATGTCACTCCTCATGGTTGTCACTTATATTCTCCTATGGATAGAGAATGGCTTGGGAAGGAACCTGTCTAGAATCTTCGAGCTGTAGTTGATTTATCGTAGTGGCCAGTTGACCAATTTGTGTTATCAACTCTTGCATTGTGGCAATTATATTTTGTTGAAATTGCATGTTGTTTTGTTGAATCTGCATGGTTTTTTGTTGAAACTGTTGCATCGGATTTTCTAGAGAAGGTGAACTATTAAGTTGTTGCACTGGTTGTTGTGTGGCAGACACATTCTTTTGGAATTGAATGTTATTCATGGCCAATTGCTTGATTAAATCCTCTAAGGAACTTTCTTGTACCAATTGTGGTCTAAATGGAGGTGGTGGTTCTTGCAAAATGGGACAATCATTGGGTAGATGTCCTACAGAACCATACATGCCACATCCATCTATGTATCCTTCAAATCTCTGATTGTCAGTAGCAGTAATTTCATTCATTCCTTTGGATGTCATGGATCCCCTATTATCAAAATTGTGAGTGTTACCTACAAAATCATATAACTCAGGCAACAGAGTTGTTAGCTTAGATGGATAATTCTCGTATGACCAGGCTTCATCCCATTCGGGATATTGAGGACACCACGGTTGATACATCACAACAATAATGTATAGCTTATTCCCTTCTCCATTGGATCCATGAGCAAAATGATCAAGATACAATGATTTAAATTGTGACTAAGTGTAGAAATCAGAGTTTTGTGTAGAAACGTCAAGTGTAGAATGCCGACTCGCTCTCGACAAAGACTAATCCGATTTGGTCTCGGCAAAGACGAATCTGACACAGTCTTGGCTAAGTGCAGACTTGGACGCAACAGAGTCGGACTAACTCAGTTTCGGATGGATGCGACGAAGTCGGACTGACTCAGTCTCGTACTTCTTTAAAAGCATTAAATAGGGGGGTTTTGTGTTTAAATACAGAAAAATAAACTAAGTATTGAAAATAAACAAAACTACGCTAAACTAATCTATACTAACTATTGTACCAATTTGGAAATCAACACACAACAGGTTGTCATTCTTGCTTAGAATTATACTTTGAATCAACCTTAGATTCTTACGAAAACCATCGAACGTTTGTCCATTGTCATTTCGAGGATTTACACAATTGCTACCTCATAAGTTGGCAGGGAGTATGTACTTGGTTGATTTTAGGTTCTCCACCTAATCAGATTATTAAACCAATTCCAATTAGCCCTAATCTAATGTGATCTACTCCTAACAATGTGCAATCATAGCAAAGTTGAAGCAGATTAAAGCACAGGAATTATAATCAAGAGATAGAATTGCAAACCAATCATAATATTGAAAAGAGAATTGAATACAAAGGTGGGAATTCAGCGTTCTCTAGAGAGTACGCCTTCCACGACGATCGCCTTGGAAGGACGGTAATGGTGCACTAGTGATTGCCAGACGTTGAGGTTTTTGTCCACCGGAGTGCGTCGACTATACCGAGCGATCACCTCTGATAGCTTCCAACTTCCCAAATCTTGGTCCTGTACCTTCTCCATCGAGAAAGACACCTTACTAAAGCTTTGTGTCCCATCATGCTAGCTTGGAATGTCTATAGTTACTGACGGTACTAGGTCTAGAATTCCACTATTTTTCCACACCGAAGATGTGGCCTAGCATACTTTATTTATACACAAGCTGGCTAAATCCAAATCTAATCCCACAAAATCGTTGATTCCTTGATCCCCGCAGATTTCTTACTTAGTTACCTGAATTACATATTTTCCTAATCCTAACATATTACAAATTTGAATTACTGATTACAGATTTCTCAATCCTAGGAGATTACATATTCCTCAATCCTAGGAGATTACAAATTCCTTAATTCTAGCATAATCATATCTACATTATAGATTCCTTAATTCTAGGATAATCAAATTTGCATTACTGATTCCTTAATTCTAGGATAATCAAATATGCACTACAGATTCCTTAATTTTAGCATAATCATATCTACATTCTTGTCAGAGTGATTTTGGCTACTGACGTCGGCTTGGGCCGGGATGCTCTCGGCTTCTATTGGGCCAAGATGCTCTCGGCTTC
Organism: Mucuna pruriens; assembly: GCA_025330945.1. Lineage (NCBI taxonomy): Eukaryota > Viridiplantae > Streptophyta > Magnoliopsida > Fabales > Fabaceae > Mucuna > Mucuna pruriens. The sequence continues at coordinate 489,082 of JAENHJ010000522.1, forward strand.
AGGCCTGCAAAACAAGTCCACTATTTTGTTAGTTAAAATCCTTATTTTAGCATAGACATATTTTTTCTATTTCTAGGCGCATAATTCGAATCTTAGCTATGACAAGACTCTTAATCACTAAACAATCTTAATAATACTCATCTTAAGCCCTTGTGAGGTGTATAAAATATGACTTATCAATCACCCAATAAGCTCGATGCTCGATCTCGACCAGTAAGTGACAAGCTTTTCCAAAGACAATCCGGTAGGGTGATATTCCTAGCGGAGTCAGGTAAACTGTTCTATGCGTCCACAAAGCATCCTCTAAGAGGCGGCTCTAGTTGTTTCGACTCGGATTTGCCATCTTTTGTAATACACACCAAACCTACAAAAGATGTTAGATTTCACAAAATCTACTATGGTTCTAGCATCATTAGTTTTAGTGGCCCTAGCCTCCACCCATCTTGAAACATAATCAATAGCTAATAAGATGTAAGAGTTTCCATAGGAGATAGGAAATGGCCCCATGAAGTCAATACCCTCATAAATCGAAAATTTCACAAAACAATATAGGTTGCTGGGGCATTTCATTCTTCCAGCTTAAGGCTACTCTAGCTTTATAGCACTATTCGTAGGCTAAGACAAACTTGTGTACGTCTCGATGTATGGTGGGCCAATATAGCCCAAAGTCAAGGACTTTCCCAGCCGTCTGCATTGATCCATAATGGCCTCCTTCAGTCGCTGAGTGACAGAAGTGGAGGACCAACTTGATTTCAAACTCCATAATGCACCTGCACGTGACTTGATCATTGCACAGCCTCCATAAGTAAAGATCATCCCAAATGTAGTACTTGGCATCACTTTCCAGTCTTTCTTTGACAGCCTTGGATGCTCCTATAGGGTACGTGGATGCGACAAGGTAGTTGCAAATATTGGCATACCATGGTGATGCATGAGTCATCTGCGAAATCTGCTCATCTAGGAACTTGTCTTGGATTGGTATCAGCTCGGCTTTTCTCTCCAACCGACTTAAGTGGTCCACTATATCATTCTTCGCACCTTTCTTGTCCCTAATCTCCACGTTGAACTCTTGAAGAAGTAGCATCCACCGGATCAGTCTCGGCTTCGCATTTGGCTTCTTCAAGAGGTACTTCAATGCTGCATGATCAGAAAAAACTACAATTTTGGAGCCAAGTAAGTATGACCTAAACTTGTCTAAGGCAAACACTATTGCCAAAAGCTCCTTTTCAATGGTTGTGTAGTTGACTTGGGTTGCATCCATCATTTGAGATGCGTAAGCAAGTACGTGTGGTCGCTTGCCTACTTGTTGGCCGAGGATTGCTCCTAGCACAAAGTTGGAGGCATCGCACATGAGCTCGAAAAACAGCTTCAAATTTGGTGCTTGAAGGATGGGCGTGGACATAAGTCTCCTCTTCAGCTCCTGAAATGCGTCCACACAAGGCTGGTTGAAGACGAAGTCGGCGTCCTTCTATAGCAACTTGGATAGTGGCAGGGCGATCATGCTGAAATCTTTAATGAATCACCTGTAAAATCGTGCATGACCAAGAAATGAACGAACCTCCCATACAGAGGCGGGGTTAGGTAGAGAAAAAACATCTATTTTGGCTTTATCGACCTCGATACCTCTAGTTAAGACAAGGTGTCCCAAAATGATACCTTCAGTAACCATGGCCAATTTGATAAGCATTGAGTTGGTTGTCACTTCTCCTATTAAAATACTAAATTTTCCTAAGCTAAGTAGCATAAGTTCAACCTAGGTCATTCTTCTCAAGGATACTTTTGCTTCTATATTTCTAAGGTTCAAGGCTGCTAAAGATTACTCACTGAGTGCGTGGGATGCAAACTCTAACAAGGAAATGGAAATGAGGTTTTACAAGAAAATATAAAGTTTGCAAGAAATGTAAAGATATAACTAAAGAATGTAAAGCTTAAACTCTAAGATTATTTAAGATTATTAAGACACTTCTGATATATTTATATGCTCACTATCTTGAGTTATCAATTGTTGATTTTAATCTTAATGCTTACTATGTCACTAATTTCTCATCAATCCAATACCTATGACGATCTCTGAAGATTCATCGCATGCTAACTGATGACTTACACAATCGCTACTTCGAGTTTGGAAGGGAATACACGCTTGATTGATGTAGATTATCTAGAATTTATCAATTTTTTTGTTAGAGTGGTTCCGATCGACCCCTAGACTAACGTGCTCTAATTCTTACTGAACACAATCATGAATACACAAGAATAAATTATGCTATAGAAATCTAACATAGTAACAACAACATTACAACCATTCATTAATTTAACCTAGATCATGATATAGGAAAAACAAGGTTCTTGATGATGAATGGATCAACTTCACACGACAATCGCCATAGTAGTTGCAGTGTTCCACCTTTGATGGCCAAGTACCAAGGGGTTAAATCACTAAGCAGTGTGTCAGCGTGCCTTGACAGTCTCCTCTTAGCAACCGGCCGCTACCTAGACTTTGGTCCTGCACCTACTCGATCGACTAAGCACTTCCTGAAGCATCGTGGAACAAAAAGGTGTGAAGTGAACTTGGTTGTTTTGGGATGGACGATGTATGTGGAAGGCTAAGTGTGTGTGAATTGCTTTGTTTTTCTCGCTGCTAACCAATGAACATAACCACACATTCCTATTTATATGCATATCCTACCTATCTCTATAACCGCAATAACTGAAATAACATAACTACCTGACTAAACAGAAATACCAGAAATAACAATCTTAACTACTTTCCTAACTCCCACGTGTTTAATTATTTCTTGCGTGCTTAGATTTTTCTTTTGGCAGAGTTGGCCTTCTGGAGTCAAGATGGATCCAGTTCTGGATGGGAGTCGATTCTGCTTTGTGGTTGGCCATAAAGTTGGTCCTGTAGAGTCGGCTCTGTCTGGCCGAGACACTCCTCATTGACTTTGACTTCATCTGGCTCCTCCTTTGACCTGCAAAACAAGACCATATTTTTATTAGCTAAAATCAATGAATTAGCCTAGGTTTGTATTTTCCTTAGTTTATCCTTGGAAATCTAAATATTAGCTAATACATTATTCTTAACCACAAGTTATATTCTATTTCACCTATCTTAAAGACATACTAACGGGTATAAATTGTGTACTATCATGCTAGTAGTGGTGGCAATGTCGATAGGGTGGTGGAGGTGTCAATGAGAGTGGTGGTGGTGGTGATAGTAGATAGTTGGTGTCGATAGTAGTGGTTGTAGTGATAATGATACTACTAGTGGTGCCAATAGGAGTTGTGGTAGTGATGGGATGGTATCGATGGTGGTGGTAGGGTGGTAGTGGTGGTGTCGGTATGATGGTGGTGGTGGTGGTGGTAGTGCTAGTGAGGTGGTAACAATGTCAATAAAGTGGTAGTGGTGATGGTAGACAACCAATGTTGGTAGTGATAGTGATAATAACAATGGTGCCAATAAGATGGTGGTGTTGATGGCTAATCATCAACATCGATGGTGATAATGATTTGTTCCTAGTATTTTGTATGGGACGATCCATATTAAAAAGAAAATAACACCATGGTGACATTATATGATGTATTTATGATTTTCTAGAATTTTTTGGTGATTTTAAAAATCATGAAAATAAAATAAAATAGTTGATATATCACTCACTATACTAGGCTCTCTACTACAACTCCTTGCCTACTACTACCACTCATTATACTAGGCTTTATACTATAATTCCCTTCCTACTACTACGACTATATTACAACTCTATTATGCCTCCTAACAGTTTTGCAACACAAAAGGAAGTGTAAATTACTCACAAAAACAATCTATATACAAATAAAATAAATAAATAAATAAAATCAAAATATCACAAGATTAGGACACAAACTTATGTCCCTAACAACAGTGCCAGTTTGGTAATGTTGTCGAAACACTATTAAAATCACTAGATATTCCTTAATTTTTCAGTATAGGGATTAACCTAGGTCAAATTTCTCAAGGACACAATCATACAATGTCCAATCTTGTTAAACAAAAATCAAATTAAATGCTAAAAATGGGGATTTGTGTGTAAACATAATTATGTAGAATAGAATTTATGCAAAATAGTATTGAAAACAGAATTATGTAACACCAATCAAAAGTTTTTTTTTATCACAGTTCACATAAGGTTGCAAATTCATATCAACTCAAGATTCATTAGATAATCATCTAACGGTCATCCTTACAAATTAATATCACAATCGCAATCCCTAATTATGCATGGATTCAAGCGCTTAATTGGTTGATTTAGGTGATCAATCAATTACCTAACCTTGATTAGATTTGGATTAATCAATCCTAACCTAACACAATCTAAAATCTCAAGAAAAATCATACTCAAGAAAAATCATAATCATGAAAACGGATCAAGAATTGGAAAGAAAAGAGAGGCATAATAGAATTTGCATAACAAAGAATTCAAGAACTCAAACCTAACCATAATCATGGAACCTTGAATTGATAAGAGATCTTAGTCTTCCATGACAGTCATCATACAAAACACAGTATACAAACACAAAGAAAACATAAAAGATGAGAGAGAATAGAGAGGAAACTTGTGATTCAAAAGACCTCCCAAAATCCAAAATCTGGACAATTCTAAAAATGTCTCTCCTAACCCTACTAACTAGCTATTATTTGTTACATGCTTTGAATGCCAAGGAAGGTGGTCTGATCCAGAGGAATTCGCAGCCCAAAGGCCCACCAACCAAGGTCCCAAAATTTGACTAAAATATACAAAGAAAGCCTCAATAGAGTGGGTGCAAAGACTACAACTTCACATGAACTATACTAAATAAAATCGAACTAGGTTGAGCCCAAAAGAGAGTTTTTTATATTTTTCTTAGCTTTCCAAAGCCACCAAGATTGTCCAATTTGGAAGTTTATAACTTCATATATGACTTGCACAAGATAGCAATATCATAATGAAAATTAAGTTAAAAAATAAGCAAAAATTAGCAACTAAACCAAATTAAATCCAATAACCCAAGACTCAACCAATGTTTCAATATTAACCATAAAATGATGTCTAATATGTCCACCATAAGAAACTATTAAGTGCCTCAAAAATACTCTATCACTGGTGCTGGTGGGAGTGATGCTGGTGATAGCTAATCATCAATGTTAGTGATGATAATGGTGTGTTACTAGTAATAGTGATGGTAGTGTTGATTAGAATGATGGTAGTGTCGATTAGAATGATGGTGGCACTGTAGTGATATTGGTGGTGTTAGTAGTGGTGTCGGTAAAATGGTGGGGATGATGATGGTGGCAACGACATCAAAAATTGTCATTATCAAATATTGTAAAAGTGTGTTTGTTTTTAAAACTAAACCAAAATCACAACTTTTTTTTGTTTAAAAAATGAATGTAAAAGCGTTTTGAAATTGAGGTCTTTCATTACTTTTAGCTTTGAAAATTTTCTTTCTATGAAACAATTATTAGTGAAAATTTTAACAATATTTTATAAGTATTTAGAAAAGAATTAAGTAATCTCATATAGTTATGTGTATTAGTGTATCATTTTTTATTTCTATAAATTTTTATGAAAATTTAATTCTAAAAATAAATTCAACCTATCAGTATTTTGTATCGTTATGTTTTAAAGAATTTGAAGAGAGCGGTTTCATTAAAAAAAACCACTATCATAGAAAAATGAAAAGATGACAATTCAAAAGAATTGTTATCTATTCTACTTTCTTTTTTTTTTTTCAACTACCATTATGTAAAAAAATAATAATAATTCAATTTTGGTTAAGTTGAAGAGAAATATCTAAATACATGTATACTTTTCTTGGGTGGTAATGTTTAACCATTATTTTACAACAAATGGTCCTTCTCACAATATAGAAAATAACCATAAATACGTTGATGGAACCAATTAAATAATTTATCAATTCTCAATAATACATATTTAAAAGAAAATAATTTCTCACTAACAAGTGGTTGGTTCGAGTGCACTAGTCTCGAGTTCTTTAAGCATGTGATTAGGGGTTTGAATCTTAACTAGTGCATATATAGAACTTTGTTGGAAAGAGACAACCCACCTATGTTTGTCAATATATCTCCTAAAATAAAATTAAAAATTTTGTTTGGTGACCCACTATGATATCTTTCATAATCTTCAAACTTGAGTTCTTGGTAAAGATAGAAGGCTAAAAGCAACATTATATGAAAAAGCTAAGGAAGATGGATATGCAATTGTCAGATACTAAATTTGGGCGCATCTTCTAGCAAAAAAATTGAACATTTTTTTCACCATTAAATACTAAGTTAATTACATGTGTGAATAAAATTTGGGTTAATTTGTTGACTTTAAAATGATTGAGTTTGATTGCATAATATTTTTGCAAGAAGGATTATGTTGGGTATTTAATGCAAAATAGTGACTCACAAAAAAGTCACTAGTAAAAGTTTGACACCTCAAAGATTTTATTATAATAATTGGTACAAAAATTTTTAGTTTTAAAGTTTAAGAGATACCTTATTTTGTAAACATCACTTTGGGATGCATGGGGAAGATCAATGTCATTTTTTTCCTTTAGGAATATAGTTTCTATTTTCAACAACATCTCATATGAATAAATGATAGGCATAAAAAAATGAATCATTTTTTACTTTCAGTAATCATAATTTTGTCCTATGAAGAAAAGTATTTATTGATAGTTTGCCCTTCATTTTCCATAGTGCTTTTAGAATCTTTTCCCATGCACTATTAGATGTTTAACCCTAAGAGGCTAAGCTTTGATACCAACTAAAATGAATAGGTATACACAAGAAAAGGGGTTAAATTATGTATATGTAAGCACTTTGAAAATCTTTTTGCTATAAGAGTATATATATATATAAAAGGAGGATTTACTTAATTTCAAAAGTAACTCTAAGAGAGTTACTCCTCATCTTGGTCTTTCATTTCCCTTTAATATAATGGTCAAATATGGTTATTTGTTAAAATCGTTAGATTAAAGAAAAATGAAAGGTTGAGATGAGAAGTAACTTTCTTTAGAGTGCAAAGCATCTAATATTCTAAACTGTGATAAATAAGATAAGGAAAGAGATAATCACGCAAGGTATTTATCTTGATTCATTCTACAACTTAGTGCTACATATAGTCTCTTTCACTAAAGGTTTTTTTAACTAAGTCTAAATTCACTTACAACAAGTATTCTTAATAGTCTCTTTAGACCTTATTGTTGAAACATAAGTCTATGCGTCCAAAATAACCCAAGAGTTTTGATGGTAACAAACATCACAAAAGACATATTTGCCATCTGAAAAAAAAAAGATTATCCAAAAGCAAAATGAATACATTATTCTATTCAGGAAGTATCTCTATTCAAGCATAAAGAGTCATTTGAAATTCTTGTCTTATCCCATGAATCCTTTCATACTTATACGAGCTAATAATCATGACCCAACATTCAAAATTTCTATTATACCTAATACAATGTGTTGAGAACGTGTTCAGTTTCAAAATAACGAAGGACCAAATATTTTATTATCACAAGTCAAGTCTAATAAAAGGAAGTTTAGATTATGACTCCTCTCAGAAAGAACCAAAAAAAAGCTTCTTCCGTTATCAGTAAAATATAACACGTCAAGGTTAGAGAAAAAAGCTTTCTTTAACACATCTTTTCTCTATTTTAAAAAAAGAGGAGCCTCTATAGAAGTACAATGAAAAGAAAATCTTTGGCATTTAATGCCTAAAGCAACCACTGCTCATGCAAGAGCAATGTTCATCTTTCTGTGTCTATAAAATAGGTTGATCAAGCTCAAAGACGGCAAGACATGAAAACAAGCAATCTTGCATGAAAACACTTACTTATGCTTTTGGATGATAATTTGAAAAATCTTTGTAAAGCTTACTTTGCAAATAAAAGTTAAGTCATTCTACTTTGTATTGCTATACGCATACAGTGAGTTAGTTTTTGAAAAAACTTTGTATAGTAGTTAAGATAGCCTAAAGAGGCTAAGTGACAAAGAATACTCTAGTTTACTTGTAATCAAGTAGATTACAAGGGGTATATAACTGAAAAGGTAGATAATACTTGTGTGTAAGTCAATTGGACTTAGTGGAAAATTCTTCATGTTGAAGGGACTAAATGTAGCTTTGTTGAAAGAGTGAACTAGTATAAATTCTGTGTGCATTTCTCTTTTACCTTATCATTTTTACTTATTGCACCTTTTTGGACAGTCCCTTTTGACAACGATTCAAAACTCTGTTATATATCCTTTGTTTTCACAAAATGCTTTCAAAAATCATACACATCCAATTCAACTTCCATTCTTGTGTGTTACTTGTATCTTTACTTACAACTCTTATAATCTATAACCTGAAGTATAAGTGACGCAAGTATTCTTTAACACAACCTTTTTTAGGCTTTCACCAAAGTGAAAAGATTTTTACAAAAGATGATAACTCATTGAGTGAGGATAAAATATTAAAAATAAAGATGTAGCTATATATACACAAAGAAATATGAAATGAAAAGAGCATCCAAAGATTTTTTATAGCGTTTGTTCATTTGTTTAGAAGTTCTTATACATATTCTTTGTGAGATGATAACTTATATATGAGCGAGAGATAAGTAGCCATTTACAAAGAATAGTCCATAATAATCTTTGCATTAAATGCACAAGATATCTTCCATGCTTTGTTCTAACGAATTTGTCTTTTTTTGTTGGAGGGTAAATAGAACAACATTGATTGTACTTTTTTATTTTCCTTAAAAGTGTATAAGGTTGCTTTTTGTAGAGAGAAAGTTCATTTGTCTTGTTCTTATTTTATTCTTAAACAAAAGTGAGATGTACTTGATAAGTTGACTTACTTCTATACTTAAAAGGAGTTCATGAAAGGAATATGTGTTTCCTTTTTGTTTACCAAAGTACTGTTATTGAACATCTATATGTAAATGAACATTAGAGTGATCTTAGACAGTATAAATAAGATACCATTATCAAATTAATATAATTAAATAATTATTTCTAATAAGATAGCAAGATAAATATGATATAATTTAGATAGCGCTTTGGACTCTTTTCTATAAAACCATGTTTAGACACTTTAACATATTTTACAATTATAAGATATTGGATGCAATTTCAATATAACACATAACATTTATTCTTTAGATATCTATATATGTAATACACTATTAGTGTGTACACTTATAATAAGTTTTATTATTATCAAAACATGCTTATGAGATAAACACTTTCATGTCTTTGGTTTGAACACAATCAAACCAATTCAAAACTAATGAAATCGGTAAAAAAAATTGTTCCAACAAACTGACTTCACTATTTATTTTTCAAAATTTTCAATCTTCTTTTATTTTTAAAATTTAATCTAAAAGTATTTTTAAGATAAATAAAACACATTTAAATTTTTTGCTTAAGTATAAATTATATTATCAATTATTATTAATTTCTATCTTACAAAATATATTAACTTATCACCTTTTAGATCTTGATTTCTCATAATTTTTTATTATTCTATTACTTAAAATAGTATATAATATTAAAAATATGAATTAAATTACCATTTATTTAACCATGGTTTAACCATTGTTAGACTATTAAACCTTAATTGGTATTTTTACTGATTCAATCACTGGAGTGGTTTTAAAAACATCACTAAAAATATATATAATAAAATAGTAAAACTATATTATTTTATTAAATATAAAACTAAAAATAAATGAATTTTTTATAGAAATTTAAAAAATTGTGATATTTTCATACACTAAAAACATGTTTAAACATAAAACAGATTAAATACATACATCAATAAAAAAATACTAAAAACTTACAAAACCCAAGATAATATCATTATTTTTTCAAATTAAACACTTACATTGAACTAAAATACATTATTATCCAATAATAATGTAAACATAAACACTTCAAATCAATACAATTTCTTCGTAATATTATTCAATAGCCCCAACATTAGAATCTCTATTGAGATGCATAACCATATGATTTCCAATATAATGGAAGACTTAAATAGCACCATTATGAAGAACTTCCTTTACTAATCGATAAAAATCATTATAAGATGATCCTCCCAAATCAGTGGCTTCTATTGCTTTCTTTTTCCACTCCACACACTTTTGTCTCATTTCCTTTCCCTTTTCACTTGTTATCATTTCTTTCACAAGTGTTGTCACCTCTTCTCTTTTCACATCATCTTTAATATCCATTCCTATTCCCCAAGTTGTGGATATGTACCTGCAATTGGTTTGTTGTTCAGCAAAGAAAGGCCAACCAATCATAGGCACACCCCCACATATACCTTCAAGTGTAGAATTCCAGCCACAATGAGTTAGGAAGACCCCAACTGATGGATGAGAAAGTACTTCTTCTTGAGGGCACCAACTTGTTATGTATCCTCTATCCTTGACCTCATCTAAGAAGTCTTGTGGCAAAGGTGTGGCCTCACCCATTACCAAATCTGGCCTCTTTATCCACAAAAAGGGTAGATTGCTATTTGCTAATCCCCAAGCAAATTCTTCTAGATGATCCTCAGACATCACAGTAATACTTCCATAATTCACATAAATGACTGATGAAGGTTCCCATTGGTCTAGCCATTGGATACATTTTGAGTCATTTTTCCAAAGATTTGACCCACTCACCTTGAAGCCATTATCTTTCTCAGGAAAATGCCTTCCTAACAATTGAAGTGGACCAATGTTATATATATTTGGGTTTTGGGCCATGAGGGAATTGAGGACTTCACTTTCCAATTCTTCAACGGTATTAATTATGATTGAAGATGATTTCATACAAGCTTTTGCTTCTATTCCAAAGCAAATAAAACTAGTTTCATCAAGTGTGGTGGTTCTGACGAAACTTGGAAGATCTCTTATTCGGATATTTTTCATTCCAGATATCCAATCTAGATTTGTATCCAAGGACCCATCAATAACAAAACTTTCATCTGAAATTTTGAACCAAAATATTATTACATTAGATAAGTCAAATATTTTACTCAAATCACTAAAATTGTGTTATATTACTATATTTCTTTTGTAAAGTAAGAAAATACAATAATAAACTTCGAACCTAAAATATTATACATATTGCCTAAACTCTCAACTACTAAATTGACTTTAATGGTTTGCGTTTGTTGGGAAATAGCAATACTTATTCCCTCCTCTGCTTCAGTTGTAGCAGTCACTGAAGCCTCAAAAGAGATGCTATGGATGAAGAACTTTCTAAGAGAATTGGGACATGATCAAGATGATTATGTGGTGAACTGTGATAATCAAAGTACAATTCATCTGACCAAGAATCTCATGTTCCATTCACGCTCAAAGCATATTAACATCCGTTATCATTGGATACGAGAAGTGTTGGATAGGAAGGAATTGAAGATAGAGAAAGTTCATACAGATTTGAATTGGTCTAACATGATGACTAAGTCAATGCCAACCAAGAAGGTTGAAGATTGTTACCAAGGTGCTGGTGTTATGGTGCCTCACAATTAAGTCAGGAAGGGGGAGATTTGTCGAAATTCCCTCCTTAATTGTGGTTCACAAGTCACAATGCTTGGGGGATGAACATGTTGGGTTACTTTTGGGCTCCCGACTATGTAGACAAAAGTCCGATATTCTCAAGCCCGCTAGGTTCCTCTTTATAAGAAGAGAAGGGGTTAGATTGAGAGACACACATCTAAGTGAAGAAACCCTAAGAGAGTTAGAGTGTCCTTTTTGTATTCCTCATTGAGAGAAAGAGAGATATATACATAGAGGTTTGTATACCATCCGAGAGGGTGAGATTCATTGAGAGATCCTCAGAGATTGAGAGAAACACTTTGTAATACTACTTTTATAGTAGAGATATTTTACTGGATTAGGTCCCGTGGTTTTCCCGAGAGGGTTTTTCCACGTAAAAATTCTGGTGTCATCTTCCCTCTACACTTCCAATTATTTTTTCTTACGCTTCCGCATAGTGCCCATTTTGCGTTCACAGAGGAGGGAATAAATATTGTTGTTTCCCAACAGCGTTATATTACTATATGCTAACAATTTTATAAGATGTTATTTTTTTAATTTAAATATATTTTTTATTTATATAAAAAGTATTTAAATTTAATTTTTCAATATTTTTATTCTTGTAGTTGTAAATTTTTATATCATTATTTAATAATAACATAGCATATATCTAAACATATCACGTTAATAACTATTATGATTTGGCATGTGATGTCACTGATAAATAATAATAAAAATTATTTAAAATAATTTAAAAATCATGTGATTTTTGTTGTTCTTGTATATAATTTTGTTGTTCTTGTATATAATTTTGTTGCTAATTAGTAAAAAAGGATGAAAATTATATATTTTAAAAATTTAAAGACTGGATTTATTGATTTAAAAATATAAATAATAAAAATAAATTTTACCAAAAATATAAAAGTAAAATATACACTTTCTCAAATAATTTATTTTTAAATTGGAGGACAGGAAGTACTCAATAAAAAAATCGAGGGAACATGACGTAGCGTAAGTACAACTAAAGTGAATATTCAGTTCATGGAATGAATATTCCATGAATAGCTATGTAACCTTCCAATATATATACCTCCTCGAGACTCGTCAACACAAGATCCACACCACATAATTAATACTAGAAGAAAAGAGTCATTCCTTGTCTCTATACTATTTTTAAAATTAAAAAGAAAAGAAAAGAAAATAATAAAAGTTAAATGATAATGAATAATTTATTAAATAATTCTAGAGATAGAACAAAAATAATAAAAAAGAATAGTATTTTATAAATATAGTTGAAAGAGTAAAATAAACATAAAATTGTACCCACTAAACTCTTCGTGTCTTATTCACATATAGTTATAGATTAGAAAAAAAAAATAGACACTCCACCTCTCTATTTTTTTAAAATTAAAAATAAAATAAAAAAGATAATAAAAATTAAATAATAAAAATAGTTTACAGAGTAGTTACAAGATTAAAAAAATAAAATAATAAAAATAATATTTTATAAAAAGCATCTATAGAAATAGTTAATCATAAAAATAAAATAGATATACCAAATACTAGGATGAATTACAAAAACTAAGACTTTTGCGACTTGAAATTTTTATTCCCCTCAAATAAAAGAATACTGAATTTCATTTTGTAAAAATGTAATATCGTCTTAAAATGCATATTTCTGTTACAATTTAAGTTTCGAAATATAGTATAACACAAATATATTATTATTATTATTATTATTTTATCTATGTATTTGATATATATATATAAAAGGTGAAAATGTTATACCACATATCATAAATATTTATAACTCAAATTCCACTACAAAAGTTTAATCTCTTTGGAGAGAATAACTTAAATTACAAAACATCAACATCAGGGACGGATTTAATGGGACACCCAGACCCCGGGACCCGCCTCGGGTTATTATTTGTTCAAACATCGAAAATGCAATACTATTTTAACTTTAAAACAATTTCAATAAGCTATTATTAAATTATTATGGCATGCTGCTTCCTTCAATCAAATTTATTTCCTACCCTTGTCTACAAATTTTCAAAATATATATATATATATATATAAACCCTAAACCCTAAACATGATCTATTATTATTATAAATATATATTATACATTATATATTATTTTTATAGAATTTAATAATTTAATTATTATTATTTTAAAAATATTTAAACAAAATTCATTAAATTAATACTTTCTTTTATGTTACCATTTTACCTTATGCTTAAATACATTTTTATCTTTTAGTTTGGTACAGGACGATTTTAGCCATTGTAGATTTAATGGTTTAATTTTGATCACTATCTTGAAAGAAAAATAAATAATTTTATTCAAAATATTAAATAATATTTTATAAAAAATAAAACAATTAACATTATATAAGTTTTTTATGTATTAACAAATTATATATTTAAATAAAAATAGGTGACTAACTTTGTTATATTATAAAGTTCATTAGAATTGAATAATAAATTAACAATAAGACTAAAATTGTCTATTTTTAAATATGTACATTAAAATTGACTAATTAAAACTATAAGAACTAAAATTATTTATTTTCAAACGTATGAAACAATTAAAATTATAACGGTTAAAATTATTTATATACCAAATTAGAATGACCTAAAATTTTGAATTAATTCAATAAATTATATATTTTCGTATTAATTCTCATGCAAATTTTCTTATTAGGGTATGAAAGATTTAAAAACTCATCAGATTATTCTTCCAAAATTTTTACTAAATTACTCTGAAAAATCTAAAATCTTACCATATCTATTTTATGTTAGTCTATGGTAATAACACAAAAAAAATTTAAAAAAATATTTAAAAAACTTATTTAATGATGAATTAAATTCATAAGATATAATTTTTAAGAGACTAATTTTAGATCTTTAAGAAATTAATTTGATCGTTAAAATTTCTTTAAAAAATGCGAATACTATAATTATTTGTATAGCTTTAAATTAAGTACATACTAGAGAGTATAAACACTTATGTAATGAATAATAACTATGTGTCACTATTTAAATTAGGGAAATCTGACATAATATGTGAGACAGGATGGTCCAATAGCAACGTGGAGGCACATGTGATCATTCATATTAAAAGATCTGGTACAACATATAATAAATTAATTTTGATTCTAGTTTTTGTAAAAAAAATTTATCGATATTCATATCTTTCAAAAATTTGTAATCACTAATTTTAATTTTTATAAAATGAATAAATTTTTTGTTTTATTTCTGTAAAATATTTTTATTTGATTTTTATCTATTTAAAATTTAAAATATATATTTTTACTCCTTAGTTTTTATTTTAAGATAGAAAAATAATATTTATTTTAGGAATCTAATTTTTTTAAAGATATCATATATTAACATGATACCACATACACTAGTGTGTATAACTTATGATGGTCACTTGATCTTCCTTTGAAGATATATGAGACTAACAAGTGTCACATAATAATAAGGAACAAAAATAAAAATTTAAAATTTAGAGGGATGGAAATTGATAAAAAAAATTATAGGAACTAAAATAAAAAAATCACTTATTTTATAGGGACTAAAAACACATTTAAGTCTAAAGTTATTTATATAATTTTTACAATATTATTTTTTTTCTCCATATCTCTATTTCATTACTAATTACATTCTACAATTTTTCTATGTCATTTTTTCTTTCTTTATTGGATAATTTATTGTACAAATTATTTTAAAAATAATATTTTTCAATTCAAAATCTTTTAACAATATTTAGATTTCCATTCAAATCTAATGGTGTTTATCTTGGTTCCCTCATATTAATTTCCATCATTCTTTCTTCTTTATGTGAAGTAATATATCAACAGGAAGAGAAGCTTTAAGCAAACTTTGAGAGAGTTTTTTTTTACCTTAAATAAGAGAATTATATGTTATTTTTTTTTATCAAAATATACAATCTTTTATTTTATAAAAATGAACAACAAATCATTTTTTATCTTTGAATTTTATTAGTTTTATTTTAGACCAACATGATAATAGATTAGTGTCCAAATTATGAATCCAAGTGTTTAAAAGTATTGATGGAAAGATATGACGAGTATTATTAGCTTAGTGTAATAAAAGAAGAGGGAGAAGAGAGAAAGAAGACCTTGGAAGGGAATGATTTGTCTTTTGACAAGCTCATCAAATTGCAAATAGCCCATTAAGCCACAAGCAGAGGCTGTCCAGAATTGTTGCTCAGGAATGTGTAAGTCCCTTGCCACTTTTCCAGCAAAGCCCATAAGCCCATCATATATGATGGAGCTAACCAAAGGGACATCGAGTGAAGCATTGAGCTTCTTCACGAGCTCTTTAAGTGGTTCGAAACAGTGTTTTCTAGTTGTATCACACAAAGCAGCAATGCTTTGTGTTGCATCTTTGTTGGAAGGAGGTAACCCATCTGGGATGGTCTCAAATCGAAAATGAGGTTGTCCCTTAACAAAGTCTTGTCCGAGTGATTTAACCAAACGTTTGTGGTTGAACTCGGTGTTCACAAATGTTATGTGGAAACCGGTGCAAAGAAGGAGTTTGCTTAATTGCATGAAAGGGTTTACGTGCCCTTGTGCTGGGAATGGCACACAAACAACGTGGGGCTTTTGAGAACGAGAAATGCCCATTTTTCTTTCTCTTTAATTAATGAGAAAATAAAGAGTAGAAGAAGGACTTGGCTGTGCCATCACTTCCCAAAACTTCTCTTATTTATAATGATGCTAAGAATCAACTGTAGCAAACTGTTTACGAATTATTTGATTTTCTTTTACGACCACCCTACCATCAGGGCTGCCCTTGACCATGTGAAAAGGTGCGACAGTTCTGGACCCAAGATTAGTAGGGACCAACTTTTTTTTAAATGTAGTAATTTTTTGTATATAGTTGTGTAGTGAGTTTTTTGTTTATTTTTTATAAATTGATTAAAATTATTGTTTCATCTCTTTTTTTTAATCTAAATAAAATGGTAACATATGATAAAAAGTATCATTCCGTGAGTTATTAGTGTGTTATATTGACAAATATATTAGATTTTTCTTGTGTGTTACACTAACATATATATGTTAAATAATTATTAACTTATTGTCACATATCCACGTGTATCTTTGATAATAGATTTAAAGTGTTTACTTTTTTAATAATGGAATAATATTTAACTTTTTTTATTAAGAAATATTTAAGAAATAATAGATACCTTAAAAATTATTAAAAATAATTAATTAATATATATATATATATATGGAGAGAGATGTTTCGATGTTAAGCGGTAAGAAAGAGAAAAAAATGAGAAAAAAAGATGAGATGTATGAAAAGTTGTGATGAGAAATGAAGAGAAAAATAAAAATAAAATAAGAGTCATAAGAAATAAGATTGTATAAATTTATTATTGAAAAAGTATATATTGTATATTTTTTTCTTTAAATTTAGGGGGTGACATATTATATATATATATTTTGTATGAAAATCAATGATAGATAATAGTATACTTAAGTAAATTAAATAAAAATGTAATATATTTTTTGAGGTGCGTTAAAACTGTTCTTCATTTAATGTAATATATACAACGTATACTTTTCAATGAAATCAGGTGTGTATTTTGTTTTTATATATTTATATTTTCAATACGTTTATAAAGCACTGCCTACCATCTGAGATATATTTTCTTATAAAAAGAAATAAGTATTTTCACTGCAGCTTGAAAAACAAATTATAATAAATAATATGATACATTCGTACTGTTGCAAGCGTGTGGTCTAAGATCAATATAAATATTGAAGTATATGAAAAAAATAAAATTATTTTAAAAATATTTAAAAGATTACTTTGATAACTATTTCTTAAAAAAAGTAATATAATAACCTAAAAAACTAATTTAATAATATATATATATAGATAGATAGATAGATATATACTCTAACATCTTCCTGTCCTTTTAATTTTCTAACATAAAATATAATTAAATATCTTTTTACACGTTCTGCAATTCCAAATAATTACCTATTAGTTTAATTGATGTATTGACAATTTGTATATTTTAAAATAAAATTAAAATAAAGATAAATCATTAAAAATAATTTATTATAAAATTTAGAGAAAAGTATTTAAAGAGTAAAGATATTTTTGAATATTTTTTAATTATAATTTAAATAAAATAAAAACACCATGTGAATATTATTAGATAAAAAGAAAATCAAACTTTTGTATTGTTAAAAATTTATCTTATTATTTTATTATATTTTAAGTAAATAATAAATGACATTGATAACATTGAAAGATGATAAATTTAATTTTTTGTATAGATAAAGAATTTTATAATTTATTAATTTTTTATTATAATCTTTATAATTTAAAATAAACTAAAATGAAAAAGTTACGCAGAAAAAAAAAAGAATGAAGTCCAAAAAAAAAAAAGAATGGAGAAACTTTTTTTACTTTCAATTATTATAAGTACAAGTCATATTTTAAAAAGAAGAAAAATATTACAAAATTAATATTGATAGGTACCACAACAAAAATAAAAATCTATATCAAAATTGATCTTGTAATTTGTTGTTCTGGATCATCGATGGGTGACTCTCATTTTAAATCATAAACTAATTAAACTAAATTGAATTAGTATTTAAATTAAAACTATTCAAATGCTGAATTCTCTTATATAGGAAAGAAATTGAAAGTAAAGGTATGCCACTGAGAAATCGTGGAATGAAAAGCTCATTTACCTACTTGAAGAAAAGAATATTTTGGAGAATAGGTATTGTAAATATTTTGTGATAATTAAAATAAAAATGTTAAATTTATATATAAAGAAAACGTAACATCAATTTCTTTTGAGATATGACTGATGGCTCCTATTTGTGGGCTACTGGCCCACCAATTCAAAGTTAAACAGTTTTATAACTCCCATTGTTTCTAGGGCCCATGGCTATGACTCAGTGTTACCAAAATTGTAACGTTGATTGAGTGGGTCCAAGTATTGAGTTAATAATTTATTATTGAATCGATACATTACTAATTAAACTGTATGAATTTACATATTATTAAATATATAGTTTTATATTAAAGATATAGTATGTCATCTAAATATTAAGGAGATAAATTGTTGCAGTGGTAAATATTCTTTTAACTATCCAAAGAATTTAAGGAACATTTGTATGCCACTAGTTGTTTGGTATACTAAGTTTTTAATTATCTCAACGTGAATTTAGAAAGGTTGATACATTATCTTAAAAGAAATATTTGAGAATAATTTTGTTTACTTTATTTAAAAACATTTATATTAGGTGAAAACTATTTTTTTTAGTCAGAATGAAAATTTTAATCATATAAAATATTACTTACTTAGATTATTTAATATAACTATAAATTTAAAAACATTCTTTTATTAAATGTGTAAATAATATTATTTAAAAAATAAAATTATTTTATAAAATATATTGTTTAATCTTTTTAATATATTCAATATTATATATTTTAAATATTTTTATTTTTATTTTTATAAATTTTCAATGATTAATTAATAAATTATTTAATAATATTATTACAACAACATTTACTGAAAACTGTAAAATAATATTTAAAATAAAGAGAATGAAAATTTTTGTTACGTTAAAGTTAAATAAAAAATATTAAAAATTATACCAATATATTTATGATTTAAAATTTATAAAAAATATTTTACAACAAATTTTACATAAACTTATCTAAAAAATTCATTTATCAAAAATAATATTTTTTGGAAAAATCATTGACACCCCAAAAAAATTGTATCCCGCACGTGTCAAGTAGATTAGGCAGCAAATATGTACAAAATGACAGCTCACTGTAGCCTGCAAAGCCATATATATAGATTTGTTACGTTCCTTTCTAAACCAGTTAGTCCCACTCATGGACCAATACCTAACTTGTTAAGAAAAATATATATTTAATTTATTAAATGATAAACAAGTTCCGTACATCCCGCCTAATTTTAATATAAATAAATTTTAAAATTAGAAAAATCTAATTGATAGAAAGACACTTCAATCATATTAAAAATCGGACTGAAACTTAAAAAGTACAAAAGTTTAAAACTTTAAATTTTGATAAGTCAAAAAAAAAAGTTATAAATTGAAAATTATTTTATTCATGATTTATAAATATTTGTACACATAGTTTCAATTAAATGAATTCAAACATCTAGTAAAGATAATAAATTTTTCTTTGAATTAAAGAAAACTAATTTATATAAAAATATATTAATTTAATTTGATATAAAATTATATAAGAATAATTAAACTCACTTTTTGGTATTAAGGATGATTTTGTTATATTTTTTTCTTTTCCATTTAAATTTATACAATTCTCTTATCTTATCTTTGTACGTTGTTGATTTTTTTTTAATGCTAATAAGAGACATGGTCTAGTACCTCTAATATTATTTATCTTAGGATAATTTATAATTTATCGTTTAGAAATGCATACTTCAATAAGTTGAAGATTCATAGAAGTCACTATTACTAGTTGAATTAGAAGTCTAAGAAAAATATTAGTCATATAATTTCTCTAAACTCAACTATCTTATAGTTTTAACAATTAATTAAGGTGCGATTGCCTTAACTAGTTGATTATCATACAAGAAATATTTGTTTATAAAGTATGCAATAATGTAATTCAAGCAGTGAAGATAAGTAAAAAATTGCATTCAAAAGAATAATCAAGTGTTTCAAGCATAATTGCACCATAACCTTTAAAAAAAAACTAGCTACTCATGCACATGGTGCAAAGATATGCAAACATAATTAAAAAATGAAACTTAGAACCTATAGAAGCTTGGGGTTCCACTCCTTTGCTTCTTATCTTTAGGTGCCTTTTAGGAAGTCTCACGGGTTGAGGGGACCACTTAGATGGATGAAGGTGGTGGAGTAAGGAAAGATGGAGTAGAATGACTATTGCAACCTAAATCATGATGTCTTTTGTATATCGAGCAGGTGGTTATATCTGTATATCCGGCAAGTGGTTATATATGTATATCTCGATGGTTGTTATTTTTATATATCTTGCATGTGATTATCTCTATATATCTTACAAGTGCTTATCTCCTACTCTTTATTTGGGATTCCATTATGCTAGGACAAATTTTGGGTCACACAATGACATGTGTCGAGAGTGCCAAGTGTGTTTTCTACAATCTCTAAGTTGTCTCTTTTTATACTATGCAAAGTGGGTCTTTTGTGGACTTGCACGACAATAAGATTAAATAAAATAACGTGCAAATAAAATAGAATGACATATAGATAAAGATAAGATAAAAGATAAAATAGAAGATAAAGATAAATAAAATAAAAGACAAATATAAAGATAAAGATAAAATAAAATAAAATAAAAGACAAAAATAAAGATAAAATAAAAGATAAAAATTAAGATAAAACAAAGACAAAGATGCACGATTGTGGTGATCTTCTATGCATGATTTTTTAACCAAAAGTCATTATTTTTGTTGCATTTTTTCCTTTTTTTTATAGGCTTGTATTGGATTAATCTCAATAAAAAAAAGTGAATTATGCATGATATTTGTAAAAAAGATTCAGAAATTTACAAAAAAAAAATACAACATTATTGTACAAAATATTGGTTTATCAAACCACCACGATGGAGTGGAGGTCTTGCAACAATTATCTTGTGGTAGATCATCTTGACCAAAGACAAGAACACAAAGAATCAAGAAAAACCCCAAAAGGAAAAATAGAAAAACAATGAACAAAAGATTACCTTATAGTGAGAAAGCTCATTGAAGTAATGTGAAACAACTATAAAACCATCATAGAAGTACATTGGAAAGGAAGGAGTTCACTAGAAATTGCGAAAGGAAATGAAGTAAGAGGACACAATCTACTACAATAACTCATTTTAGGGTTTTATAATCGTGCTAATGTCACTCTACAACATTTTAAGTTTGAAATCATTAGCAATTATTTGAGCATCATGTATAGTAGTGGCTAGAAAATAAAGTCGACATCCAACCACGATCAACTGGTATTGGGGGATAGCACTACTCTCTCGAGACATATACAAGAAATACACCGCATCAGTAACCCTCTACTTAAGTCGGACTTATCTCACACAGAGATAAGCATGATTTGGGAGAAACTATTAAGGTTGTATCTAGGATACACCCTTTACATACCTATGACAAAACGCCTAATGACAGCCCTGATTTTCGACACATAACAATTCTTCATCTCGATGTAGGAAGTGGAAGACGCATAGTTGGTATTTGCCACGTTAGCCATTTGCTTTGTACCTACCTAACATTTGTTTCACACAATCTTAATCTCACATTCTCTTTTTTGTTGACTTAAGATTGGAATTCTTATAGGTAATCACCACCAAAATCCTCTTACCACCGTTAGGTTTCTCCACCATTTCTCTCCCAACAAGAGTGAGTATAATTTACACTCTCTTTATATATATATATATAGCTAACAAACGTTTAATTTTAATTATATATAATTAATATTAAAAATTCTTTAATAATTATGTAATCACTTGAAAATATAACATTACTCTCTGATTTGATGTTAATTTTTTATAATTTTATCTTATAACTTTTACTCCTCTCCTTTTCATAATAATTAAGATTGGGGGTGGGACAATGGCTGGTGCCCCCGTCATACTATAATGCTTGCGTAATAATAGAGCACTATTTCAGAGTATGATGTTTTTATTTTTGTTATTTTTGTTTCTGCATAATAATTATGAAGGGTTGTTGTATAGAAAAAGATATCCACCAATGACAGCACAGATTCGGGGACTTTGTGGAGGCTAAGTCAGGGTGACTTTTTCTCCTTTTAAGTTATTAGATTAATCTTCACTCAGGTTTTACAACTTTGAGACGAAAATTTTTAAAAATGACCAAAAACATCTGAAGATCTTAAGATGCAAATAAATATAAAAATTAAAGTTAAGCCCCCAACAAAGCTACTTAATCTATTTTCACCAATAACATGGTTTATTTATCACCATATACTATTGACAAAAATTAAGGTACACCAAAAGTGTGGTGTTGTAGATGATTTATATCTTTTAATCAAAATGTTAAAAATTTAAATATAATATTAAATATAAAAAAAATTATGTCAAAAAGAAAATATTTATCGTCTGACTTATGTTTTAGATAGAGATTAATTATTATTCTCCAGCGTGAATATTTTGTATCTATCTGACAAGTAAAAAAAATGATAGTAAAGTTTTGTATCAAAAGAAAATATTGATAAGCTAAACCAGGTGGTAGATCGATCATATTCACGCCAAGGACAGCAATTATGATGAATAATGTGAGCCAATAAGTTTTAAAAGTGAAGTTGCAACATCTAATTCAAAAATTTAACACTCCCCAACAAAGTGAAAAAAGAAGTAGAAATTAGCATTTCAAATAGCAATGGGATTCGCAGCGAATATGATAATCAAAATTTCTTGAGATATATATACTTTGAAAGAGAAGAGATAAGAAAGTAGGAAAAAAATGAATAAATATAATAAATGATGTGATACTAAATAAATAAATGTAATGTAAAATTAAAGTATAAAAAAAATTAAAAATTAGTCATCAACTCAATTATAAAAGTGGATACTAAGATTCAATATCTCGTGACCAAGACAGAAAAAAAAAAACAAATGAATCATAAGCGTCTCAAAACTGATTTGTAAAAGACAAGGAAGCGATCACGGTTCCTGCAATGATCTATAGTTGGTGAAACATGAGAATGGGAACCCATCAATGTTGATGATGTAACCAAAGAAGTTTGTCCTGAGATTCCATGTGTTGGAGTAATGATCAATATACACATGGAAATTGTACATCCGCCAGTGATTCAGTACATAACGTTAAATATGTGTAAATAAATGTCAAGAGAATATAATTAGAGTTTGATAGTTAAATATTAAAAGTAAATTGTACTTTTCGTGTTTTATGTTAAAATATAAAATAAATTATATATTTTTTTCTTGAAAAATAAGAATATTATATTATATTTCTTTGTTTAGTTAAAATATATAATTTAATTTATTTAATTTAATATTATTAAATATATTTATTATAACATTTTAAATATATATATTAAAATATTTTTAATTTAAGAAATTATTATTCTCTTACTTGATATTTTATATAATCTATAATTAAATGTAAATTAAATATTTTTAATTAAAATGATAATTAAAAACAAAAATTATGAGATAAATTATATATATATATATTTGATTTTTGTTTAAAAATATATTTTATAAACAATAAAAAAATTATGTATACTATAAGTATTAAAATTTGTAATAATGACATCTTAATTAATAATAGATTTTTAATATAAATAATATATTAACATTAAATTTGTTAAATTCAATAAGTATATTATATTCAATAAATTTAGTATTTAATAATTTTTTTGAAATTAATTATATATTAAATTTAATAAATATACTATTTAATATTATAGAAGAAAATATGAATTTATTTAAATATTTTTAAAATATTGTATTAACAATATAAATCGAAAACTATTTTAATACTTGTGTTTAATTTTATTTTATTTATATAAAATTTATTTTTATTTTTATGATTTTAAAATATATTTTTTGAAAATAATAATAATTAAACACAAAAATTTAAATATATAAATAAATTTAACATAATTCATAATAATTTTTAAATAATAATTAAAGAAATAAATTAGTTTATATATACATATATAAATATGTATAATTGAATAAAATATTTAAAATAAATTTTATAAATAGTTTTATAAATAAAATTTTTTTTAAATATATATTATATAGTAAAGTAAATATATTTGTATCTGTTAAAGGAGAAAAAAATACATTTTAAGACAAGGGGTGAGAATGATGTAATATTTACATCTTTGAAGAGGTGGTAGAATAAGAAATATTTTTGTAATAAAAAAAAATTACAGAAACTAATAGAATTTTAATGAAAATTTTAAAAATAAATAAAATATCATGTAATTGAATCAATTAGAATAGGAAAATGTATTTTTCAATGTCAAAGGAGAATAATGTAATATTTATATCTTTAAATAAGGAAAATATAATTTATTCGTATATTAATAAAATAAAGTAATTGTACATTGTTATTTAATTATAAAAATTAACATAATTATTAAATAATTATGATAAAAGTTAAAAAAAGTTATCACTCATGTGATTTGTTATTAAATATAACACAATAAAACTATCAAATACATAGTCTATTTTTCTATATAATTATTACTGTAGTTAATATTAATTACTTTAAAACACTGTCAATCATTATTAGACATATCTCCATCTTGACACTATTAATTTCTTCTATTAATTTCTTGTGAAGTAAACAAATAACTATTAGAAATTTCGATAACTGATATTGTATCAGTAGTTTTGGCAGCTAAAATATACTTCTATTTTCTATTTAAAAAAAAAACTATTAGGGTACAACAATTAAATAAAACTTCTTCGTATGTTGTATTTACAATTGTGAATGCTAGGTGGTTTTTATCTTACTTCTATATTAATAATTAGTTTTTAACTAAATAATATAGTTTTAAATTTTATTATTAGATTTAAAGTTAATTTCACATAGATTATATTTTAAAAGTCATATTAATCTAAAATTATTTGACAAACAAACTTGTTGCACCCCAAAACTGTCCGGGACTGAGTCTTCCCAGGACTGAGTCTTCCCGGGACCCACCTTGACTCACATATAAAATAATATCTTGGAAGGTAGTTGCAACAGACTCAGCACCTACCAGGAGAGAATCAAGGGATATGGGGGCAACCACCGGCCCAATCCCAAGCCTATAAAAAACCTCAAAATGAAGAGTTGGGGGGGAATTTTTCCGGGCAGGAATTCTAGAAAATTGAAAGCCAAATCTCTCAAACCTCTCTTTCCCAAGCCTCCCTCTTGTCAAGGCCAAATTCATCTCAGCCTAAACATAGCCAAGCTGGTATTGACCAGCTTCACCCCACCAAAACTACATTGACTTTGACTCCTCTAAAGCTGAGGTACGTAGGCATAGGGGGCACACTCCTATCAAGTCAAATCTTAAATCCCAAAATCCTAGAACACCTTACCTGAACCTCCTCCTTCCCAGGACTTAGGCCAGAAACACAACCCAAACCCAAGCATCGTCCCTCTTCCCATATAGCTAGCCAAGGGTAACTATCAAGTGATAGGCATGATGGGGCCCCCTATGCCCCTGGCGTGTAACCAACTCCCGAACCCACATTTTTTATTCCAGGCCAGCCTTTCCATTAGGTTTCCTGGCGTTCCCTAAACCAAAATGCCGGTGGCGACTCCTTTGTGGCCGACATGGTCTCGACCCACCCAGTCTAACGTCACAATTTAGGTTGTGACAGATGGAGACTCCATTGGGGACCTTGCTTTATTGAGAGTTGAGCCCTGTTAGGTTAGTTGCAAGGGAAGATGGGTGCGTGTGTTTGTCAATTTTAGGATGCAATTTTATTTTATTTTATTTTATTTTTTTTAAGAAATGCTTATATTTAATATTTAATTATACCTCAAATATGAGTTTTGAAAGAAAAACAAAAATTTCTAGAAAAAAAATATATAAAATTGTCATTACTTGAAATATATTTTGCACGAGAATTAAGGTTGTGGGGGCAAAACTCTAAGGTTGGGTCCTGTGTTTCCATTTGTCTTTGTTAATTGGTGCATGTGTTGTAATTTGAATTTGACGTTTGTATACTACTTGTGAAAATCGTAGGGTAGACGATATGATGTTGTTATAATATTGTGACAAAATTGGGTTTTTACGGGGAATATTGCTATTGTGTGATTACACCCATGAGCGGGGTCCTATTCCCGGGCCTAAGAGTTAAGGAGTGCGGAATGTGTAGCGGTACCCATACTGGAAGTCTTCTCTGTACTGGTGACCGCGATAGTTCCACCTGGGGCTGACAACCTGAGGGAGCCATCACACTCTGGGAAATTGATCCTGTTTGTGGTGGAGACCTTGGGGAGTCCATAGACCCAAGAGCCTAATGGTGAGGAAGTTTAGAAATCCAATGGTGAGAACCTTGGGGGATCCTTCTAGAAACTTATTGGATAAACCTTAACCCGAGTCTACTAAGTAAACCTTAACCCAAGTATACCAAGTAAACCTTAACCGAGTCTACCAAACAAACCTTAACCCGAGTCTACCAAACAAACCTTAACCCGAGCCGGTCAACTAAACCTTAGTCTGAGCCGGCCAACTAAACCTTAGTCTGAGCCGGCCAACTAAACCTTAGTCCGAGTCGGCCAACTAAACCTTAATCTGAGCCGGCCAACTAAACCCTAGTCCGAGTTGACCAACTAAACCCTAGTTCGAGCCGACTAACTACACCCTAGTTCGAGCCGGCTAACTAAACTCTAGTCCGAGCCGGCAAAGCAAACCCTAGTCTGAGCCGGCCAATCAAACCCTAGTCCGAGCCGGCCAATCAAACCATAGTCTGAGCCGGCCAACTAAACCCTATTCTGAGCCGACCAACTAAACCCTAGTCCGAGCCGATTAACTAAACCCTAGTCTGAGCCGGCCAAGCAAACCCTAGTCTGAGCCGGCCAAGCAAACCCTAGTCTGAACCAGCCAAGCAAACCCTAGTCTGAGCTGGCCAAGCAAACCCTGGTCTAAGTCGGCCAATCAAACCCTGGTCCGAGCTGGCCAATCAAACCCTAGTCCAAGCCGGCCAATCAAACCCTAGTCCAAGTCGGCCAAGTAAACCCTAGTCAGAGTCGGCCAAGTAAACCCTAGTCAGAGCCGGCCAAGTAAACCCTAGTCAGAGCCAGCCAAGTAAACCCTAGTCCGAGCCGGCCAAGTAAACCCTAGTCTGAGCCAACCAAGTAAACCTCAGCTTGCGTCGACCCATAAACCCCAGCCTGAGTCAACTAGTATACCCGAGCCTAAGTCGGCCAGTACACTTGAGCCTGAGTCAGCTAGTACACCCTGTGTCAACCCGAGCTCGTCTTCGTGTCGTCCCCATTTAACCTATTTCATCTTAGCCCCTATGTCGATTCCAATCCGAATCCAACTCTACGCCATTCCCATTTATCCAACTGAAATCCTACCCTAGCGTCGATTCCAAGTCGCATCTAGTCCCGTGTCATTCTCTTATTTAAGTTGGCTCTCTTCCATCTCCCCAATTTTGTTCTACCCCCACGGCATTTCCATAGATGGCTCATCCCATTTTCACTTCAATTCTAACCTTGTAAAAAAAAAATAAAAAAGCAAAAATAACATGCATCATATTCCACATTCATCTCCACCATGCATTTAAGATTAGGTGTTGCATTTCATCACATTTACATTTCATTCTCCACCCGACTAGCTCACCAAGACCAATAACAAGGCAAGGATCAAGTTTCGAAAAACCTTTACAGGGTGCTTCCCAAGGCAAAACAGATGGAGACAGCTATAAGGGATCTAGCAAAACAACAAGAAGCGCTAAAAAATGATGTTAGCCAATTAAAGGCGCAAATAGGTCAAATCCTGGAAATGCTGAAGTATATGCAAAACCAAGGGACATCTCAAACCATTTCCTGCCACACCATCACAAGATCACAAAACCAGAGGTGGCGTCAAAGCCCCTACCAAGCCCAACACCAAACACCACACCCCTTACCTCTGACCATCTCCATCCCAACTGTGCAATACAACATTTCATGGAAAAGAAAGAACCCTAGGGTTCTAACACTTTTATCAATGTCATATACCGAACTTCTGTTGCACCTGCTTCAGCATGCCCTTGTGACCACAGTCTCGTTGAAACTTGTTCAATCACCCTATCCCAAAAACTATGATCCAATAAGAAAAGTCCGCTATTTTGTAGTCCCTAATCCTTTTTCAAATCGACTGTAATGCTCTTTCTTTGAATAATTAATGAAGTATACTTTGACTCTTCATGATTCCCTTTTTCTTCCCACGCTTAAACCAAGTCAAAAATACCAATAAAATAAAATTCATCCCTGGTGCTAATATCTCATGTTCAAATTTTGATTATTCCATCAATCAAACTGGCAAGGATAATAAGGGTAATCTATAAAGCCTCAAGCATCTAGCCTAGCTACCTGTCCTTCGAACCAAGAAGGAAAGATGGTCTACAACATCAAACTTTACTATGCTTAAAACTCCCATTGGCTCAATGCCCTCAAGAAAAAATGGAATAAAAAAAAAGACAAAGAAAAAAAGCGGCTCGCTAGGTTGAAACCTCAAAATAACAACCTAGGCAAAAGTTAGAAAAAAAATCAAATAAAAGTTCACTAAGACTAAAAAGAGTAGTCTAAGCGAAAATGCAATACTGGGGGGCAAGCCACCAATATAGGGAGTTGAAGTGAACCCTTAAGAAAAGTTAGCTAGAAGAAGCCCATAGAGACACCCAAATTATCCTTAAAGGCGTTGGATGATGGACTCTTCAAAAATTGCATACATGAGGATAACACTGTCACCCCTCCCCGTAGATCCTTCCGCAGGAACAACATAAACACAATCCTCTCCATTCCTCCATAAACCAAAAATAAAAGAAACAAAAGGAGCGTTACAGTTAAGATGAAAAAGTCGAAGACCACTCAAAATAGTGAGCCTTTGACTAGTCTCAACTCACGAGCAATGACAAGGTGACAACATCCAAGACGCCTCTAAAGCGGGAACGTAAGAAGCTTAGTTGCCTACACCACGAGTCTTGGGATGGCAAACTGTAGGGAAATAGAGACTTGCCTATGCTAAAACGCACACCCCCTGTACCCCGTCCAACTCCACATCTTGCCGTTACCTACACCCGGTAATCCATGCATCTAGCAACCCCCGACTCCACACATTCATACAACCACGTATCTAGCCATTTATGTCAAGCAACCATGCATCTAACAACCCATGGCAAACCTCCATACATCCATATAGCCATGCATGCAACATTCCACGTCAAACGTCCATGCAACCCTCATGCATTTCAAACATTCACGCATCCCGTAATCCACACATACGACATGCATTCTGAGCATCCAAATGTCTGTCCTCCCACCAAAATAAAATCTTAATTAGTTTTGCATACATGCATAAATGCACACATACAACATGCACGCAGGCCATCCCATGGTTACTCCCTCCTTCCAACACCATGTCTGGGCCTATACCAACTCTATGTTAAGTCCTTTTCCCACTCCGTCTTGGGTTAACTCGGTGTGAGTCTCTTTGTTGAATCCATCTCAAGTCTCTCTATCGACCCCAGGTCGAGTCTCTCTGCCAACCTCGTGTCAATTCTCCATTTTGACTTTTTGTTAAGTCTCCCACCTTGTGTCGAGTCTCTCTGTCGACTCTATGTCGAGTCTCTCTGTCGAGTCTCTCTTTGCCGACTCTGTGTGGAGTCTCCCTGCCGACTCTGTGTCAAGTCTCCATATTGACTCTATGTCGAATCTCTCTACTGACTTCGTGTTGAGTGTTTCTATCCACTTCGTGTCAAGTCTCTCTGCCGACTCCGTGTCGAATTTCTCTATTGACTTTATGTCGAGTCTCCATGCCAACACTATTACTTTGACCCTGAGTCGGTTTGTCCCTAAGTTAGTCATTCAGGTCCTAACTTAGGCATTTATGGCTTAGTGCTAACTTTTTCAATTTGTTGTGGTTATTTTGGTCCCATGCCATCTTAGTCATGTCGACCCCCAAGTCAGTTGTCTCTTCAAGTTAGTCAATTTGGTTTCATGCCACATTTTTCAACCCTAAGTCAAGAAGGGACACAAGTTTCCCATCTATGACTTCTGTTGTCAAAGAGTTGGGGATGGAAGCCGAAGATGGGGGCCAACAAATCCAAAGTCTAGGATCATCCAAACCAGCTCTAAACCTCCCAATCAACTCATATATACTTAAGTCAACATTCCCCTATCACACATACCTAAGTCAGCATCCCCTTGTCCAAACTGTGCATACCCATAGAGTCACATTGATTAACCCAACTCTGGAGAATGACTCGCCTTAAGATCCCAGAAGGCCGTCAAATCGGCTTTACCTCAGAGTGATGATGCGTTTTTTCTAGTCATTTTTAACGCTTATCAAATAACTAAAGCTAACTATAGTATAGCTAACCCTAGGTCATTCTTCTCAAGGACACAGTGTGTTCAATTGTGAATTGGTGTTAAGTGAAGTGACGTAGAATCTGAGATGTAAAGTACTGACTCCCCTCGGCACTGGCTGAGTAGCTCTCGGCAGAGACTGAGCCGAGATGATCCCGGTAGAGATAATCCGGCTTGGTCTCGGCTGAGTGCAGACAGACGCTACAGAGATGGACTATCTCTGACTCAGACTTAGAAAGCAGTAAATAGGGGGGTTGGAGTGCAAGTAAAGCAGAAAGTAAACTAAGACTATGAATGCAGTAAACATATACTACTGTTACTAGTTATCTATTATTATTATTATGTAACTGTGTTCGTGTTCAGTCCTGTATGTCCAAATCCAGTCCAATTTCCACACTCCAGTTCTCAGTCCATATCAGCCTTGGGAAGTCTTATGACAATCGCCAAAGGTTCGTCCATTGCCATACCGAGGATTTATGCAATCACTACCTCATCAGTTGGCAGAGATTAAGTTCAGAGTTGATTTTAGGTTCTCTATTAACAATCGTTAAATGATTACCTACTATATTAGTTAAACCAGTTCCAATCGGCTTGCTTAAAATTGTTCACGTCTCAAATGCAATCACGATTCAATTCGTGAATTAAAGAAGAGGAAAGGAACCGAGATAAGAAATGCATAATGGAATTGATTAACAGAAACGGAATACAAACACAATGGTCCGAATTCAGGTGGATCCATCTTCCACGATGATCGCCATGGTTGATGGTGGTAGTTCACCTCCGTTAGCCTGAGCGCTGAGGATCAGCTCCACCAGAGTGCGTCAGTAGTCTGATCGGTCCCCTCTGGCAGACTTCGACTTCCCAGTCTCAGACCTGCACTTCCTCAATCGAGAGAAATGCCAATGCAGCACCGTGCACCACCAGGAATGGAAGGATGAGAGCGAGGAAATGGAGTAAATGAAGTGTATTAAGAGTGAATTCAAAGACCCCTAAAAAGTGCACAACTCCTCCTATATATACACGAGCTGAGCAGCTAGATGACACTACAAAATATCCTAACAGAATTACAATGTGAATTTCCTATTCTATCCCTGTGAAGATCTTCCAAAATGACGTGGCAGATTCTTCAAGAGTGACATGGTGGCTGAGCTGGCGCCGAGGTGGCCTCTGAGCTGGATAGCTGACCTAGACAAGCACAATTGGGCCGCTCTTTATTGGGCTGCTGGACTGCAAAGCATGGGTTGCCGAGACGAATCTGGCTTGGCCAAGATGGAGTCGGTCTGGCCGGGACGACTTCATCTTGGCTGAGACTCCTCTGTTGACCCTGGTCAACTCGACTTGACCTACAGAAGAAGGAGTGATACTTTTTATTAGCTAAGAAATCTGAATTAACACAGATTTGTATTTTCTTTGTATTTAAGCCCATAAAATGAATCTTAGCTAACAATCCATTCTTAAGCACAAAATTGTCTTGCAAACCTCCTTCTTAGGTGTCTAAAAGATGTATAAGTTGTGACTCATCACACCCCCACACTTACCCTTTTGCACTCCTGGGAAAAATAAAATGAAAATCAACAAGGGGAAATTTTTAAAGATAGAAAAGAATTTTTCACTTGGCTTCCTTCAGTTCAACCGAGACAGTGTCGACAGTCATTCACCCTGAGATCGAGATACTCTAACAATCCGGAAATTACTCCTTCCGCGCTCTAGGCAAATTCATGACCTGCAAACAAGAGAAGGTAACCAAGAGTGACAAAGCTCTCTTTTAGGCAAATAACTCCCTCATTTCTCACGTGTTTGGGCTTGTATTTACACTCAGCATTCATGGAACTGATATTACCATACTTTGGCAAATCTCTCTTCTTACACCTGCAAAAACACACACAGTTATGATCACTAGGACTTCTTTTCGGTTTGTAGCGAGGCCGGGTCATGGGTAGGATAAAATATGGGAAAACTAGCTTCAGGACCCACGAGGAAGAGAGGAGAAATGGGGAGTAAGCTTTATCGGCCTGAGGGATAACCCAGGATGCTGTCAATTCCTCCTTCTTGCTGCTACCAACTCATTTTCTTTTCTTTTTCTTATTATACACTTTTATGCAGCTATTTCTCTCTTTGTCCGTTTCAGCTTAGATTTTCAGCTGCTGCTTCCTCTTTTTCTCTTTTCTTTCTTTCACTCGCTTTTATTCTTTTTCTTGCATTTTCAAGCCTTAGAGGGTGCTGAACAACCTTTTGCTTCCTGGAGTTCCCCCACACTTGATCATGACTTACTCCCAAAACAATTCCAAAGCTCCTCTGCTCCCCGAGGGTGAGGTTGATTCATGGTTTTTCTGGCCTTGGCTTGTAGTGAGCTGTTAGGAAGAATGGTTACATTAGGCTCAAAAGGGGTAAACAACAAACACATTTGTTCAGGTAGGCTTTATTTGGCTCAGGGCTTATAAGAAACATGGCCTAGATCATGTCATTCCTGCATGTGAGAACAGTTGTATCCAGAGAGTTAAGGCAAAATGTAGAATATGCAGTTAACATGAATGCAAAAATCATATTAGAAGAAGAAGAGAAATGGCAAGATGTAAGCCATCAATATTTACAAGGGCTCAAAATCTCACATAGGTTGTATTTTTGCTCTATCACAGAGGGTTTCCTTTTCAGTTTTTCAGTCAATTACTGACTAGGGCACAAAAGTTTTATTCCCTTCAAGCTAGAGGAATCTCTTGCTAGAGTTGCAGAATTACTTCCTACTGCCTTTTTCAAACTTCCAGAAGCCAATTAAATTTTCTTTTCAAACAAAATTATTTTGACAATCCAATTTGGAATTCTGCTAGGAGACAATCAACAAAAAATGAAATAACAGAATTGAAATCCTTCCAGGCCGAAGTCACTACGGATCCGGCCAAGATGGCACAGAGCTAGAATGGATTCGGCTTGGACAACTTTTATTGAAAACAAAGGGAAATGCTGAAAAAAAAAACTCAAAAGAAATTCAAAACAAAGCAATCAAAACAAAACGATTAAAGCAAGATAAAACATGGTGGATAGAATGCAGCAAGCTTAGAAGACTGCAGCAGTATCCCCCCCCACACTTGAAATTTGCATTGTCCGCAATGCATGCTATGACCAGAGAGAGGATAGTGGAGCGGAGTTGAGGTATGCTATCTGACGAATCTAGTTCCATCAGAAAATGACCTCCATGCGCCTTCAAATGATTTGGCAATGATCACAGTTCCATGGGTGGTGGCGGTAATGGAGATTTTTAAGGTACTGGTTTCGGATCCGTCAGGCCGACTTGGTCTCGACTCGGCCTTTTGTTCAGCTATGACGGCGGATCTAGATGGAACAAGACTGCAGTTCTTGCTTGCTTCTTGTCTTTATTAGCCGAGAGGGTCTCGGCTTCGTGTCGGCCTTATCTCTTTGTTACCTGGCCGATTTAACATGAGTCTGTTCTTGCTTTCCGATTTAACATGGGTCTGTTCTTGCTTTCGGCCTTCAGTGGCCGACTCATATGCGGCCTCAAATTTATTTATTTATTTATTTATGTTATTTATTATTATATATATATATATATATATATATATATTTTTATAGAATGACAATATTCTTTCTCAAGGTGGAAAGAACGTGCAAAATCTGATTTCTATCATTTTTGCTCCATTCCTGTTGATGATAGCCTGGGGAAGCTTTCTCCTCATCCATCTTGCCAAATGCCACATGATGCCTATTGGTGACTCTTGGAGCAGAAGACTTATTGGTAAATGTTTGATCAAGTAGCTATACAGGCTTCTTGGTCTCTTCTCATCTTGGTGCAGTTCTTCCTGTTGCTCAGTCTGGATCTGGGTGCTTATAAATACCAAACATGTATTGCCGCCCTTTCTGGTGAACTTTGGACTCGGATGCCGAAACTGGATTGACCATTTCAAGTGTAGAGTTGGCCGATTCAGCATCCTTTCGAAATTTGCCCGGATTCTGCATTGGATATTGCCGACTGACTCGGCCTCCATATCTCCATTCGAGTCAGACTCGGGTGGTACTCGCTTTCGGGTTCTATTGTTCGAGATGGAGTCGGCTCTGACCCATGTCTCCTTGGGCAAGTCGGTTTCGTCTCGCCTCAACTTCATTTGGCTGACTCGATCTGGACTCGGTGCTTGGTTGGCCGAATCTGTCTCGGTCTTTGTTGAATCTTGGCGGTTGGGAGTCAGCTTATTCTTGGCCGACTCATCAGCTATAGAAGCAATGTCCTCAGCTCCTTCGGCAAAATCAGTGTCAGCATATCCCAGATCAGCAATCTTGGCATCAGTGCACTTAGGCTTAGTAACGTCGGCATCAGCACTTGCAGGATCAGCTATTTCGACCCCAGGAACCTGGTCTAAATTCTGGACAATGGATTGAGCACAGTCATCAATCTCAGCCATCGTAATAGAGTCAGTAGCAACAGGTGTAGAGTTGGTAGGGCTTGGCACAATGGTTGAATTCTCTGAATCCGGATTTCCAGAGGATTCACATTGTATATGAACGGATCGTGGTCGCTCCTCGCCATCTTGTCTGGTTGTGCTACTCATATCTTCTTCCCTCGGATTGGCGATGGGTTGAGGAGAACTGCACCTAAACCTTTCAAAGTGTAGCTGGTTCACCGTGGCAGTCAATTCAGCAACTTGTTTTTGCAGCTCCTGTAGCTCTTGCAATGTGGTGCACCTTTCTTTGTGGGAGTCCGTGTTGCTTATGGGCATGTGGTCGGTCCAGTTCCCCATGGAACTCTCCTTCTGTTTGTTCATGACCCTCTGCTGCGGTGTAAATGGAAGTGGTGGTTCTTGCAAAATGGGACAATCATGGGTTTGATGTCCTACAGAGCCACACATACCACATCCATCTATGTTGCTGCCCAATCTCTGGATGTTCGCAGCAGTTATCCCATTCTCTCCTCTAAATGTTGTGACTCCCATAGTGTTAGAAGGATGAATGCCTCCTGCAGAATCATATAACTCAAGCAACACAGGAGTTAGCTCAATTGGATATTGTTCGTACGATCGAGCTTGTTCCCATTCAGGATATGGGGGAAACCATGGTTGATACATCATGGCATCAGCGTGCAA
The DNA here is from genome assembly GCA_025330945.1 of Mucuna pruriens. Taxonomy (NCBI): domain Eukaryota; kingdom Viridiplantae; phylum Streptophyta; class Magnoliopsida; order Fabales; family Fabaceae; genus Mucuna; species Mucuna pruriens. Next base: position 524,830 of record JAENHJ010000522.1, read on the forward strand.
CTATTCCCCTCTAAGAGTAAAATTATCAAAATCAGAATGCACATGCGTTATTAACAAGATTGAATTTCAGAAAGAAAAATGAAACAACAGAAAAAAGTAATGGAATTGGAATTGGAAAAATGAAACAAAAAAAAAAAATAGAATTAAAAACAGGAAAATAGAAAAATATAAGATGGAGAAATAGAAAGGAACAGAAATTACAGAATCAAGTATGGAGAAAGTAAAAATCAGTTATGCAGAAAAATTTACAGTTAGTCATGCATCGTAAAAAAAAATTACAGAAAAGTGTTGTTAGTTGTGCTGATCAGTAGATAAGAACAAAATCAATGGTACAAGAGAAAAGTTAGATAGAAAAGTTAGAACAAACGTATCGTAAAAGGGATATTGTTATATTAACAGACAGATTTTTTTTTTTTAGTAGTGAAACTCACACCACAGAGTTTTAACACACACTCAGCATGCTATATTATTGTAGAAAACAGACACGGACAAATTCAAAAGAATCAATAGACTGACCTGACGGACACACTTTACAAACTCGGGATTCGACCTCACTTACTTGGCACACAAAGACACAAAAGAACTTGTGTCCCCGGCAACGACGCCAATTTGATGATGCGTTTTTTCTAGTCGTTTTGAACGATTATCAAATAACTAAAGCTAACTATAGTATAGCTAACCCTAGGTCATTCTTCTCAAGGACACAGTGTGTTCAGTTGTGAATTGGTGTTAAGTGAAGTGACGTAGAATCTGAGATGTAAAGTACTGACTCCCCTCGGCACTGGCCGAGTAGCTCTCGGCAGAGACTGAGCCGAGATGATCCCAGTAGAGATAATCCGGCTTGGTCTCGACTGAGTGTAGACAGACGCTACAGAGATGGACTATCTCTGTCTCAGACTTAGAAAGCAGTAAATAGGGGGGTTGGAGTGCAAGTAAAGCAGAAAGTAAACTAAGACTATGAATGTAGTAAACATATACTACTGTTACTAGTTATCTATTATTATTATTATATAACTGTGTTCGTGTTCAGTCTTGTATGTCCAAATCGGTCCAATTTCCACACTCAGTTCTCGGTCCATATCAGCCTTGGGAAGTCTTATGACAATCGCCAAAGGTTAGATCCATTGCCATACCAGAGGATTTATGCAATCGCTACCTCATCGGTTGGCGGGGATTAAGTTCAGAGTTGATTTTAGGTTCTCTATTAACAATCGTTAAATGATTACCTACTATATTAGTTAAACCAGTTCCAATCGGCTTAGCTTAACATTGTTCACGTCTCAAATGCAATCGCGATTCAATTCGTGAATTAAAGAAGAGGAAAGGGCGAGATAAGAAATGCATAATGGAATTGATTAACGAAAGCGGAATACAAACACAATGGTCAATTCAGGTGGATCCATCTTCCACGATGATCGCCATGGTTGATGGTGGTAGTTCACCTCCGTTAGCCTGGCTGAGGATCAGCTCCACCAGAGTGCGTCGATAGTCTGATCGGTCCCCTTTGGCAGACCGACTTCCAGTCTCGGACCTGCACTTCCTCAATCGAGAGAAACGCCAATGCAGCACCGTGCACCACCAGGAATGGAAGGATGAGAGCGAGGAAATGGAGTAAATGAAGTGTATTAAGAGTGAATTCAAAGACCCCTAAAAAGTGCACAGCTCCTCCTATATATACACGAGCTGAGCAGCTAGATGACACTACAAAATATCCTAACAGAATTACAATGTGAGTTTCCTATTCTACCCCTGTGAAGATCTTCCAAAATGACGTGGCAGATTCTTCAAGAGTGACATGGTGGCTGAGCTGGCACCGAGGTGGCCTCTGAGCTGGATAGCTGACCTAGACAAGCACAATTGGACCGCTCTTTATTGGGCTGCTGGACTGCAAAGCATGGGTTGCCGAGACGAATCTGGCTTGGCCAAGATGGAGTCGGTCTGGCCGGGACGACTTCATCTTGGCTGAGACTCCTCTGTTGACCCTGGTCAACTCGACTTGACCTGCAGAAGAAGGAGTGATACTTTTTATTAGCTAAGAAATCTGAATTAACACAGATTTGTATTTTCTTTGTATTTAAGCCCATAAAATGAATCTTAGCTAACAATCCATTCTTAAGCACAAAATTGTCTTGCAAACCTCCTTCTTAGGTGTCTAAAAGATGTATAAGTTGTGACTCATCACAGAGCCGAATGACACATCGATATCAAGAGGACCAAGTAGCCCCGGCTCTTGGGAAACCAAGTAGTATTCGGACGTCAGAAGGTCGAGTGTCTCCCCTTGACTAACTCTCAGATCCCGAAAGGAAGACTTTCTCGCTACCCACCCTCTAAGCATTTCCAAGCCAGTTAAATAGCCAAGATAGACCCTTTAAATCCCTAACCCATCCATAACCCAAGTTATCTTGGCTACCCAATCTTCGGAAGGATAGCTAAAACTAAGCCACCATTTCCCTTAGTATTATCTCCATTCCCTTAAGTGTTAATTCCATTAAGCCATTATGCCCAAGTACTGAGTCTAGAAACCATTATTTCCATTCCTGTTATCCCCAAACCCCGAGCTTGAACTAAAGCCATTACTTCCTTTAGTGTTAAGTCCATTGAGTCGTCATCCCAAATCTGATTGATACCATTAAACCAACAAAAAATCCCTTCGCCTTTTAACAGAAAATCCAAAAATAAATAAATAAATAAATAAATAAATAAATAAATAAATAAATAAAGAGAAGAGACAATAAGGACAGGCCCAAATAATCACGGCCCATTATCTCAACAAGGCCTAGGCACACTCCCAGGTAAGGGCCGCCTCCATATTTGCCGCCTCTATCTCGGTCGTCTCTACGTAGGCCATTTTTGTCTCGGCAACCCCTCTTTGGATCGCCTCTATCTCGGCCGTCTCCGAGTAGGCGGTCTCTATATCAGAAACCCCTCCATTGGCCGTCGCTCTCTCGTTCGTCCCCGTCCGACTCCAAGAAGAACACACGGCAAGCCCCCCTCAAGGTCATCATCTCCGCGATGGCCCAGGAAACCACCGCCCCCGTTCCTCAAAGACATTGCCATTTTACTTCGCAAGCTTGGGTACCAGCCAGTGTGTACTCCGCTCGCCGCCAAAAGCTTTGCAAACCTGAGTACCAGCCAGTGTGTACTCCGCTTGCCGCGAAAAACTTGGTGAGCCTGAGTACCAGCCAGTGTGTACTCCGCTCGCCGCCAAAAGCTTTGTAAGCCTGAGTACCAGCCAGTCTGGACTCCGCTTGCCACCAAAATATTTTGCAAGCCTGAGTACCAGCCGGTCGTGCTAAAACTTGAAAAACTTGGTGAGCCTGAGTACCAGCTAGTGTGTACTCCGCCCGCCGCCAAAAGCTTTGCAAGCCTGAGTACCAGCCAGTGTGTACTCCGCATGCCACCAAAATATTTTGCAAGCCTAAGTACCAGCCAGTGTGTACTCCGCTTGCCGCGAAAAACTTGGTGAGCCTGAGTACCACCCAGTGTGTACTCCGCTCGTCGCCAAAAGCTTTGCAAGCCTGAGTACCAGCCAGTGTGTACTCCGCTTGCCACCAAAATACTTTGCAAGCCTGAGCACCAGCCAGTGTGTACTCCGCTTGCCACGAAAACTTGGTGAGCCTGAGCACCAGCCTGAGTACCAGCCAGTGTGTACTCCGCTCGCCGCAAAAAGCTTTGCAAGCCTGAGTACCAGCCAGTGTGTACTCCGCTTGCCACCAAAATACTTTGCAAGCCTGAGTACCAGCCAATGTGTACTCCGCTCGCCGCCAAAAGCTTTGCAAGCCTGAGTACCAGCTAGTTTGTACTCCGCTTGCCACCAAAATACTTTGCAAGCCTAAGTACCAGCCAGTGTGTACTCCGTTTGCCACAAAAACTTGGTGAACCTGAGTACCAGCCAGTGTGTACTCCGCTCGCTACCAAAAGCTTTGCCAGCCTGAGTACCAGCCAGTGTGTACTCCGCTTGCCACCAAAATACTTTGCAAGCCTGAGTACCAGCCAGTGTGTACTCCTCTTGCCGCGAAAACTTGGTGAGCCTGAGTACCAGCCAGTGTGTACTCCGCTTGCCACCAAAATACTTTGCAAGCCTGAGTATCAGCCAGTGTGTACTCCACTTGCCGCGAAAACTTGGTGAGCCTGAGTACCAGCCAGTGTGTACTCCGCTTGCCGCAAACAGCTTTGCAAGGTTGAGTACCAGCCAGTGTGTACTCCGCTTGCCACCAAAATACTTTGCAAGCCTGAGTATCAGCCAGTGTGTACTCCGCTTGCCACCAAAATACTTTGCAAGCCTGAGTATCAGCCAGTGTATACTCGGCTCGCCGCCAAAAGCTTTGCAAGCCTGAGTACCAGCCAGTGTGTACTCCGTTTGCCGCGAAAAACTTGGTGAGCCTGAGTACCAGCCAGTGTGTACTCCGCTCGCCGCCAAAAGCTTTGCAAGCCTGAGTACCAGCGAGTCTCAACTCCGCTTGCCACCAAAATATTATGCAAGCCTGAGTACCAGCCAGTGTGTACTCCGCTTGCCGCGAAAAACTTGGTGAGCCTGAGTACCAGCCAGTGTGTACTCCGCCTGCCGCCAAAAGCTTTGCAAGCCTGAGTACCAGCCAGTGTGTACTCCGCATGCCACCAAAATATTTTGCAAGCCTAAGTACCAGCCAGTGTGTACTCCGCTTGCCGCGAAAATCTAGGTGAGCCTGAGTACCAGCCAGTGTGTACTCCGCTCATCGCCAAAAGCTTTGCAAGCCTGAGTACCAGCCAGTGTGTACTCCGCTTGCCACCAAAATACTTTGCAAGCCTGAGCACCAGCCAGTGTGTACTCTGCTTGCCACGAAAACTTGTTGAGCCTGAGTACCAGCCAGTGTGTACTCCGCTCGCCGCCAAAAGCTTTGCAAGCCTGAGTACTAGCCAGTGTGTACTCCGCTTGCCACCAAAATACTTTGCAAGCCTTAGTACCAGCCAGGGTGTACTCCGCTCGCCGCCAAAAGCTTTGCAAGCCTGAGTACCAGCTAGTTTGTACTCCGCTTGCCACCAAAATACTTTGCAAGCCTAAGTACCAGCCAGTGTGTACTCCGCTTGCCGCAAAAACTTGGTGAGCCTGAGTACCAGCCAGTGTGTACTCCGCTCGCCACCAAAAGCTTTGCAAGCCTGAGTACCAGCCAGTGTGTACTCCGCTTGCCACCAAAATACTTTGCAAGCCTGAGTACTAGCAAGTGTGTACTCCTCTTTGTTGAAAACTTGGTGAGCACAGTACCAACCAGTGTGTACTCCGCTCGCCGCCAAAAAAGCTTTCAAGCACAGTACCAGCCAGTGTGTACTCCGCTTGCCACCAAAATACTTTGCAAGCCTGAGTATCAGCCAGTGTGTACTCCACTTGCCGCGAAAACTTGGTGAGCCTGAGTACCAGCCAGTGTGTACTCCGCTTGCCGCAAAAAGCTTTGCAAGGTTGAGTACCAGCCAGTGTGTACTCCACTTGCCACCAAAATACTTTGCAAGCCTGAGTATCAGCTAGTGTGTACTACGCTTGCCACCAAAATACTTTGCAAGCCTGAGTATCAGCCAGTGTGTACTCCGCTTGCCACCAAAATACTATGCAAGCCTGAGTATCAGCCAGTGTGTACTCCACTTGCCGCGAAAACTTGGTGAGGCTGAGTACCAGCCAGTGTGTACTCCGCTTGCCGCAAAAAGCTTTGCAAGGTTGAGTACCAGCCAGTGTGTACTCCGCTTGCCACCAAAATACTTTGCAAGCCTGAGTATCAGCCAGTGTGTACTCCGCTCGCCGCCAAAAGCTTTGCAAGCCTGAGTACCAGCTAGTTTGTACTCCGCTTGCCACCAAAATACTTTCAAGCCTAAGTACCAGGCAGTGTGTACTCCGCTTGCCGCAAAAACTTGGTGAACCTGAGTACCAGCCAGTGTGTACTCCGCTCGCTACCAAAAGCTTTGCCAGCCTGAGTACCAGCCAGTGTGTACTCCGCATGCCACCAAAATATTTTGCAAGCCTAAGTACCAGCCAGTGTGTACTCCAAAACGCTGTATGAAAAACTTGGTGAGCACGAGTACCACCCGGTGTGTGTACTCAGCTCGTCGCCAAAAGCTTTGCAAGCCTGAGTACCAGCCACCGTGTACTCCGCTTGCCACCAAAATACTTTGCAAGCCTGAGCACCAGCCCGGTGTGTACTCCACTTGCCACGAAACTTGGTGAGCTGAGCACCAGCCTGAGTACCAGCCAGTGTGTACTCCGCTCGCCGCAAAAAGCTTTGCAAGCCTGAGTACCAGCCAGTGTGTACTCCGCTTGCCACCAAAATACTTTGCAAGCCTGAGTACCAGCCAATGTGTACTCCGCTCGCCGCCAAAAGCTTTGCAAGCCTGAGTACCAGCTAGTTTGTACTCCGCTTGCCACCAAAATACTTTGCAAGCCTAAGTACCAGCCAGTGTGTACTCCGTTTGCCGCAAAAACTTGGTGAACCTGAGTACCAGCCCGTGTGTACTCCGCTCGCTACCAAAAGCTTTGCCAGCCTGAGTACCAGCCAGTGTGTACTCCGCTTGCCGCCAAAATACTTTGCAAGCCTGAGTACCAGCCAGTGTGTACTCCTCTTGCCGCGAAAACTTGGTGAGCCTGAGTACCAGCCAGTGTGTACTCCGCTTGCCACCAAAATACTTTGGAAGCCTGAGTATCAGCCAGTGTGTACTCCACTTGCCGCGAAAACTTGGTGAGCCTGAGTACCAGCCAGTGTGTACTCCGCATGCCACCAAAATATTTTGCAAGCCTAACTACCAGCCAGTGTGTACTCCGCTTGCCGCGAAAAACTTGGTGAGCCTGAGTACCAGCCAGTGTGTACTCCGCTCACCGCCAAAAGCTTAGCAAGCCTGAGTACCAGCCAGTGTATACTGCGCTTGCCACCAAAATACTTTGCAAGCCTGAGCACCAGCAAGTGTATACTCCGCTTGCCACGAAAACTGGGTGAGCCTGAGTACCAGCCAGTGTGTACTCCGCTCGCCGCCAAAAGCTTTGCAAGCCTGAGTACCAGCCAGTGTGTACTCCGCTTGCCACCAAAATACTTTGCAAGCCTGAGTACCAGCCAGTCTGTACTCCGCTCGCCGCCAGAAGCTTTGCAAGCCTGAGTACCAGCTAGTTTGTACTCCGCTTGCCACCAAAATACTTTGCAAGCCTAAGTACCAGCCAGTGTGTACTCCGCTTGCCGCAAAAACTTGGTGAGGCTGAGTACCAGCCAGTGTGTACTCCGCTCGCCACCAAAAGCTTTGCAAGCCTGAGTACCAGCCAGTGTGTACTCCGCTTGCCACCAAAATACTTTGCAAGCCTGAGTACTAGCAAGTGTGTACTCCTCTTGCCACGAAAACTTGGTGAGCCTGAGTACCAGCCAGTGTGTACTCCGGCTCGCCGTAAAAAAGCTTTGCAAAGCCTGAGTACCACCCCAGTGTGTGCCTCGCTCGCCACCAAAATACTTTGCAAGCCTGAGTATCAGCCATTGTGTACTCCACTTGCCGCGAAAACTTGGTGAGCCTGAGTACCAGCCAGTGTGTACTCCGCTTGTCGCAAAAAGCTTTGCAAGGTTGAGTACCAGCCAGTGTGTACTCCGCTTGCCACCAAAATACTTTGCAAGCCTGAGTATCAGCTAGTGTGTACTACGCTTGCCACCAAAATACTTTGCAAGCCTGAGTATCAGCTAGTGTGTACTCCGCTTGCCGCGAAAACTTGGCAAATCTAAGTACCAGCAGTGTGTACTCCGCTCGCTGCCAAAATCTTTGCAAACCTGAGTACCAGCCCGAGTGTACTCCGCTTGCCACAAAAATACTTTGCAAGCCTGAGTACCAGCCAGTGTGTACTCCGCTTGCCACCAAAATACTTTGCAAGCCTGAGTACTAGCAAGTGTGTACTCCTCTTTTTGAAACTTGGTGAGCAGTACCGGCCAGTGTGTACTCGCTCGCCGCCAAAAGCTTTCCAAGCCTGAGTACCAGCTAGTGTGTACTCCGCTTGCCGCGAAAATTTGGTAAGCCTGAGTACCAACAAGTGTGTACTCCGCTCGCCGCCAAAAGCTTTGCAAGCCTGACTACCAGCCAGTGTGTACTCCGCTTGCCACCAAAATACTTTGCAAGCCTGAGTATCAGCTAGTGTGTACTCCACTTGTCGCGAAAACTTGGTGAGCCTGAGTACCAGCCAGTGTGTACTCCGCTTGCCGCCAAAAGCTTTGCAAGCCTGAGTACCAGCCAGTGTGTACTCCGCTTGCCACCAAAATACTTTGCAAGCCTGAGTATCAGCTAGTGTGTACTCCACTTGCCGCGAAAACTTGGTGAGCCTGAGTATTAGCCAGTGTGTACTCCACTTGCCGCGAAAACTTGGTGAGCCTGAGTACAAGCAAGTGTGTACTCCTCTTTCCGCGAAAACTTGGTGAGCCTGAGTACCAGCCAGTGTGTACTCCGCTCGCCGCCAAAAGCTTTGCTAGCCTGAGTACCAGCCAGTGTGTACTCCGCTTGCCACCAAAATACTTTGCAAGCCTGAGTGTCAGCCAGTGTGTACTCCACTTGCCGCGAAAACTTGGTGAGCCTGAGTACCAGCCAGTGTGTACTCCGCTTGCCGCAAAAAGCTTTGCAAGGTTGAGTACCAGCCAGTGTGTACTCCGCTTGCCACCAAAATACTTTGCAAGCCTGAGTATGAGCCAGTGTGTGCTCCGCTTGCCACCAAAATACTTTGCAAGCCTAGGTATCAGCCAGTGTGTACTCCGCTCGCCGCCAAAAGCTTTGCAAGCCTGAGTACCAGCTAGTGTGTACTCTGTTTGCTGCGAAAAACTTGGTGAGCCTGAGTACCAGCCAATGTGTACTCCGTTCGCCGCCAAAAGCTTTGCAAGCCTGAGTACCAGCAAGTCTGGATTCCGCTTGCCACCAAAATATTTTGCAAGCCTGAGTATCAACCAGTGTGTACTCCGCTTTCCGCGAAAAACTTGGTGAGCCTGAGTACCAGCCAGTGTGTACTCCGCCTGCCGCCAAAAGCTTTGCAAGCACAGTACCAGCCGGTGTGTACTCCGCATGCCACCAAAATATTTTGCAAGCCTAAGTACCAGCCAGTGTGTACTCGGCTTGCCGCGAAAAACTAGGTGAGCACAGTACCAGCCAGTGTGTACTCGGCTCGTCGCCAAAAAGCTTTGCAAGCTTTGAGTACCATCCAGTGTGTACTCGCTTGCCCGCAAAATACTTTGCAAGCCTGAGCACCAGCCAGTGTGTACTCGCTTGCTGCGAAAACAGTGATTTTTGAGTACCCACCAATGTGTACTAAAACTTGCAAAAAAGCTTTGCAAGCCTGAGTACCGGCCAGTGTGTACTCCGCTTGCATAAAAACTTGGTGAGCCTGAGTACCAGCCAGTGTGTACTCCGCTCGCCCGCCACTTTGCAAGCCTGAGTACCAGCCAGTGTGTACTCGCTTGCCACCAAAATACTTTGTAAGCCTAAGTACCCGGCCGGTGTGTACTCGCTTGCCGAAAACTTGGTGAGCCAGTACCAGCCAGTGTGTACTCGCATTTCGCCCGCCAAAAAACTTTGCAAGCCTGAGTACCGGCCGGTGTGTACTCCGCTTGCCACCAAAATACTTTGCAAGCACGAGTATCGGCCGATTGTGTAAAACTCCGCTTGCCGCGAAAAAAACTTGGTGAGCTGAGTACCAGCCCGGTGTATACTCCGTCGCCGCCAAAATCTTTGCAAGCTTGAGTACCAACCAGTGTGTACTCCGCTTGCCACAAATACTTTGCAAGCGGAGTACCAGCCGGTGTGTACTCGCTTGAAAAAAACGGGTGAGCACGAGTACCCGACCGGTGTGTACTCCGCTCACCACCAAAGCTTTGCAAGCGAGTACCAGCCGGTCGTGCTAAAACGCCAAAAATATTTTGCAAGCCTAGTGCCGACTAGTGTGGTACTCCGACTTTGGCAGGTGAGCACGCAGTAAAAGCGGTGCGTACTCCGCTTCACGCAAAAGCTTTGCAAGCCGTACCCGGCCGGTGTGTCTTTCGACACCATTAAAATATTTTTTGCAAGCCTGAGTGCCAGCCAATGTGCACTCCGCCTGCAAACCTGTGCATCAACCGACATCCACTACCTTCACCAGGAGGGATCCCACATCAAGTATGACCCCGCCAGACCTGTCCCGATTCTTTATTTATGCTTATCCAAAAGGATCACTGCCTTCTTTGGATAAGCACAAAAAAAGGGGGGGCAACTGTTGCACCCCAAAACTGTCCGGGACTTAGTCTTCCCAGGACTGAGTCTTCCTGGGACCCACCTTGACTCACATATAAAATAATATCTTGGAAGGTAGTTGCAACAGACTCAGCACCTACCAGGAGAGAATCAAGGGATATGGGGGCAACCACCGGCCCAATCCCAAGCCTATAAAAAGCCTCAAAATGAAGAGTTGGGGGGGAATTTTTCCGGGCAGGAATTCTAGAAAATTGAAAGTCAAATCTCTCAAACCTCTCTTTCCCAAGCCTCCCTCTTGTTAAGGCCAAATTCATCTCAGCCTAAACATAGCCAAGCTGGTATTGACCGGCTTCACCCCACCAAAACTACATTGACTTTGACTCCTCTAAAGCTGAGGTACGTAGGCATAGGGGACACTCTATCAGTCAAATCTTAAATCCCAAAATCCTAGAACACCTTACCTGAACCTCCTCCTTCCCGGGACTTAGGCCGAAACACAACCCAAACCCAAGCATCGTCCCTCTTCCCATATAGCTAGCCAAGGGTAACTATCAGTGATAGGCGTGATGGGGCCCCCTATGCCGGGCGTGTAACCAACTCGAACCCACATTTTTTATTCAGGCCAAACCTTTCCATTAGGTTTTCTGGCGTTACTAACCAAAATCTTGGGTGGCGGCTCGCTTTTGTGGGCGTAGTCTCGCCCCACAGGCCTAACGTCATGATTTAGATTGTGACAAAACTTACTTTCAAAAAAATAGATCTAGAAAATTTTAATGGTGAGAATATATATATATATATATATATATATATATATATATATATATATATATATATATATAAATTATTATTTTATTTATAAATTATATATAATAAATATTTTATAGAATAAATAGTTCATGCACCAATAATATAAAAATTTCTATATTGTGATCTACTATAAAAACTTGTTATGTATAATAAATTTATTTATTGTTACAATAATTACTTTAAAGAGTAAGGTTTTTAGTTTATTAAAAATTTAAAGTTGAACATGTTAGTTTATCATATTTGATATACTATTTTAAAAAAAATATTATTTATTAAAAATATTTTTACATATATTTTCTACAAAACCATTCTCATAAATTAATAAATTATCAAGATATTAAACATTATATTTTAAAAATATTTTTATTTTTATTCTTTAAAAATTATCAAGATATTAGTCAATGAATTGTTTGAGAATATTATTATTATAAAAATTATAAAAAAAATATTTAAAAGTATGGAAAATAAAATATTTTGTTATGTTAAAATTAAATAAAATATTAAAAACATACTAACGAATTTGTAATTTTAAAATTATAAAAATATTTTTACACCAAAATTTATCCAAATTTATAATTTGATTAAATTATTTTTTAAAAATTTATCTTATTTATATAAAATAAAATATTATAAAAAATTATTTATAAATATTATTATCTGTATAATTTGTATACATTTTATTCTTATAAATTATTTTGGTTGAACTATATTAAATAATTTACTTAAAAAAATGATATATTTTTATGTTGAGAATATAAAATAATTTTACATTATTATTTAGTGACAAATTATTGGACATAATAAATTTATTAAACTTTTCTAATAATTTTTTTAAAAATTATATCTATAATAATTTAACCTTAAAAAGGATATAAAACTATTTTATTATATTCTAAAATAATATTTAACATGTTTGTAAAGATGGAAGCAGGGTATGGATCCTAAAATAATCAACTTGGTGAATGCCTCCAAGGGAGCCCATATCTTCTTGACAATGTGACCATTCCCTTTTTGTCTTCAGTAATGATTAACCTACTTACGCATGCAAATTAAATGTACACCGGAACAATATGGTTAAGTACAATTTATAAATATAATTAACGTTTTCTCATAATTAATTTTAAATAAATAAACGTAATTATATATTTGTATTATTAACGTTACAAATTAATTATTATTAGATAATTTAATAATCTTATAATATTATTAATTACCTATGAGGAACACTAAATTATTATTAAACATCTCAATAATTTTATGACACTATTAATTACATATAAATAATAATAAATAATCACGTTATTTTTCATTAGTTTTAAAATAAAATTAATTATATTTGTAGATGTAGCCAATTTTGTATGATTATAGTAATTTCATAACAATGTTAATTATTTATGAGATAAAATTAATTATAATTTTATATTTTTAATAATCTTGTTATATTATTAATTAAATATAATTTGTATACCATCACTTAATCACATTTACAAGTATTTAACGGTATATAACCACCAACAACTTTGTGACATTATTAATTGCATCGTTATTTATATGTGATCATTCTTATTTTCTGTTAATCACAATTAAACAAAATTTAGTTACACACTTAATTTAATTGTATGTCCGGGTAAATCCATATGTGCAATTCCCATGTGTACCCTAACTCTTCTTCCTTTGTCTTCTTATATTAAACACTCACATGCCCCCAATATCAGTAGCTTTGGTAACCATAATAGACTTGTACTTTTCTTTTTTAAATCAATTAGGGTACAAAATTAGTTAAAACTTCCTATGTTGTACTTACAATTTTCAAGGGTAAATGGTTTTTATCTTACTTTTCTATCATTGAGTAATTTTTAATTAAATAATTTAATTTAAGAAATATATTATTAGATTAAAACAAGTTTCAAAAATTATTATATATTTAAATTTTTATATTAATCTCAAATTATCTCACGAACACACTTATTTTTATAATCATTCAATAATTTTTAATTAAATAATTTAATTCAAAATAATTAGATAATTTAATCGACACACAATAAAAATCACAATTTCTATATAAAATTATTATTAATATTGTAATAAATTATGTAAATTACACTGCTCGTATAATTTCATCTCTACACTAGTGCAAAAATATCATTCATTCTATAAAAAAAAAAATTATACGTACGTTGATTGTTTAAACACAAAGGTAACTTTATTATTTTATTAAACTTTTCTAAATTAATTAATAAATAATCGATGTAAAGCATAATTTTACATTAGTTATATTTATATTCAATGTAAAAAAAAAAAAACACACTTTTTACGTGATTATAATTATAACTAATGTAAAGCTATATTTTTACATGGTTTGAAAATATAAATGATGTAAAATAGGTTTTAAATATAATCAGCACCGCGTCAAACCAATTTTTTCTCCTTCATTGCTCATGCCGCCAACGTCCTAAACCCTCTGTCTATATATATAATTTCTATTACCAGAAAAATTTACTTGCAAAGAAATGTCACAAACCATGTTATGAATAAATTAGTTCTTAGTTGGTATCGACTAAAAAATGGTAGAATAAGTTATTTTCTTTCTATTTATTTTTTTATGACAAGTACCTCTTCAAGGTCTTTTTTTAAGGGAACTCAGATGTGGACGGAATAGACTATTTTCAACGTAAAAGTTTTACACTTAAGTTATGAATATTCTTATAAGTCCTCAACAGAAGCAAACTCGTTAGTTTTAACTATGTTTTTTGTGTTTGCTAATTGCATAATGGCTAGGCAACAAGCGATTTTCGTTAATTTTTGTGGTGAACCTAGGAAATGATTATACTTTTCCACTTTATTTAGGATTCAACCACAAAAAAAATGTAAAGTAACAATCTTTTCATACTAATCATTAGATAAAATTATAAAACTTGATAAAAGGAATAGTTTCTCTTATGTATAGTATGTCCTCAGTACACATAATTTCTCAAAATGATTTAATTTCTTTGATTGTGTTAGGTGTGGTAGTAATTATGTTTCATGAAATATGTAATTCTAGTTGGCATATAATATGAGTCGTTGATTCCTAAAGAAGAGAAGTCATCTAAAGTAGGCAAACTTATCATACACTTCCAAAAATTTCAGTGAGTCATAATAGGTGAAGAGTAAAAACTTGACTCTTTTATTCTCTTTTAAACCCCTTAACAAATTATTTGTTTCAACCTCAAGTAGAAAAGGTTTTGATGCTCATGTTCTTGTGAGTTTCTTTCGTACTACTTCAAGTCATAAAGGCATGCCCATCTTTTGTTTCTCTTTCTCTCTACGATTGACATAAAAAATCTATTCACTTTTTTATTTTATTTCTTTGTCTTAAATTTATTTGTTGTTAGAGAATGTAGAGGTTTGTAATGTATGGTATTTGGTGCTTTCTGGTTATTGGTATGTTGGTAAAAGCAATTACACAAACACAACTTGTTACTTAACTTATTATGTAGTGGGGTCAAATAACTTGTTTCTTCACTTATTATGTAGTGGGGTTAATCTTATTGAGATGCACCTTTCTTCTGTCTTTCAGTTTCATATTACACTTTTGGTGATGAAGCAATGAAGTTGTACAAGGATTACAAAGAGAAAATTAGCATAAAATAAATCACTTGTTACATCGATTATAAATATAACTAATGAAAAGTATTATTTTTTATACTAGTAATATTTATAATAAAAAATATTTTTTTATATTAAATCAATATTTAACATAAAAATTTGTGATATTCGATATTTATAATATACATATAATTGAGATACAAAATTATTTTTAACTGATATTAAAAAATATCTTATAGTAGTGTTCATTTGGTTTGATATTTATTATTTAAAAAATATTTTAATCATTTAATTTTTAATATTAATCATTCCTACAAAAAAAAATTATTAATAGTTATTGATTAATTTTACACAACAATTGTCACAACCTAAATTGTGACGTTGGGCAGAGCCGGCCGAAACCGAGTCGCTCGGCAGGAGTCGCCACCCGCGTTTTGGGTTTAGGGAACGCCAGGAAACCTAAAGGAAAGGCTGGTCTCGAATCAGGAATATGGGCTCGGGAGTTGGTTACACACCAGGAGCAGAGAGGCCCCCCGATATGCCTATCACTCGATAGTTACCCTTAGCTAGCTATCGCGGGAGAGGGACAGTGCTTATATTTGGGTAGTGCTTTTGGTCTAAGTCCTGGGAGGGAGGAGGAGGTTCAGGTAAAGTGTTCTGGGATTTTGGGATTTGACTTGATAGGGGGTGTGCCCCCCTAGGCCTACGTACCTCGGCTCTAGAGGATTCAAAGTCCCGTAGTTTCCATTTGGGAGAGTTTGGTTTTTTTAGTGGAAGGTGAGTTTTAGGAGGAGAGAGGATGGCTCGTCCCGTCTCGGCCCTGGCGGAGCCGAGTCGGTTTGGACATGGGTGTTCAAGTTGGAGACCAAGCCGACTCGTCCGGCTCGGCTCTGCTATGGAAGGGTCCGAGTCGGCGTAGGCCACTAGGTGCGGCCGAGGCCGAGTCGGCTTCGGGGGAGGCAGGATAGGGGGGTTTTAGGTCATTTAAATTTGGCGGTCCAGGTAGAGATGGGTAACGGGGAATCTCACTTTGGAACGATGCAAGGTTTGAATTAGAGTACTAACCTGGTGTTCGGAGATGGTGGACGTGTCTTCCTTGTCTTAGTCCGACGTCGGATCCTCTCTTTCTGCCAGCTCCTGGGATTCTCCTTTCGTTTGCGGCGTCGTCGTCGGCTTTTCTTGGCTTTGTCTCGGTTGCTCTTTCTCTTCAGTCCCTGCTAGCGTTCTCTGCTCTCTCTTCCTCACGCTTGTCACCGTGCCCTTTTTCTTTCCTCTTGGGGCTTTATATAGAGCTTGGGGGTGGCTGTATAACAACCAAATCCCGAGATTCTCTCAGATATTATCCTCTCCTTCTTTTCTGTTTCTTCCCTCCGCCTTTGGGGTCCACTTGGGATCTTGGGGAGACTCGGTCAAGCATAGACTGAGTCAAGCGTGGACTCGGTGGTCAAGGCCCGTCTTAGCTCGGAGTCATGCGGGAATGGCCCAAGAGCTAGAAATTGGGCCAGCTTTGGGGAAGGCTGGAAGGACGTTCCAGCCCAGACAATTTTGGGGTGCTACAGTTGCCCCCTCTTTATTTGCATTCAGTATTGGGTTAATGAATGCGGATAAAGACTCTAAGCTCTCCTGGGGAACCGGCCGACGGGGTGGTCCTGGGGCTGAGCTTCGAGTAGTAAGCTGCTTGGGAATAAATGGCTGTTGGGCTTTCCATTGGGTGCCCAGATTTGAAGAAGCCATCAGGATGTTTGCTTTCGGGTGATTACTAGGCTTTCTCTTTGGCGCCTAGGTTTGATGATGCTGCTGAATTGCCTTGACTTGATTGGCCTTTGAGCTTTCCATTAGGCGCTCAGGTTCGAGGATGGCCATTGGGGTATTTGTTTCCGAGTGATCGCTAGACTTTCCGCTTGGCGTCTAGGTTTGATGATATTGCTAACTTGTTCTGACTTGATTGGCCTCTGAGCTTTCCATTAGGCGCTCAGGTTCGAGAGCGATCATTGGGCTGTCTGTGTTTGAGGGTGACTTGCTAGGCTTTCCTTTGGGCGCCTAGGCTTGATAATGTTTATGATCCTGCCTTGCTTGGTCTAGATTTGGAGAGGCGAATCATCTTATGGGAACTTGGTATGGTATTGGATAGGCTAGGTCAAATCTAATTCGACGGGATGCTGGCTGCAGCTCCCTGCTATTAGCTGTCATGGATTCATGCTGGCCAAGACAGATTGGATGCTGGCCGAGTTGAATTGACATTGGCCGAGACGGCTTGGATGTTGGCCGAGATGGATTGGATGCTGGCCGAGTTGAATTGACATTGGCCGAGACAGCTTGGATGTTGGCCGAGATGAATTGACATTGGCCGAGATGAATTGACATTGGCCGAGATGACTTGGATGTTGGCCGGGATGAATTGGTATTGGCCGAGACAGCTTGGATGTTGGCCGAGATGAATTGACATTGGCCGAGATGAATTGACATTGGCCGAGATGACTTCGATGTTGGCCGGGATGAATTGGTATTGGCCGAGATGACTTGGCTGGAATTAATTTTTTTCATTTTCCTTCCTTTTTATATTTTATATATATATTTTTATTTATTTCTTTTTTTTTGTTTATTTATTATTATTTTTTTATTATATTTTTTTTATCATTTTTTTCTTTGGAAACTCAATAGTCGCGCCTGAAGGTACGCGCCTCTCTGGTTTGTCTTTTCATTTCTGGGAGGCGCATTGATGGCGCCTTTTCATTCCTCGGGGCACATTAATGTGTCTTTTCGCTTCTTGGGGTTCATTAACTCCGGGCGTGATGATTCTTGACCACAGGGGATCGCGCCTCTTTAATGGTGCGTCGCCTCTTGTCCCTAGGCAGCCCTTGATTGCTATAAATAGCGCTTAGTTGCCCGTTAGACTTCATTCCCCATTTTCCAGAGCCCAGAGATTTCCCTTTTTCTCTCGCGTTCTTTCCCATTGTTCTCTTGCATTCTTCTTCCATAGCTTCCCTTCTTCTTAGCCACTATGTCAAAAAGTCTTTGTAGAAATTCCCTCCCTCGTCTTCTTCTTTTTACTTCTACTTCGATCCCGAGGCCATATAGCTGCCATTCCACGTGGCTATGGCGGGGCAGCAGTCAAGCCTCAATGCCCCTCTTTGTCGGGGAGGAGCACTATGAATGGGTCCACCAAGACGTTTCTGTCCTATGGCTAAAAATGGCCCCCGAGGAGGTGGAGTCCCTTGCTGCCAAAGGGGGCTGGTCTGTGGGCCTCATGCCCCTCGATTTGGAGATGACCCATCGCTCTCCCTCGGGCTGGTGCGCTATGTGTGTAGAGAGGAGAGGCGATTTCGTGTCTATGTGCACGAAACCGTCCTCCGAGATTTGGGGGTAACTTTCCCTCTGGACCGCTTTACAGTAGATGTGCTGAGGCTGGTGGGAGTGGCTCCTTCGCAACTTCATCCCAACAGGTGGGCGGCTCTTCAGGCGTTCAAGGTGGTGTGCGCGGTGTTGACTCTGGCCCCTTCTGCCCCCGTGTTTCTAAGTCACTACACTATCCGAGTGGGGAAGAAGGTGGGTTGGGTCTCTTTGGCGCCCCTTCCCAACACCAGCTTATTCACGGCATACACGGCGTCCTACAAAGGTTTCAAGGACCGGTTTTTGAAGATAAGGGCCCTGGCGAGGGTTCTTTATGCAATGCAGATGGGCAGCCTATGCCACTTATCTTGGAGGCTGCCCTTGAAGGCCTCGAGGGGGCAGAAGAGCCGACTTTCTCGCGAGGAGAAAGTGACTCTCCAACTGTTGGACGAGTTGCCCCGAGGGATGAATTGCAAGGAGATTGTGGCCTTGGCCCTTGGGAAAAAGCCTGTTTCCCACCTGAAAAGTAAGTCCTGTTTCTTTTGTTTAGACATAGTAGGAGTATCTGATGTCTTTATTATTTTGTTTTTATGTTGGCAGGAATGATTGAAGATGAGGGAGTCGACATGGCTGCCCTAATTAAGAAGGTGAAATTCGCCCAACGGGCTGCGTCCATGTGAAGCCCGGCGAAGGCGGCCAACAAAGGAATGGAGTCGGCACCACGGCCGGAGGAAGCGGCACCAGCCTTGAAGTCGGCTCCCTATTGCCGAGGCGCCGGGCCGCCGCCGAGAAGGAGTCGGCAAGGGTGGCCGAGACGGCGAGGACTCCTGCGTTGCCGTTGCAACACCGGCCGCTTCAGTGCAAGCCGAAGGCGTGCCTGCCAAAGTCGACGCAAGGCCCCTCCCTCGATGTGCCGACACGAGGTGCCAAGAGAGCCGAGGCCCTTCCGCTGAAGAAGCTTGCCAGGAAGAAGGGCAAGGGTGTAGTGTCCCCGGCTTGTCCCCGGTCCATTTGACCGAAAGCAGTAGGGTGACTATAATCGCCGGCCCCGAGCTGCCCCAGGAGGCCGCCTCGCTTCAAGGCCCCTGCTAATGTGAAGTCCTTATGGGGGCCCAACGTAGACTTCCAAAGCTGGTTCCCCCCAAGCTCGATCCCTCAGTACGACCGTAGGCTCTTGGTCGCCGCTGGGGTGGATGGGACCTTTGACATGCTGGAGGCATATCATCTCAGGTCCCTGGCTTCCCTGGAAATGTCCAAGGGCTTGGTGAAGAAGGCCGAGCAGATTGTGATGAAGGAGGCCTTGCACAAGAAGGAGTTTGACAGGGTGGCCAAGGTCAATCAAGATCTGAGGGCTGAGGTGGAGAGGTCAAAGGCCGAAGCGGCCAAGCTGGGGACTGACCGAGAAGGTTTGTGGGCTGACTTGGCGAAATCAAAATCAGAGGCTGCGCTGATGGGGGGAAAGGCCGCAGCGGCCGAAGCGGAAACCGCCAAGCTGTCAACGAAGATAACCGAGGCTGAAGCTGAGACCGCCAAGTTGAAGGCTGCTTTGGCACTTGCGCAGCAGTCTTCCGAGGCCTTATCCAAGGATCTGGAAGTGGCTCGTTCCCGAGCAATTTCGGCGGAGGCGGTCGTGGCAGCAGACAAAGAGACCAAGGCCAAGTTGGGGACCGCTTTGAAGGCTACGGCGGCCAAGGCTGCTGCTCTAGAGGCTGAGGTTGCTGCCTCAACACAGGAAAGGCAGCGCCTTGCTAACAGGGTGGAGCGCTTAGAAGGAGCTATCGTAGGCCAACACGAGGCGGGCTTCGAGAAAGCCCTTCAACAGATAGCCCTTTTGGCCCCAGACTTTGATTTGAGCCCGTATTCCATCACTCTAGAAATCAAGGATGGGAAGCTTGTTTCCCTCCTTGACTCCCCTCCCCGGTGATTGTAAAAAAAACTTTATTATTATGGAATGAAGATTTTGTTTATTATTTCTCTTTTTGCCTTTTTCCTTTTCTCTTATGGTTGTTATTTTTTCTTTTTTTTTTTTTCGGGTGAGGGTTGTGCATGGGGATGAGAGCTTCTTACGGGTACCTAACTGGTTAACTTGACCTAACCGAACCGAGATGAAATCAACCTAGGGCAGACTTAGAATGCAGAGCTTCCCCTTTTTTCTCGGGAATGCGTGTTTATTGTTATTATTATTATACCTTTTTTTTTTTTTTTTTTTTTTGACGTTTGCTTTTGACTGCGCTTGACCACCTGGACCAGGTTATCGCCGTATTTCTGTGATATCTGGGACCGCGAGGGTCTGTAATGGAGACGGTACCTTTGGTCGCGAATTGCAGATTCTTTTGTTGAATTAATAAAGCTTAGCATGCGGAGTAAAGCAAAATGAGACTTTATTGATAATGTATGGTTTACAAAGTGGGGACGTGGTTTTTCGCGTTTTTGTACAGGATGGCTGTTTGTTGGGGTCAGCGAGATGACCCCGTACTTGGCTTCCCTAATCCTATTCTGGCTCCGGCTGGGTGCGGACGACTTTCCACTGCTGCTTAGGCGAGATTTCAAGGGAAGAACCTCTTGACTGAGTCCGAGTTGACGGGGTATTTGAGGTCGCATCCTTCAGCGTCAGTTAGGAGTAGCGCCCCTCCTGAGAAAGCATATTTCACCACGTATGGCCCTTTCGTAGTTGGGTGCCCATTTTCCTCTCTAGGTCGGGCGTTTGGCGCATACCTTTTGAGGACCATGTCCCCGTCCGAACATCCGAGGTTTCACCTTTTTGTCGAAGGCATTTTTAACCATGCTCTGGTAGAGCTGACCATGACATAGGGCCGTGAGACGTTTTTCCTCGATCAAGTTTAGCTGGTCGTGGCGTCGTTGAATCCATTCGGCGTCTTCTAATTTGCTTCGGCCGGGACCCTTAAAGAGGGTATTTCGATCTCTATTGGGAGGACAGCCGGTGCCATAAACCGGGGAATAAGGTGTTGCTCCGGTGGAGGTTCGCACAGAGGTCCTATACCCATGTAGCGCGTAGGGTAACATTTCATGCCAATCTTTGTAGGTTACCGCCATTTTCCGTATTATTTTCTTGATGTTTTTGTTGGCGGCTTCTACCGCTCCGTTCATCTGGGGACGGTAGGGAGTAGAATTGTGATGACGAATCTGGAATTGTTCGCACAGTTCCGTCATCATCTTGTTGTTTAGATTGGTGCCATTGTCTGTAATGACGTGGGATGGAATACCGTAACGGCAGATGATGTCCCTTTTAAGGAATTTTACCACTACGCTACGCGTCACGGCCGAGTACGACGCTGCTTCTACCCACTTGGTGAAGTAGTCGATGGCCACTAGTATGAACCTGTGACCGTTAGAAGCTTTGGGCTCGATGGGCCCAATCACGTCTATGCCCCACATGGAGAATGGCCATGGCGCGGTTAAGCTGTGTAGGGAGGAAGGAGCGACATTAATACGGTCGGCGTGGACCTGGCACTTCAAACACCTTTGGACGTGTTGATGGCAGTCTGATTCCAACTTGGTCCAGTAGTACCCTGCGCGGAGTATTTTGCGAGCCAGGGTATGACCGCTTGCATGGGTGCCGAAGGTTCCTTCGTGGACCTCTTCTATTATCCGTTCGGCCTCGGGGCGGTCCACACATCGCAGAAGTGTCATGTCTGCGTTCCTCTTGTATAGTACGTTTCCGCTCATAAGGTAGCTGGCTGCCAGTCTCCTTAGCGTCCTTTTGCTATTCTCCGATGCTCCTTCCGGGTATTCCCCTTTTTCCAAGTACCTCTTTATGTCGAGGTACTAGGGTTCTGGGTCCGTCTTGGGTGTTTCGAGACCCAAGTGATGGCAATAGGCCGTGCGGGGGAGTTGCCGGACCTGTATGGTCATCTCCCGCCCGTCATTTACCCGTACCATAGCTGATAGGGTCGCCAAGGCGTCCGCCATTTGATTTTCTTCACGTGGCACGTGGTGGAACGTGATGGAGTCAAAGAATTCTGTCATCTCTTTTACGTAGTCATGGTATGGGATCAGTTTACTATCCCGCGTTTCCCATTCTCCACGGAGCTGATAGATCACCAAGGCCGAGTCTCCGTAAACTCGGAGTCTCTTGACCTGGTGTTCTAGGGCCATGGCGAGTCCCATGGTGCAAGCCTCATATTCTGCCATGTTGTTTGTACAATCAAACCCTAGGTTGGCGGCGAAAGGGAAGCAATGGTCGGTTGGAGAGGCCAGGACCACGCCAATCCCGTTTCCCAATACGTTAGATGCCCCGTCGAACCACATCGTCCATTCGTTCTCCGGCCGGGGCTCCTCGCCCGTTACCATGATATGTTAAATGCAGGGAATTCGTGAGCTAGGGGCTGTGGATCTGCCGGTGGGTGATAGGCGGTGATTCGCTAGAGCGCCCCTTAACAGCGTGGCGGCTTACATAAGTGATGTCGAACTCGGGCAGAGCCATTTGCCAACGTCTTTATGCGTCCGATGTAAGTGCGAGGCTTTTCCAATATATACTTGATGGGGTCGGTCTTGGCTACTAGCCGGACAGAGTGAGACAACATGTAGGGTCGAAGCCTCTTGGCCGCCCAGACCAAGGTGCAGCAGGTTCGTTCCAAGGCCGAGTATCTTTTCTCGCAATCTGTGAACCTTTTGCTAAGATAGTAGACTGCTCGTTCTTTCCCGGCCTCGTCTTGCTGTCCCAGCATGCAACCCATGGATTCGTCGAGCACCGTGAGGTACAGGATCAGAGGTTTTCCGGGGGCTGCGGGAACGAGGACCCGAGGGCATTCCAGGTATTGCTTGATCTTCTCAAAGGCTTCCTGACATTCTGCGTCCCATTCAAACTTATGCCGTTTTCGGAGGAGTTTAAAGATGGGATTGCATGTTGCCGTTAATTGGGAAATGAATCTGGCTATGAAGTTTATCCGTCCCAGGAAGCCCCGGACTTCTGCGTCTGTGGTGGGAGGAGGCATCTCCCTAACAGCTTTTACCTTATCTGGGTCCACTTCGATACCCCTTTCGCTTACCAAGTAGCCCAACAATTTTCCCGACGTTACCAGAAGGTGCACTTGGCGGATTAAGTCTTAGCTTTGACTGCATGAGCCTACCGAATAATTTTCAGAGATCCTTGAGGTGTTGCTCAGGAGTTTTTGATTTTGCGATCATGTCGTCAACATACACCTCGATTTCCTTATGCAATCATGTGGTGGAACAGGGTTACCATCGCTCTCTGGTAGGTTGCCCCAGCGATTTTGAGGCCAAATGGCATTACCTTGTAGCAAAACGTTCCCCATATGGTGTGAAGGTCGTCTTTTTCCTGATCTTCTGTGCCATTAGGATTTGATTATACCCCGAGAAGCCGTCCATGAAGGAGAAGAAAGGCGTGACATGCTGTATTATCTACGAGCATGTCAATGTGGGGGTAAAGGAAAATTATCCTTGGGCTGGCCCTGTTTAGGTCCCTATAGTCGGCGCACATCGTGCTTTTCCGTCCTTTTTAGGTACGGGTACGATGTTTGCCACCCATTAGGGGTAGTTAGATACGGCCAGGAAACCTGCGTCCCACTGCTTCTCTACCTCCTCTTTGATTCTTAAGGCCACGTCGGGCTTCATTCTTCGCAGCTGCTGGCGAACAGGGACCGCTTTTGGGAGCATGGGGAGTCTGTGTTCCACTATGCTGCGGTCGAGACCTGGCATGTCCCGGTATGACCACGCGAATATGTCTGAGAATTCTTGCAGGAGCTCTACGAGGGCTTTTCTTGATTCCGGTGACATTTGATTTCCTATCCGCACCTCCTTCTTATTCCCCTCGTCCCCTAGGTTCACGTTTTCTAACTCCTTAATCAAGGGTTGAAACTTTGGTCTTTCTCGTTCTATCTGCCTTTGTACCTCAGCCAAAGCCTCAGCTTCTGCGTCTTCCTCTCCTACCGGCTCCTCAACAGGACTAGAGTCCTCGCATACGCAGGTTGTATCGCTGTTTGGGGTACAGGTTCGTTATTGGTGGTGGTTTTTGAGGGAGTCCCCCTTTTTTTTTTAGCGAAATTGGGGTATGAAAAATGCGGGAAAGAAAAGAGAAGAAAAACAAAGAAGATGAATGGATGAAAGTGCATGCTGAGTTTTATTAATTCAAAGTCGCCCCGAGAGGCGAGTTACAAAAGAAATTACATTGGAAAGAGAAATTCGCCCGCTAGTGGTTCCGTCGTCCAATTAGCTAGCTGTCCCTCGAAAACGCAAACTTCCCCGGGTTGGTCTCTGGGCTGGCTGCCTATTGTCGCCACACTTTCCCGAACAAAATGTTGACCCCACGTGGCCCGGGCCGGACGTGCCCTTGTCTTGTTGCTTGCTTGGTACCCGAGTCCAGCTCTCCCCTTGTTTTCCTGAATTTTAATTGGAGCCGGAATTCCTTTTAGGAGAGGGCCGAGCCCCTTGCCGGGTTGATATCCTTCCCTGATCATGACGCGGAATGCCATATTTTCTGCCGTCGATGGGGGCTCCTCCTTACTTGTTGCGAGTTCAAGTGCCTGGAAGGAGGTTTCCAAGGCCTCCTCTTCTTCCTCGATGTATTCGTTTGGTGTGGGGGTGCTAATTACTAGCTCCTGTTCCCCCATCACGCTGACCAACTGCCGGTCTGCTACGAACTTGACCTTTTGATGAAGGGAAGAAGGCACAGCCCCAGCACCATGGATCCAAGGCCTTCCCAGGAGACAGCTGTACGCGGGGCGGATATCCATGACTTGGAAGAGGATGTGAAACAGGGTAGGGCCAATGTAGATAGGGAGAGTAACTTCTCCCATGACATCCCTTCTTGAGCCGTCGAACGCCCTCACTATTACTGGACTGGCCTTCAGTTGCGCAGGGACGGGGCCTAGCTTGTCCAGGGTGGTCTTTGGCAGGACGTTGAGGGAAGAGCCATTGTCAATTAGCACTTTGGTGATTACGTAAGCCTCGCATTTGACGGCGATGTGAAGGGGCTGGTTGTGCTGTCTTCCTTCAGGTAGGGATCTCTCGTCCGAGAAGGTCAACCGCCCAGTGTCTTTGGTGAGATTCTTGACGATGCCCCGATCTTTCGTGGTGATGTCAGGGGTTACGTGAGCTTCCTTTAAGACTTTCGGTAGGAGGTTGCGATGGTTTCCGAATTGATGAGGGGATAGGAGCGAAATGCGTGCGGGGTTTTGTTCAGTGGTCCAATAACTCATACTCGGCTGTAGCGAATGAGTTTGAGAAATTCTTCAGCCTTCTTTTTCTTTAGGTGCCCCTTCGGACTCCCCAGGGTCCTTTCCTCCGAGGTTTGGGGTATAGACTCTTCCACTACGCGTCATTCCCCCGGGCTCTGCAATATTAGTGATTTCTTCGGCTGGGGGATCCTCGGTCTGCTCTCCCGGGAGTTTCTCGGGCACCGGGTTATAGCGCCAAGGAACGGCGTGGTTGTCTTTATAGGCGGGCTTAGGTGGGGCCGTTATGATCAAAGGCGTGGGGCGGATCGGACTGCACTGGATAATTAGTGGTTGAAAGGGGAGGGTCCGGCGACCTATAACGACGACTACCTCCTCTTCTTGACTTGTGGCAACAGTGCTATGGCTCAGAGTATTAATGGTCTGCCCTTCGTGAGCCGGGAGTGGATTGGTGCTGATATTGGGCTTGTTACCCTCGAATCCGAGCCACCCCGCCTCTATCAGATCCTGGACCTTATGCTTGAAGCTCCAACACCTTTCAGTGGAATGTCCCACGGCTCCTGAATGATAGTCGCATTTCGCACTGGGGTCGTAAGACCGGGGGTAAGGAGGCTCCAGTGGTTTGAACGGCATGATTGCTATCATGCCTTTCTGGAGTAGGAGGGGGAACAGAGTTGAGTAAGGCATTGGAAGGGGAGTAAAGACTCTCCTTTGACGCGCCAGGCGGGGGTTCTGGGTCTCCGGCATATTCGTCGTCTCAGTTTGGGGTGACGAGTCAGGTGGGGAGACTATTCCTGAGCTACTCAGGATGAGCTTGCTCTGGCCCGGTGGGCGAGGGGGATCTGTTATCACGGCATTCGTATCTCCCCTTCTCTTCTCCACCTTCTTAACGAAGCTCGTGTTTCCCCGGTCTTGTGCGAATCTTCCCCGCTTAATGCCGATTTCTATCCTCTCCCCTATAATGACCAGGTCGGCGAAGTGGAGGCCACGCTTCCTACGACTTTATCGTAGAAGGGAGAGGGGAGGGTGTCAATGAACATGGAAGCCATTTCCCTTTCTGAGAGGGGCGGCTGAACCTGGGCGGCCAATTCCCGCCATCTTTGAGCATAGTCCTTAAAGCCCTCCGTGTCTACTTTGGACAGGTTTTGCAAGCGGGAGCGATCTGGGGCCATGTCCTCGTTGTATTTATACTATCGGAGGAAGGCGTCGGCGAGATCTCTCCATGTTTT
Organism: Mucuna pruriens; assembly: GCA_025330945.1. Taxonomy (NCBI): domain Eukaryota; kingdom Viridiplantae; phylum Streptophyta; class Magnoliopsida; order Fabales; family Fabaceae; genus Mucuna; species Mucuna pruriens. The sequence goes on from JAENHJ010000522.1 coordinate 551,129, forward strand.
TATGTGCCCGTTGTCCAAACCGACGTACCACCGCAACGCGGCCCCTGTCAGGCTGTCCTGGAAGCAGTGCATTAGGATCTTATCCTGTTGGGTGTAGGGGGCCATCTTTCGACAGTACATGGCTAGGTGCACGCGTGGGCAAGAACTTCCCTTGTACTTTTCGAACTTGGGGACCTTGAAATCGGTAGGTAGCTCGATATTGGGGACCAGGCATAAATTGGCAGCGTCAATGCCATGGCCGCCGGTTCCCTCGATGGCCCGCATACGTTCTTCGAGTGCATTGATTTTGTCGCTGCCTAGGAGGATTGGTTCTGGGGTGGACCGAAGCACACGGCCTGCTTCCGCGGGGGGTGATAGTAGGCTGTGGCTCCTGGAGTTGGGAAAGGCCCCGATCCTTGCCCTCGGCCTAGTCCCGAGGTGTTCCCTGCTGGCTGCTCCTGGGGAGCTGGTGGGTTTTCCATAGTGGCGTTCCATGCCGGGGGTGTGAATCCCGGGGGGTGCGCAGGTGTCCCTGATGTGGCTGTGCTGGGGGCTGCCCCCGGAGTTGCCGCCGCGGGGGTTGGGGCTGCATTTCGAGTGATGATCTCGAACATTTTATTGATTTGTTCCTTCATTTGCCCCATTTCCATCCTCATCTCTGTCCTTATTTCGGCGTTCAGCTGCTCTAATTCTTCAATTGCTTGCTCCATGTTCTTGGCCCGGGATCGCGTGTGGTATCGGTGGAACGCAGTCAATTTCTCCTTCCTGATGTCTTTGGATTAGTTTATGTGTTTTTTTTCATTTATTATGTTCTTTGCTTTCATGCTTGGGGAATATGTATTTAGCTATACTATATGAATGATGAATGATGCAAATGCAATGATAACATTGAGTCACGGAAATTCAAAATAATGTTTATTGGGCCTAAAGAGGCATGTGAATCTTGACAAAATAATTCCCTATGGTGGGGCGGATAATTCCTTCACCATATCGTACAACGCCCTACAATGTTCTAAGAATTCCTTGATTTCTCTTGGCGTCTTAGTGGGATCCATCATGCCTTCTGCCGCGCGAAGCCTTCGGGGAATGCTCATCAGTGCCTGGTTGGCGAGCCATGCTAGTTTGACATATCTGTCCTTCCAAACTTGCACGTCTACCGTAGCGGCTCGCACTTGTATTTCAGCTTCGTCCGCGATATCTTGGCATCTCTGCTTCCAGCTTTCTAGGACCTGTTTTAGATCCTCGAGCTGTGACCTCGCCTCGTCGATCTTTCCTCGTGCCTCGACTAGGGTTAGTAGTCCGGATCGCCTTTGGTTTTGTAGGTATTCCTTCGAAAGTTGGGCGGCTTTTAATTCTTCCTCGAGGTGGTGTGTCCTTTCTCGGAGGGCACGCATTTCACCTTCCCTCTCTGCGTCTCTGGCCTTGAGGGTTGCCACGGCCTTTTCCAATTGTTCTTTCTGAGCCATTAGTTGGTCGCGTTCTGCCCTGCTTGAGCACATTTCCTGGTCGGCGGCTTTTAGGCACTGGCCTATTTTCAAGCGACTCTCCTCTGCTCGAGCCTTCTTACCAAATTCGTCGCTCAGCCGCCTCTCCTGTCGTGCCTCTTCTAAGGCTGTATCCAGTTTTCTTTTCAACGTTCCCCGTTCTGTTTTCATTTGTTCCAGGGTACCTTGGAGCGCTTCGACTTGGAGTGTTTCTTGTATCTCATAAACCTGGGTTGCTTGATCCCGATGTTGATACTCCCCGAGGCAGCCCACGAGGCGACGCGTTGCTCGAGCCAGGCTCTATACTCGTGAGGCCCCACAACTTCTAGTTCGCCATGTTGCCCCTTTGCCCGATGGCGGGTCCAGGCCTGTCGGATTTTCTGTGATGTTCTCCCTTGTGGGCTTGCATGCCCTCCACCCTGAGGGGGCGAGAACTTCCCTGATCGGGGCTCGAAACCATGGGGAACCCGGCCTGTCGGGCAGTTAGCTCGGGTTATAATTAGTGGCCCCCTGAGTTCCGAGAAGGGGGACATTGAGGTATGCCCCGCAGCTGGTGATCATCTCTTGTCTTTCATTCCAGGTGGGGTACCAACGAATTGTCCTTTCAGTGGCCTCCCCTAGCTGCTTTACCCACTGTTCCTTAGTCATTCTCTTTACGCAGCTCCACTTGAAATCTTCTACCGGGCAGGCAGTCTTGGTTTTGCATTGGAAGAGGTGGGCGGTTAGCCATAGGTAGAACAGGGGAGTGCAGTACCTAAGGCTCCCCGCCTTCCGCCCACTGTAGTAGCTGAGTGTGTGGTAGGTGTTAGCTAGGAGGGCCATGTGATGAGTCACAATTTATACACCTTTTAGACACCTAAGAAGGAGGTTTGCAAAACTATTTTGTGCTCAAGGATGGACTGTTAGCTGAGATTCATTTTAGGAGATTAAATACAGGAAAAATACAAATCCGTGCTAATTCAGATTTCTTAGCTAAACAAACAGTATCACTCCTTCTTTTTGCCAGGCCGGTCCACAGTTGGCCAGTTCCATCCCGGCCGAGATGAAGTCGTCTCTAGGCCAGATTGGATCAGAACCCGAAGCCTGTAAGAGAGTGGCCCAAATGTGTTGACCACATCAGCTATCCAGCTTGGAGGCCATCTCAATGCCAACTCATCTGCCATGTCACTCCGAGGGAATCTGCCATGTCACGTGAGAAGATCTGCATAGGGGTAGAATAGGGCATTCACATTGTAATTCTGTTAGGATTCGTTAGGATTAGCTAATCACAGCTCGTGTATATATAGGAGGAGCTGTGCACTGTTTAGACGTCTTTTGAATTCACTCTTTTCGCACATCATTTACTTCATCTTCTTCGTTCTCGTTCTTCCATTGCTGGTGGCGCACGATGCATTGCAAAGTGGTACTTCTCTCGATTGAGGAAGTGCAGGTCTAAGACTGGGAAGCTAGACGTTCACCAGAGGGGACCGATCGATCAGACGACGCACTCTGGTGGAACTGATCCTCAAAGACTTAGGCGAATCGGAGGTGAACCACCACCATCAACCTTGGCGATCGTTGAGGAAGATGGAACCATCCGAATTCGGACCCACTGTATTTGTACTCTGTTTTTATTAATTGATTCCGTTCTGCATTTCATATCTCTGTTCTCTTCCTCTACTTTAATTCACGTTGAACTGATTGCAATTGAACTGTGAACAATGTTAAGCTAAGCCGATTGGAACTGGTTTGACTAATTCAAGTAGGTAATCTCTTAACGATTGTTGAATGAGAACCTAACATCAGCTCTGCACTCAATCCCTGTCAACCGATGAGGTAGCGATTGCATAAATCCTCGGTATGACAATGGACTAACCTTTGGCGATTGCCATATGACTACCAAAGGCTGATATGGACTATGAACTCGAGATTGGAACCTGGATGGACTTGATTAATGGAACTGAATCTGAATACAGTTATATAATACTAATAGATAATTAGTAAAGTAGTATACATTTACTGCATTCATAGTCTTAGTTTATTTTTCTGCATCACTCGTATTCCAACTCCCCGTTTCATTGTTTTCTTTTACTGTTTTCTGGTTGAGACAGAGGTAGTCCGCCTCAGTAGCGTCTGTCTCAGACTCACCGAGACCAAGCCTGATAGTCTCTGCCGAGACCATCTCTGCTCAGTCTGTACTCCACATCTTCGATTCTGCATTGTTTAGCTTGACACTAAACCACAATTGAGCACACTGTGTCCTTGAGAAAAATGACCTAGGGTTGAATATACTATAGTTAGCTTTAGTATTTGATAAGTGCGTTGAAACGACTATAAACGAGACATCATCAAATTGGCGCCGTTGCCAGCTGTGCAAATAAGGATTGGTTAGTTTCGGCAACTTCAGCTTCTTCAATTCCTGAGCACTCCTGGTTTTCCTGATTGCATGCTTGGTTCATCGTTTTGAATAATTCGGCTTTGAAATCCAAGTCAGCAATATCATCATATTCGTCCTCGGAGCTGGAGAGGGTATGTACTTCTTCACTGTCGGCTTCCTTTGCTAAGCAACTGATAATGTTAGAAACTTCAGCAAAATCTTCCATGCTTCCACTACAGCTGTCTAGTTGAAGATATTCTTCAACCAGTTCTTCAATAAGGTCAACGCCAAAGAGGGAATGGTCTTCGGTGGGGTGCTTCATAGCTTCAAAGATGTTGAATTGCACCAGAGTGTCACCGAATTCCATTGAGAGTCCAGGAGTATACATCAATCTTTGTTCGTGCCGTCATTAAGAATGGTCTTCCTGAATTAAAGTTGATTCTTTTTCTGGCTGTCTCTTCCTCCATGTCAAGAACATAAAAGTCAGCTGGAAAAATTAGCTCATTAACTTGGACGAGAACATCCTCAAGAACTCCCAGGGGCTGGACAATACTTCTGTTTGCAAGTTGAATAGTCATCCCTGTGGGCTCTAAACCTCCGAAATTCAGGGACCTGTAGATTGATGCCGGCATGACATTGATTGAGGCTCCCAAATCCCAGCATGGCATCGGTAAAAGTGCATTCACCAATGGTGCATGGGACAGAAAAGATTCCAGGATCTTTGCATTTCTTAGGCAGTGTTTTTGCCCCCTGCGATGGAAGTTGCGTTGTTAGTCGGGCCGACACCACACCTCCAACTTCCACACTTCCTATTGTCTTCTTCCGCTTAGGCACACAGAGTTCCTTGAGGAACTTTGCATACTTGGGAACTTGCTTGATGGCATCGAGGAGTGGAATGTTGATTTCCACCTTATTTTAACATCTTCAAAGAACTCGTCATCCGACTCTGGCTTCCTTGCTGAATTGGGCCGAGATGGAAATGGCAGTGGGACAGCTTTCTCTGGCCGAGACTGTAAGTCGGCGTTTTGCTCCTGAGCCTGGTTCTTACCGATCTCGGCTCCCGCTGCGGTGTAGGTTGGGCTAGTTCTTTCCCACTTCCGAGAGTGACTACATTTGGCGTTTCCTCCTGGATTTGGAATGGTTTGAGAGGGAGGTTGCTAGATCCTGCCGACTGTAATTGGCTCACAGTGTTGGCTAGCTGTCCAATTTGCGTTTTGAGGTCTTGGATGGTGGCGGTCATATTCTGCTGAAACTGCATGTTGCTTTGGAGCTCATGATTGCTTTGGAACTCCAGATTACTAGTTGCTAGTTGCTTCATTAGGTCCTCCAGAGATGGAGGGTTACCTTGAGTAGGTACCTTCTGCTGTTGTTGCTGTTGTTGGAATGGTGGTACTTGGTATTGCTGAGTCGGTTGTTGATAACCTGCCTGTCGCTGATAAGTGTTCGGTGTGGATCCGAATTGTTGGGTTGCATATGGTCCTTGATTCGGTCCTGGCCGAAATGGCTGTCTTCCATGTTGCTGGTTATCAAATGGCCGATTCTGATACGGCTGCTTCCCGTACTGAAATCCACCTATGGCTCCAACATTTGCTGGCTGGTCCGACTCGGTTTCTTGGAGAGTGGGGCACATATCAGTGGGGTGCTCCACGGAAGTACATATGCCACATACTTTTGCTGCCATGGTGGGTTGGTGTTGTCCAACAGCAAGCTGTCTCACCAATGATGTCAATTCAGTCAGCTGATTCTCCAACCTCTGATTGGAAGTTGCACCGATTTCATTCACCATCCGAGATCGACTCGGCCCTCCGATTCCAAACTGGCTGTGTGTTGCTAGCCATGTTGGAAATCAGGTGCCTCGCTGCTGCTCGTGTCTTGTCCATTAAGGCTCCGCCACTGGCTGCGTCTATCATCTTACTTGTCCATCGAGATAATCCTTCATAGAAATACTGGATCAGCAAATGTTCGCTGATCCGATGATGTGGACAGGTGGCGCAAAGTTTGTTGAACCTCTCCCAAAGTATTCATGTAACGTTTTCGCTTGGATGCTGCCTTATCCCACATATCTCTCTTCTAATGGTCGCAGTTCTGGATGCCGGAAAGAACTTCTCCAGGAATGCACGCTTCATGTCTCCCTGTGTGTTGAAAAGGGCAATTTGAAGGTACAGCCAATCCTTTGCTGCCCCATCCAGGAGAATGGGAATGCCTTCATCTTGATATAGTCCTCCGATATCCCCTGGCGGCCTCATGGTAGAGCAGACCACATGGAACTCTTTCAGGTGCTTGTGGGGTCTTCTCCTGCAAGACCATGAAATTTGGGCAACAGGTGTATAAGACCAGATTTCAACTCATATGTTTGAGCTGGCTCCACTGTGGGTATTGGATGCACCGGGGGTTGATACACCACGCCTGGAGTAGCTAACTCCTTCAACGCCCTATCGTTATTCTCCATTCGCCCTGATTCCTGCAAAAGCGTTAGAACTAGACACAAGATTATCAGTACAAAGCTGGTTAGAATTAGCTACAGATTCTATATCAGCACTACTATTTACTACAGTGTTTCTAATTTTTCGTAATCTACGTAAGGTTAACTCTATTTCTGGGTCAAAAACAGTCAATGGATCGGTACTACTTCTAGTCATGCATCATGCAGATTATGTAGAAAAGAAAGATGCAGTAATGTATGCAAACAAAATGCTACCTCTAAGTACTACAAAATGGTTTTACACAGAAAAATTATTGATATAGGGCATGCTTTTTATTCGGGATCCGTAAACAAAAAAAAAAACATAGACAAATTCAAAATACTCAAGACTGACTTACACTTCACAGACTCGGGATTCGACCTTACTTAGCTTGGCACACATTTACATAAAAGAACTTTGTGTCTAACAAGCGCCAATTTGATGATGTCTCGTTTATAGTCGTTTCAATGCACTTATCAAATACTAAAGCTAACTATAGTATAGTCAACCCTAGGTCATTTTTTTCTCAAGGACACAAGTGTGCTCAATTGTGGTTTAGTGTCAAGCTAAACAATGCAGAATCGAAGATGTGGAGTACAGACGAAGCAGAGATGGTCTCGGCAGAGACTATCCGGCTTGGTCTCTACTGAGTACAGACAGACGCTACAGAGGCGGACTACCTGTCTCAACCAGAAAAACGATAAAGAAAACAAAGTAAACGGGGGAGTTGGAATACGAGTGATGCAGAAAATAAACTAAGACTATGAATGCAGTAAATGTATACTACTGTTACTAATTATCTATTAGTATTATATAACTGTATTCAGATTCAGTTCCATTAATCAAGTCCAGTCCAGGTTCCAATCTCCGGTTCATAGTCCATATCAGCCTTTGGTAGTCATATGGCAATCGCTAAAGGTTCGATCCATTGTCATACCGAGGATTTATGCAATCGCTACCTCATCGGTTGACAGGGATTGAGTGCAGAGCTGATGTTAGGTTCTCATTCAACAATCGTTAAGAGATTACCTTTGAATTAGTCAAACCAGTTCCAATCGGCTTAGCTTAACATTGTTCACAGTTCAATTGCAATCATGGATTCAACGTGAATTAAAGTAGAGGAAGAGAACAGAGATATGAAATGCAGAACAGAATCAATTAATAAAAACAGAGTACAAATACAGTGGTCCGAATTGGATGGTTCCATCTTCCTCAACGACGCCAAGGTTGATGGTGGTGGTTTACCTCCGTTTCGCCTAAGTCTTTGAGGATCGGTTCCACGAGTGCGCCAAGAGTCTGATCGGTCCCCCTGGTGAACGCCTAGCTTCCCAGTCTTAGACCTGCACTTCCTCAATCGAGAGAAGTACCACTATAGTACCGTGCGCCACCAGCAATGGAAGAACGAGAACGAAGAAGATGAAGTAAATGATGTGCGAAAAGAGTGAATTCAAAAGACGTCTAAATAGTGCAGAGCTCCTCCTATATATACACGAGCTGTGATTAGCTAATCCTAATGAATCCTAACAGAATTACAATGTGAATGCCCTATTCTACCCCTATGCAGATCTTCTCACGTGACATGGCAGATTCCCTCGGAGTGACATGGCAGATGAGTTGGCATTGAGATGGCCTCCAAGCTGGATAGCTGATGTGGTCAACACATTTGGGCCCTCTCTCTTCGGGGCTTTCAGGTTACAGTCAATCTGGCCGGCCGAGACGACTTCATCTCGGTAGGGATGGAACTGGCTGGCCGGGACGGCCTGACCTGCAAAAAGAAGGAGTGATACTTGTTTGTTTAGCTAAGAAATCTGAATTAGCACGGATTTGTATTTTTCCTGTATTTAATCTCCTAAAATGAATCTCAGCTAACAGTCCATCCTTGAGCACAAAATAGTTTTGCAAACCTCCTTCTTAGGTGTCTAAAAGGTGTATAAATTGTGACTCATCAGCAGGCAGTCTTGGTTTTGCATTGGAAGAGGTGGGCGGTTAGCCATAGGTAGAACAGGGGAGTGCAGCACCTAAGGCTCCCCGCCTTCCGCCCACTGTAGTAGCTGAGTGTGTGGTAGGTGTTAGCTAGGAGGGCCATGGTGGGGTTTCCCCCTCTGTCCCTCTTAGCCAAGAATGCCTCTATGGCTGCGAGGTCGACGTAATCTTCGATGTAGGAAATAGCACCACCAGTAGAGGAGTAAGCCCAAAGACGTCTATCATGGCGTCCCAATCCTGTTCTTCCTGAAACCTGGAGCAGTCTTTCCCTACGTACACCCTGGGTATTCCTTCTATGCCGTTGCGGTTCCTTTTCCACTTAGCAACTTCGGTGTCCGGTACTCTTAATAGCTTGGCGATAGTGGTCCAAGAAGGACGTTGGCCTTGATGGAAGTAAAGTGGGGATTCGGTCAGTGGTAATCCCGTCAATCGCTCATATTCCTCCAAGGTTGGCGCCATTTGGAAGTCCTTAAAGGTGAAGCACCGTATCGGTGGGTCGTAATATTGGGCGAGGGCCTCCAATGCGGCCGGCTGAGTTTCGACCTCTAGTAGGCTCAGAAGGTTACCGTGGAGATTCTCGAAGCGCCTGCGCCATGGGCCCTTCAAGCAACTGCCCCAACAGCGAAGTGACTGGACATTTGGCGCCTTGGCCTGGACATGCCGAGGGGGTCTAGCCCAGTACTGTGACCCTGCTTCCATTATCTGAAATTCCCGTGACCAATGTATCATGATGCATGATTTTTATTTGTTTTTCATTTGGTATCTTGTATGAGATGCATGCATGCTGAGTTGGTATGAGGGTTTCTATTCGGGCCGATTCCATCTCGGTTTTGCTGGCCGGTTCCAATTCGGTTTACCTGGTTGTCCCTAATCAGGTACACGGTTGGATGGGCCGCGTCCTGCCCCCCCTTTTCTCTGGGATCTCTTTTTAATCATCCTTTCCAGCAGGTTCTTGGGTCTGTAGACCTTCCCTGGGGGGCGGTACCATGGACAGGATAAATTTCCCAGAACATGATTACCCCCTTACGTCGATCAGCCCCAAGTGGAACTATCGCGATCCCCAGTACTGAGACACCTCTAGCATGGAGACCACTACACGTTCCTCTCTCCCTAACTCACAGGCCTGGGAATAAGGCCCCTCTCATTCACACCTCACTTCGCTCTGCCCATGCGAACCCCACAATATTACGATGACAGTGCTTAGTTGTCTGCCCTAGAGTTATGCAGGCGATGCGTAAAAGAGAATAAGACAACCATGCATGAAATGAGCTGAAATACAACAAAAGGGAAACCGGTTGCTTGGCCTATCTGGTCTCTCCCTCATGCTAGCCTATCAAGGCTCAACTCTCGGCATAAGGCAAGCTCCCTAGTGGAGTCGCCATCTGTCACAACCTAAATTGTGACGTTGGGCAGAGCCGGCCGAAACCGAGTCGCCCGGCAGGAGTCGCCACTGGCGTTTTGGGTTTAGGGAACGCTAGGAAACCTAAAGGAAAGGCTGGTCTCGAATCAGGAATATGGGCTCGGGAGTTGGTTACACACCAGGAGCAGAGAGGCCCCCCGGTATGCCTATCACTCGATAGTTACCCTTAGCTAGCTATCTTGGGAGAGGACAAAGGCTTATATTTGGGTAGGCTTTTGGTCTAAGTCCGGGAGAGGAGGAGAAGGTTCAAGTAAAGTGTTTTGGGATTTTGGAATTTGACTTGATAGGGGGTGTGCCCCCTAGCCTACGCCTCGGCCTAGAGGATTCAAAGTCCACGTAGTTCTGGTGGGAGAGTTTGGTTTTTTAAGTGGAAGGTGAGTTTTAGGAGGAGAGAGGATGGCTCGTCCTGCCTCGGCCTGGCGAGCCGAGTCGGTTTGGACATGGGTGTTCAGGTTGGAGACCAAGCCGACTCGTCCGGCTCATTTCTGCTTATGGAAGGGTCCGAGCCTGGGCAGAGGGCACCAGGGTGCGCCGAGGCCGAAGCCGAGGCTTCGAGGGGAGGCGGGATGGGGGGTTTTAGGTCATTTCGGCTGGCAGTCCAGGGCCGAGATGGGTAACGGGGAATCTCACCTGGAACGATGCAAGGTTTGAATTAGAGTACTAACCTGGTGTTCGGAGATGGTGGACGTGTCTTCCCTGTCTTAGTCCGACGTCGGATCCTTTCTTTCCCGCCCGGCTCCCGGGATTCTCCTTTCGTTTCTTTCTTGGCGCCGTCGCCTTTTCTTGGCCTGTCTCCGGTTGCTCTTTCTCTTCAGTCCCTACTAGCGTTCTCTGCTCTCTCTTCCTCTGCTTGTCACCGTGCCCTTTTTCTTTCCTCTTGGGGCTTTATATAGAGCTTGGGGGTGGCTGTATAACAACCAAATCCCGAGATTCTCTCAGATATTATCCTCTCCTTCTTTCTATTTCTTCCACTCCGCCTAGGTCCACTGGGATGCGGGGAGACTCGGTCAAGCATAGACTGAGTCAAGCGTGGACTCGGTGGTCAAGGCCCGTCTTAGCTCGGAGTCATGCGGGAATGGCCCAAGAGCTAGAAATTGGGCCAGCTTTGGGGAAGGCTGGAAGGACGTTCCAGCCCGGACAATTTTGGGGTGCTACAACAATGAAGTGCTTTTTGAACTAGTTTAATACATCCAACAATCCTAAAATAAATACATAATGAATTAATTCTTTTTTAATGCTAACTCACACTATCAATCTCTTTCTTTTCTTTGTTATCTTTTTTTTTTCTTCGACCCCCCTCTATTGGGATATCCCCTCCCTTTTTTACTCTTCATGCATAAAGTCCATTTTTGTTTTCTAGTGGCGGTAATCCCCATGATCATAGGCAGGTGGGGGTAGGTATGTCAATGATGGAAGCTTCGATACAGGGAATCGTGCATGAAAGGTCTTGACACACCTTCTCCTACTCTGACCTCATGATGGGCTAGCGTAAGTAGCCTAGGTCGGCCGGCGGACAACGAGGGCCGCCTGGGTCTCCAATCAACGCGGTTTAACCATGGTCGTCTGGTACTCCATGTAGGCCAACCAGTACACAGCCCCCTAAGCTTAGTCTGCAAGACATAAGCTTATCCTTGTTCGGTTGTTTTCGAGGGCGCGACGTCGTTATGGACCGGTTCGTGACTTTTGGCCTGCCCTTAGGGTTAGGTGATGCTTGGGTGCACTGTAGTTATTGCTTTCTTGGGAACACGCGACTCGTAGATTCCCCGCAATCATTAGGGAAACGTGGCTCAAGGCATGCAAAATAGTTGATTTGACCATAGGATTCTTCGACGCCATTCCCTTACTCTTCATTCTTGCCTCTTCTTTGCCATTTTTCTTCCAGGGAGCACGCGTTTTCTTTCTCCTTCAACAACTTCGTACTCCTACTCCGAAACTCTCTTAATGGCACCTGCAGGTAATCTTTCTTAACATTCCACGGAATTTTTACCTTTTGATTTCTTCTTTTGGTTCGGGTTTTCTTGTCTCTGATTTCCTTCGAATTTTCGAAGGAACTCGTGCCCTAGCCAGGGTCACAATCTGATCCTTTCTTTACTTCGTTCGCAGGAGAGTCTTCAAGGGACCCACTGGGGGCCTCCGTTCAAGAGGCTCATCCTTCATCAGGTGCGACGCCTGACGTTGGCACCTCCGACAGGGGAGGCGGTTCCTCTTCAAGCTTAAAGTCCTACGATAATTACCCTTTCGAGATATGGTATCGCAACCATACATCTGACAACGTCATCGAGGACCCATATTCTTGGGTGGATCCAGAACTTTTGAGGGTTTCATCTGTCTTGACGCAGCCTAACTCGTTGCTAGGGATGACTTCTGCTATTTGTCAACCGAAATCATGGTCTATGTTAGTGTCGCCTTGTTGGCAACGAGAATCGGTATGCATGTGCCCGGCCGAAGGAGCTGAGCCATTTTTCTACCTATACGACATGCTTCATTCGAAGTTGGGGATAAAACTCCCTTTTACCCATTTTGAACGGGCAGTCTTGCACACCCTGAATGTGGCTCCCACCCAACTTCATTCCAACAGTTGGGTATTCGTCCGAGCTTTCGAACTTCTGTGCGAAGACCTGGGCAAAGCCCCCTCCTTGGGGGTGTTCTTCTGGTTCTTCTCCCCTCGTAAGACCGACAGAGTGGGTTGGACTTCGTTGAGCAACAGGGCAAGGCGCAAGTTGCTAAGGCCGTTCCTTAAGAGTTATAAGACTTTTAAGGATTGTTTCTTCAGGGTCGCGCCTAGTGACCCAAACTCCAAGCTGCTGATTGACTGCTCCGGGCGGCTGTTCTTTCCCCTTCAATGGACCCGGCAACTGGCCGTGTCCATTACGATCGACCGCAAGAACTTAGAGAGTTGGGAGCACTCTTTCATTACTGAACTGAAGGAGATGCCCGTCCTTCATAGTGCAGAGATTATTAAAGGGACAAGTTTGTGGAACAATTGTTGCTCACCCGTTATTGTCTTTTCTTTTATTATAGCTTATCTTTTCTATTTCTTGCCCTTTTTCAGGGTATTCAACCAAGGCCTTGAGGGACTTGAGGAAGAGGAAAGAACAAGCCTCTCAGCATGCCTCACAAACGGTCGGTGTTGAGGTCGAAGTTGCCCCCCTCTCTACTACCGGTCCGATCGAGCTGCCGCAGGTTTCTCAAGAAGGGACATGGCATACCCCTTCGATTTTCGTACTTGAGGAGGCTGCCCCTGCCTCTCCTCTCCAGGTTGAGCGAGTGCTTGAAGTGCCTGACGGTCGGCCAAGTAAGCGCCCACACTTAGAGGAGCCAACTCCAACAAATTACGAGGATCTTTCTCCCGGCCGTGATGAGTCCGTACCTCTACCTTTGACCCCCGGACCGCTACTTTACAAATCCTTTATCCGGGTGGCAGACCAAACTTTGGCTTCTTCATCACTGGGGCAAGATGTTGAGCGTTTAGGCCTCACCGGAACCTATTTTGCCCTTCAACAATATGCGGCTCATGGGTTCGCTCTTGCTCAAGCGGCCGAGAAAGAGTTTGGATACTTGGAGTCAGAGCGACTGTCTTGGGCTGAGCATAGTAAGAAATCTGAGGAGGAAACTCATAGGTTGTCTGCGACCCTTTCTGAAGCTGAGACTAAATTGAACGATTATAGGTTATCCACGGAAAAGCTTCAAGAGCTCCTTTGAGTGGTGCAGCAAATGAACAGGGAACTCTTGGACGCAAAAGCCGAATGGTCGCAGGCAAGGTCAGATTTGTTGCTGGAGAAGGATTCGCTCCAAGCTGAATTGAAAAGGCTGGGTGAAGAAGTCGCTGACCTAGAGGGGGTTCAAAAGGATCAACAGAACAAGATAGCATCAATGGAGGAGTCTCTTAATTCTAGTGCACATAGGGATCCTGGCTTCCATCGAAGGGCTCTACAACCACTTCCCTGAAGTTGAGGGGGATAGGAGTTTCGTCTATCTCCCTACAGAACGATTGCCCCCAGAATGGTTGGGCAGGATCTCCCTCACGTTCCGTTTGATCTCGCCCATTTGCCGCGCGAAGAGCGGCAATCTGTTGGCGGAGTTCTTCCTCCCTCTGTTCAGTTGCTCTTATGACTCCTAGGTGTCGTTCCTCTGCCTGTCAGCTTCTGCCTATCTCTGCTCAGCTTTCGTGCTGAGTCGCGATTGTCTTGTGGTCATCGAGATTAAATTTACCTGTCCCACGGTAGGTGCCAACGTTCTGTTCTCAGAACTCACACTATCAATCTCTTTTCTTTATTACCTTTTTTTACCCCCTGTTGATCGTACATCATTAATTGAATGTACGTTTAATGAAGACCCATGTGTTTTAATTTTTAATAAATATTTTAATTCACTAAAAAAATATGTTATTTGTTAGGGATTAAAATTATAATTTCTAGTGATTAAAAATCGTTGGTGCTGCAAATGTCAACAACGGATTTTTGACAGTTTTTATCTAATTCCTAGTTTTTTTTCTAGAAAATAAAAAATGTTTATTGAGGATTTATAACTACAAAAAATATATTTCGTTCTTCTTGAAATTTAGGGTTGGTTTAAAACCACCCATAAATGCATTCTAATTTCTTTTAGGCTTAACATTTTTCTGAGAATTATAAACCTTTCAAAAATATATTTTTATTCTTCTTTATTAAATATTTAGTGACTATTTGAAATCACCAAAATTTAAATCCTTAAATTTAACAAATACATACGATTTCACTTTAACAATAATCTCATTCTCAGTTCAGATCCACACCCGGGTTTCACTTTGAAAATCCTACGTGAACAATAACAGATGAAAAGAGAAAGATGAATATGAAAAGAAAACAATACATAAAAAACATACAAGAGTTAAACATGTAATGACATCATTAGTGCAATATAGTATATGGAATGCATGATGTCCTTCTACCATACCTTGCAAATATGTTGGGATCAAAATCAGGAACACCAAGAGGTCCGTAGGGATCAAATTGCACACCCGGAGGAACGCCGCTATTTACTTAGATTTATATATCCAAACACGAGCTTAAAAATATATTTGATTTTTTTGTTTAAAAATATATTTTATAAATAATAATAAAAAAAAATATTATAAGTATTAATTTTTTTAATAAGGACATTTTAATTAATAATATATTTTTAATATAAATAAATTCATTAAAAATATTGTATCTTTAATATACATATATTAACATTAAATTTATTAAATTCAATAAATATATTATATTTAATAAATGTAATATTTAATAATTTTCTTGAAATTAACTATATATAAAATTTAATAAATATACTATTTAATACTATAGAAGAAAATATGAATTATTTAAATGTTTTTAAAATATTGTATCAACAACATAAATCAAAAACCATTTTAATACTTGTGTTTAATTTTATTTTACTTATATAAAATTTATTTCTATTTTCATGATTTTAAGATATATTTTTTGAAATAATAATAATTAAACATAAAAGTTTAAATATATAAATAAATTTAACATAATTCATAATAATTCTTAAATAATAATTATAGAAATAAATTAGTTTATATATACATATATAAATATGTAAAATTGAATAAAATATTTAAAATAAATTTTAGAAATATTTTTATAAATAAAAAACAAATTTTTAAATATATTATATAATAATATATTTGTATATGTTAAAGGAAGAAAAAATACGTTTTAAGACGAGGGGTGAAAATGATATAATATTTATATCTTTCAGGAGGTGGTAGTATAAGAAATATTTTTATAATAAGAAAAAATTAATAGAAACTAATAGAACTTTAATGAAAAATTTTAAAAATAAATAAAATATCATGTATTTGAATCTATTAGAATAGGAAAATGTATTTTTCAACATCAAAGAGAGAACAGTGTAATATTTATATATTTAAATAAAAAAGTATAACTTGCTTGTACATTAATAAAATAAAGTAATTTTATACTATTATATAATTATAAAATAATTTAGTTTTAAATTTTATTATTAAATTTAAATTTATTTTCACATAGATTACATTTTAAAAATTCATATTAATCTAAAATTATTTCACAAACAAACTTACTTTTAAAAATAGATCTAGAAAATTTTAATTGTGAGAACAATATATATATAAATTATTATTTTTGTTTATAAATTATATATAATAAATATTTTTATAGAGTAATAGTTCATGCACCAACCATGTAAAAAATTTTATATTGTGATCTCTTATAAAAAAATTGTTATATATAATAAATTTATTTATTTTTACAATAATTACTTTAAAAAGAAAATTTTTAGTTTATTGAGAATTTAAAGTTGAATATGTAAGTTTATCATATTTGATATACTTTTTTTTAAAAAGTATTAAAAAAAATATTATTGGTCCAGAATGATTTTTACATATGTTTTCTATAAAACCATTCTCATGAGTTAATAAATTGTCACGATATTAAATATTATATTTTAAAAATATTTTTATTACTATAAAAATTGTAAAAATAAATTATTTAAAGTAGAGAAAATAAAATATTTTGTTATGTTAAAATTAAATAAAAATATTAAAAACACACTAACGTATTTGTAATTTTAAAATTTATAAAAATATTTTGACACCAAAATTTATCCAAATTTATAATTTTATTAAATTATTTTTTAAAAATTTATCTTATTTACATAAAATAAAATATTATAATAAATTATTTATAAATGTTATTATCTGTATAATTTTTATACATTTTATTCTTATAAATTATTTTGGTTGAACCATATTAAATAATTTACTTAAAAAATGATATATTTTTAGGTTGAGAATATAAAAATTTGTGATATTATATATTTTTTATATTTATAATATACATATACTTAAGATACAAAATTATTTTTAACTGATATTAAAAAATATCTTTATAGTAGTGTTCATTTGGTTTGATATTTATTATTTAAAAATATTTTAATCATTTAACTTTTAATATTAATCATTCCTATAAAATAAATTATTAATAGTTATTGACTAATTTTTCACAACAATCAAGTGCTTTTTGAACTAGTTTTATACATGCAACAATCCTAAAATAAATACATAATGAATTAATTTTTTTTAATGCTTTAATACAAAGTCACTTTAATTTCATTTTTTAAGTAAATAATTAAGAATATATTAAAATTTACATTGCATGGCCGGTTAACCTTTTTTATTAAGTTAATTATTGATAAATGTATCATTATTTAGTCTGTTAAAACCATATTAATAAAAATGAGTATGGAAGATGTAACTCTCAGAAGAGTTACGTTATTCAACTATTTTTTTATATATATTAAATTTTAATAATTTAATTTTTAAATTACATTTTTATTGGATAAATAAAGTCTAAAAGTTTTTATAAAATTTTAAATACATTTGGTACTCCATCAAATAAATTTAATTTACCGTATAATATATTTTTTTAAATATAAATAAATATGTTATAAAATTACATAACTATAAATATATATTTATTTAAAATTTAATGTGCATAATCGTTAAAATAATATTAAAGAATATAATGACTAAATTATTGAAATTTAATATACAAAAGTTATTAATTCTACCAGAAATATATTCGTAGAATAATTGAATCACTACTTAATGATATATTTGACTATGTAATGCACGATGTTTCAAATGTGTGTGAATTAATCGTACATCATACATCATTAATTGAATGTACGTTTAATGAAGACCCATGTGTTTTATTTTTTAAAAAATATTTTAATTCACTAAAAAGAACATGTTATTTTGAGATTAAAATTACAATTTTTAGTGATTAAAAATCGCTGGTGCAATACGGTTTCACTTTAACAATAATCTCATTCTCAGTTCAGATCCATACCTGGGTTTCATTTTCAAAATTCTACGTGAACAATAAGATACATGAAAAGAGAGAGATGAATATGAAAAAAAAAAACAATACATAAAAGATGTACACGGGTTAAACATGTAAATGACATCATTAGTGCAATATAGTATATTGAATGCACTATGTCTTTCTACCATACCTTGCAAATATGTTGGGATCAAAACCAGGAACACCAGGAGGTCCGTAATCAAATCGCACACATGGAGGAACACCCCTATTTACATAGATTTATATACCCAAACACGAGCTTAAAAATTTGCCACTATACAATATAGAGTTGTCAAAGGCAAATGGCACCCTTAAGGCACTAGGGGCACCAAACCCCGCTGAAGATACACTCTAATAATAGAAACAAAAAAAATTCTTCCTACCCCTTCCACAGTTTTTTCTCCAACATAATGATTTGGACAGGTTGACATGGGTGAAATATATTTCTTCACTTTACCGGTCGGCCTATGTGGAGTATCGGTCAGCCTACGTTATATCTCGGTCAATTTGCATTCTGGACGGCCTTCACTATCCGTCGGCCGGTCCTAAAGCCAGTCCTACTCTAAGGCTGTCTACTTCCTAGCCCATCATGAAGTCAGACTAGAAGAAGGTGCGTTAGGACTTTGCGTGCACGATTCTCCGCATCGAAGTTTCCAGCGCTGACACACCTAACCCCATCTGCCTATGGTCATGGGGATTATCGCCGCTAAAGGACAAAGATCCACTTTACAATCAAGGATAAAGGGGGACCGTTAAGGAAGGGCAAGGGACTTCTTCTTTTCAGGGGGAGGTTTTTGACTTTGTAAACAGAACATTGGCGCCCACCATGGGGCGAGGTAAAACTAATCCCAACGACCACAGGAGAAAAGAGACGACGAAGCAGGAACAATGACGATCGCTAGAAACCAAGCAAATTCCACAAACGAGGGAGAAGAAGATACGCTGCAAAGACTGCTCCGAGCGGTGGCTTCCCTTCAGGCGCGAAGCGACGAACAATCGCGACTCAGTGCGGAGGCTGAGCAGAGACAGGCAGAAGGTGAAGAAAGATATCGCCAGGCAGAGGAACGACACCTAGAAGCCATGAGAGCAGCAGAACAGAGGGAGGAGGAGCTCCGTCAACAGATTGTCGTTCTTAGAGCTGCAAGTGGGCGAGACTAGACGGAACACGAAGAAGACCCCGCCCAACCATTCGGGGGTGTAACCGTTTTGCAGGGAGATAAACGAAACCCCTATTCCCCTTAACTTCAGGGAAGTGGTCGTAGAGCCCTTCGATGGGAGCTAGGACCCCTATGCGCACTTGCAAGCCTTCTAGACGTAGATATACATCAGTGGTGGAAATGACAAGCTTAGCTGCAAACTATTCCCAAGAACGTTGAGAGGAGTAGCGATGCAGTGGATGACAACACTCCCACCCAAATCCATTCACACTTTCAAAGATCTCGCCGGCTCTTTTGTATCACAGTTCGCGGCCAACAAGGTGAAGAAGTTGGAGGTGGCAGACTTGTTCGATATCAAGTAGGCCGAGGGAGAAAGCTTGAAGTGCTATTTAGCATGCTTTAATAACGCAACGGTTAGAGTAGACGACCTTGATCAGAAGTTCTTTGTCAAAGCCTTTCAGAAAGGTCTGAGGGTGGGACCGTTTAGCAATGCCTTGGCCCTTAGGAAACCAGTTAGTATGGAGGAGATACGTGCTCGAGCTGAGAAGCACGTGGGGATGGAGGATGATCAATACGAACGACGAAAATCGGAACGAAGACCCGACCGAAAGGTTGTAAGGCATTTGGCTAAGGCCAAGGAAGACAAGCACCCGATGCTCGCTCGAACCAAAGAGCACACACAACGCTTCACTCCTCTGACTGAAAAAAGAGGACTCAAATCCTGCGTGAAATCTGTCATACCACCCTTTTAGAGTACCCGCAAGGAGCCAAAGGGAAGGTAATGGGAAAAGACAAAGATGGTTGGTGCGACTTCCATCAAGCTTTCGGCCACATTACTGAAGATTGCTAGGCATTGAAAACACAGATTGAAAAGCTAGTGCAGGTGAGCCACCTCAACCGATATATTCAGTGGGCGTCTCCCGAGCGACGCCAACTACAAGACAAGAGTATAGGAAGATCAGCTGGCACCAGCAGAAGGGAAAGGAGCCGATCACGCCAAAGAACCCCCCCCATTGGGGAACAATAACCACTATTTCTAGAGGAAGGATGGCTACTTTCTCCCCAAACTCCGACAGGGGGATAAAGAGGACCGAAGAAAGGAGAAGAGTTGAAAGGATTCAAATAGTACTGACGAGAGCAAATGTGACGCTCCTTGGAAAAAAGGAGTCAGCACCTACCATCACATTCGACGACCGAGATATGAAACGCAGAGCGTCTGGACAAGACGAACCGATGGTAATCTCGATCGTAGCGGCAAAATACAAGATAGAACGTGTCTTGATAGACCAAGGAAGCTCAGCCAATATCCTTTACTGGTCCACTATCCAAAAGATGCAGTTGCTGGCTAGCTGGTTACAATAATGCTCTGGAAACCTATACGGTTTTGTAGGGGAATGCGTCCCCATCAGGGGGATGGTTGAGTTAGAAACAAGTTTCAGAGAACGATCAGATATTAGGACCATTCCGGTCCTTTACACTATCGTGGACGCCCTACCATCGTACAACATTATCACAGGCTGGGGGCGGTCGTGTCCACCAAACATTTGTGCATGAAGTTCCAATTGGGAAGAAGGGTAGGAAGTGTGTGGGCTGACTCCTATGTAGCCCTAAGGTGTTATGAAGAGAGTTTGAGAGTGGGGGCTCGCTCGCTGGGTGGCATCGTTAACGCTTTAGAGTTGGATCTGGACCTAAGAGGTTGGTATGAGCATGAGGGACCCCACCCGGCCGAAGATTTAAAGGAGATACAACTAGGGTTTCGACTTGAGCAGACAACGAAGATAGGGACAGCCATGAACCCTGAGGAGGAGGACCTGTTGGTGACCTTTCTGAAAGTGAACCACGACGTGTTCGCATGGTCGGCCGAAGATATGCCAAGCGTGGACCCTGACTTCATATTCCATCGACTGTCGATAGAATAGGGGGCGAAGCCAGTCGCTCAGAAGAAGAGAAAACAAGGAGAAGAGAAGCGTGCGGCAGCAAGGGAAGAGACACGCAAACTACTGTCGGCCGGATTTGTGCGAGAAGTACAATACCCGACGTGGTTGGCCAACGTGGTAATGGTCAAGAAGCCAAGTGGGAAATGGAGGATGTGTACGGATTACACCGATCTGAATAAAGCTTGTCCTAAGGACCCCTACCCTTTGCCTAGTATAGATAGACTGGTTGACAACATTGCAGTATTCGCTCTCTTAAGCTTCATGGACGCATATTCAGGGTACAATCAAATTTGAATGCACCCACAAGACGAAGAGAAGACAACATTCACTATTGACGATGGAGCCTTCTGTTACAGGGTTATGCCCTTTAGCCTCAAGAATGCGGGGGCCACTTACTAGTGCATGATGGATAAAATATTCAAAGGAGTTATGGGGTTGGATGTGGAGGTATATGTCAACAACATGGTGGTCAAGTCTCAAGGAGTGGTAGAGCATTGCGAAGCACTAGGGTGAGTGTTTCATATTCTGAGGAAACATCAACTTAGACTGAATTTGAGTAAATGCTCGTTCGGCGTTCGCCCGGGGAAGTTTTTAGGCTTCATGCTGACTTAAAGAGGCATTGAAGCCAACCCTGAGAAATGTCAGGCGGTCGTCAACATGAGAAGCCCTCAGAGTGTTAAAGAGGTCCAGCAATTCATGGGTAAAGTCACAGCGTTATCCCGCTTCATCTCAAAAGCTGCAAAGACGGCTACACCCATATTTGCCACTCTTAAGAAAGGAGGGAAGTTTACATGGACGACTGAGTGTGAAGAGGCCTTTCTATGCTTGAAGGCAATGATGGCTGCCCCACCCGTGCTAATCTACCTGAGCCCAGGTACGCCCCTGTACTTATATATTTCTGTGTCTGATGCCGTCGTCAGTTCGGCCTTAATCTAGGAGGAGGGAGAACAACGGTCGATATACTTTACTAGTAAGGTGCTCCAGGGTGCTGAAAGGAGATACGGGAAGATTGAAAAAGCTGCTCTAGCCCTGGTGATAGCCTCACGATGGTTACGCCCATACTTCCAGAATTTCAGCATAATAGTTCGGACAAATTTGCCCATATGGTCGCATGGAGTGTTCAGTTATTAGAGTTCGACATTTCGTTCGAATGAAGGGGTCAATTTAAGGCACAAGCGTTGGCCGATTTTATCACAGAATTAACCCCAGAAGGCCCTCCAGTTGATGACAAAGGTGAATGGTACCTATCAATGGATGGGTCTACGAACCAATGGGGGTTTGGGGCAGGAGTCATCTTGGAAGGACCGAATGGCATCCTCATAGAGCAATCTCTACACTTTGATTTTAGAGCCAATAACAATCAGGCAGAATATGAAGCGTTGGTAGCAAGACAAGTGAATAGTGAATATCAAACGAGAGACCCCCAACTGGCCAAGTATCGAGAGCAAGCGGCGAAACTGGCAGCCACCTTTGAAAATTTTGTACTGGTCCACATGCCGAGGGATCAGAATGAACGGGCTGACCTGCTGGCTAAGCTGGCTAGCACCCAGAGGAGGGGGCAATTGAGGTTAGTCATTCACGAAAACTTGGAGACGCCAACCATAGATAGAGAGGGGGTCTGGAATGTGGAAGCAAAAATGACCTGGATGACCCCACTAATCTGATTCTTGCAGGACGGCCAAGTCTTGGAGAATGGTCAAGAGGTCAGAAGGGTGGTTAAATAAGCGGCGAGATACACTTTGGTGGGTCAGCGGTTGTACATGAGAGGTTTTGCTTTTCCTCTCCTTAGATATCTGGATGGGGACGAGGTAGAATACGTGATGAAGGAAGTCCATGAGGGCGTATGTGGAACCCACTTAGGAGGACGAGCCCTGGCAAGCAAGATCGCTAGAGCCGGATATTATTGGCCCACCTTAAGAAGCGACTGCATGAGCTATGTCAAGAAGTGCGACAAATGCCAGAGGTTTGCAGAAGGGCATAAGGCACCCCCAGAACGGTTACACTCAATCACATCACCCTAGCCATTCTGCAAATGGGGGGGGGGGGTAGACATACTAGGATCGTTCCCTTTGGCCCCAAGGCAGATCAAATTCCTAATTGTACCTGTGGATTATTTCACTAAGTGGGTCGAGGCTGAACCAGTCGCTACTATCTCAGCTGAGAGAGTTAAATGCTTCTTTTGGAAAAAGATCATCTGCCGGTTTGGTCTTCCAGCAGAGATAGTGTCAGACAATGGAACCTAATTCGTATCCAAGACCACGACCGAATTCTGCAAGGAGTTGGGAATTAAGCAAATCTTCACATCGGTGGAACATCCACAGTCAAACGGCCAGGCGGAAGTGGCCAATAAGGTCATTCTAAAAGGATTAAGAAGGAGACTGGAGGAAGCAAAGGGCAGATGGGCCGAATAATTGCCGTAGGTGTTATGGTCATACCACACTACTCCTCACTCAACTACGAATGAAACTCCGTTTCGTTTAATATTTAGGACTGAAGCTGTCATACCCGTGGAAATTGGAGAGCCATCTGTGCGTATGGCGTTATTTGAACCAAGCGAAAACGAGGATGAATTAAGAGCAAATTTAGACATGTTGCAGGAAGTGAGGGAAGCAACCCACATAAGAGAATATGTAGTTAAGACCAGAGTAGCCAAGATGTACAACAAGAGAGTGATCCCCCGGGCTTCAAACCCCCAGGACTTGGTGTTGAGAAAAGTAGTTCAAAAAGCCGAGAACAACAAGCTAACACCCAAATGGGAGGATCCATTCAGAATTAGAGAAGAAGTAGGACAGGGGGCTTATCGACTAGAATCCTTGGGAGGCAAGGAGATATTGAGAACCTGGAATGCGGCCTCTTTACGAATGTTCATGAATAATACTATTTCTATGCAAAATGCAATATGCCACTAATAGTACTCGCCTTAGATAAGTCCTAAAAGGCGACCTAACACGGTCGGCTAAGGGCTTGCCTCGGATAAAGTCCTAAAAGGGCGACTCTACAAAGTCGACCCACACCTTGGATAAGTCCTAAAAAGCGACCTAACACGGTCGGCCAAGGACTTGCCTCGGATAAAGTCCTAAAAGGGCGACTCTACAAAGTCGACCCAGGGCTCACCTAGGATAAGTCCTAAAAGGCGACCTAACACGGTCGGCCAAGGGCTCGCTTCGGATAAAGTCCTAAAAGGGCAACTCTACAAAGTTGACCTAGGGCTCGCCTCGGATAAGTCCTAAAAAGCGATCTAACACGGTCAGCCAAGGGCTCGCCTCGAATAAAGTCCTAAAAGTGTGACTCTAAAAAGTCGGCCTAGGGCTCACCTCGAATAAGTCTTAAAAGGCGACCTAACACGGTCAGCCTAGGGCTATCCTCGGATAAGCCCTAAAAAGCGACCTAACATGACCAACCTAAGAGTTCCCAACATGAAGTCTTGAAAAGGTAACCTAATACGATCAATCTATAGGTACCTCGGACTTGGGATAAAAACTTAAGAAGCAAATCGTGAATACGTAGTGCGACCGATTCATTTCGTTTCGACATGAGAAGCAGAAAAATTATAAGAATCGCCTCAAACATAGATCAAAATGCATACCAAATATTAACGCGAGCATAGAACATACAAGTAAAATCAACACGAGCGACAATGCCAAGATAAGGTCGAAATCAAGAGCAAATATTAATTGAAGAGTGCGGAAAAAGGAAAAACAAGTCGAAGTTCTAAAGTTAAGTTAACAATTACAAAAAGAAATCAAGGAGCTAGGGACCCTGGAGGAGTCTCCATAGATACAAGATGACCGTCTACTATTTCCTTGAAAGGATCGGCCTCCGATACGTCGATGGAGGGATGGAGGAATTTGATTTGTCTTATGGCACGCTCAAAACCCACTCATACTGGTCTACAATGTCCATACCTTGTTAGTAGATGGTCTTGTCGCGTGCCACAATGGTCTCCTGGGCCGATTTGAGGGGCCCCTCCACCGACGCCAACTTATCCTCTTGACCCTTCTAAATCTCCTCCAAATCAGCAACATCTTGGCGCAGCTTCCTCAGTTCAACTTGGAGCAAATCCTTCTCCTGCTCCAAATCCAACCTCACCTGCATCCATTCGGTTTTAGCATTAAGGAGATCCCTATTCATCTGTAGTCGTTAAGCTTGGCTTCAGCCTCAGAAAGGGCCAACGACCACTTGAGTGCTTCCTCCTCAGATTTCTTACTTCAGTCAGCCCAAACTAGTCGCTCTGACTCCAGGAACCCAAATTCCTTCTCGGCGGCACGGGCAAGGGCGAATCCATGAGCCGCGTACTTTTGAAGAGCGGTATAGGTTCCTACAAGGCCCAGCCACCCTACCTCTTGCCCCAATGATGAAGAGGCCAGAGCCTGATCCGCCGCAAGGGTGAATGTACTGCAGTTGATTAGCAAAGTCCTGGGATCAGAAGTTTGAGGAGCGGACTCCTCGCGGTCGGCAGTAGGATCTTCGTGGTTAGTATGGACTAGTTCTGCTAAATGTAGGCGCTTGCTCGGCCGGTCAGCGGGCTCCTCAAGCACCTCTTGCTGAATGTGAAAAGGTGACGAAGGGTTGACCCTTTCAAGAACAAAAACAGAGGGAGTGCGCGACGTTCCCTCTTGAGAAGCTTGCGAGGGGTCAACAGGGACAGTGGCGGAGAGAGGAGCGGCTTCAGCTTCGATGCTAGCCATTTGAGAGGCTTGCTCTTTTCTTTTCCTCAAATCTTTCAAAGTTTTAGTCGAGTACCCTGAAAAAGCAAGAAGAAGAAGGGATAAGCAAAAAAGTAAGAAGAGAGTAAAAGGTAAACGACAATTACTCCAAAAACCTGTCCCTTTAATGATTTCGACGCTATGAAGGACAGGCATTTCCTCCAGCTCAATGATAAGGGAACGCTCCCAAGTTTCCAAGTCCTTTTAGTCGACCGTGATGGACACATCCGACTGTCGGGTCTAACAAAGTGGGAAGAACGGTCGCCTAGAGCGGTCAACCAACAAATTGGAGCTCGGGTCACTTAGAGCTACCCTAAAGAAACGGTCTTTGAAAGTCTTATAACTCTCAAGAAAGGGCCTTAGTAACTTGCGCCTGGCCCTATTACTTAGCGAAGTCCACCCCACTCGGTTGGTCTTGTACGGAGAGAAAAACTAGAAAAATATTCCCAAGGAGGGGGCTCTACCTAGGTCCTCGCACAGAAGTTCGAAGGCCCGAACGAATGCCCAAATGTTGGGGTGAAGTTGGATAGGAGCCACGTTCAATGCGTACAAGACCGCCCGTTCGAAGTGGGTAAAAGGGAGTTTTATCCCCAACTTCGAGTGAAGCGTATCATACAAGTAAAAGAACTGCTCAGCTCCTTCGGTCGGGCCCATGCAGACCGACTTCCCTTGCCGGCATGGCGATACTGCGGTTGACAGATAGCAGTGGCCATCCTCAGTAGAGAGTTGATCGCGTTAGGACGGAGGAAACCTTCGTGACTTCAAGGTCCACCCAAGAATATGGGTCCTCAGCAACGTTGTCAGAAGTATGGTCGCGATACCATATCTCGAAGGGGTAATTGTCGCAGGACTCCGAGCTTGAAGAGGAACTGCTCCCCTTGTCAGAGGCGCCAACATCAGGCGTCGCACCTGATGAAGGATGGGCTCCTTGAGCGGAGGCACCCAGCAGATCCCTCGAAGACTCTCCTGTGAATGAAGAAGAGCAAGGGTCAGGCTACGACCCTGGCTAGGGCACGAGTTCCTTCGAAAAGTCGAAGGAAATCAGAAACAGTAAAACCCAAACCAAAAGAGGAAGAAATCAAAAGGTAAAAACCTCATTGAAGTCGAGAAAAATTACCTGTTGGTGCCATCGAAAGAAAGTTTCAGAGTAGAAATGCGAGGCTGTTGAAGAAGAAAGAAGACGCGTGTTCTCTGGAAGAAAAGCGGCAAGGAAGACGAAAGAATGAAGAGTGAAGGAATGCCGTTAGGAAATCAAGTGTCCAACTCAATTATTTCGCTTGCCTCGAGCCACAGTTTCCTAATGATTATAGGCAATTGAAAATTCGCGTAGTCCCAAGAGAGCAATAACTGCTGTAAAACCAAGCATCACCTAACCTTAAGACCAGGCCAAAGGTCGCGAGTCGACCCCTAAATGACATTGCACTCCCAAGACGACCGAATGATGATAAGCTTACGTCTTCTAGACAAAGCTTAGGGGGCTGTGTACCGGTCGACCTACGTGGAGTACCAGTCGGCCTACGTTATATCTCGGTCGATTTGCATTCCGGACGACCCTCACTATCCGCCGGTCGGTCCTGCTCCAAGACTGCCTACTTCCTAGCCCATCATGAAGTTAGACTAGAAGAAGGCGTGTCAGGACTTTGCATGCACGATTCTCCATATCGAACCTTTCAACGCTAACACACCTAACCCCACTTGCCTATGATCATAGGGATTATCGCCGCTAAAGGACAAGGATCCACTTTACAATCAAGGATAAAGGGGGATCGTTGAGGAAGGGCAAGGGACTTCTTCTTTTCAGGGGGAGGTTTTTGATTTTGTAAACAGAACATTCACCAATTCACAAGAAAGACCAGGATCACAGTCCAACAGGCAACCCATAAGATCTTCCACAAGTGAGACATTTATGTTTATAGTAGCCAATGTTGAATCATGTACATCTTCAGTTTCACTAGTGAGTATGTAAAGGTTTCAGAAAATAAGAGAAGTAGCAGCAACTATAGCTGATGAATTTACATTTGCTGCATTAATCATACAAAATAAGAACACATGTGACATCAAAGTTAGCCATTAAAATTTAGGACAAGTCAAGGAAGTAAAAGAAAATAATGCCGAGAGCATAGACTAGCTTACATAAATCATCAAGATGACTATGGTAGAACTTGTTGACAAAGATAGAATCAAAATCTTCTAGGACAATACCAGAGATTGCATTCTGATCAAGAGGAGGAAAAGAATAAAAGAAAAAGATTAATAAACAATAGAAAATTTTGAAATTTATATCCCAATATACCAATGAAGTTATTTAACATAGTATATTGACAAAAGAAGTCAATTTATGTCAATATGAATGATGTGATACAATATGACACATTAATAATGGGGTCAGTTGCCTCTTCCTGTTTCCCCTAACTTATTAAAGTAGTTGCAGAATTCTCATAACCTTCTGATTGGAGCATGTTATTGCAATCTGTCCATAGTAGCTGTCATTTAAATATGGAATTTAACACTTACTAATACTACTCAAAATATGGTGTTCACATGCCTAATATCTTGTACATGATTATATCAAGTGTCCATGTATCCAAATAAGGATAATTTGTGCTTTATATCAAATTAATTTTAAGAAAATGTGCAGGAATCTTAGTATATGAATGGTATAGATAGAAAAATGTGACTCAGAAAGGAACTTAATGATCTCTAAGGTAATGCATTAAGAGAAAGTATAAGCAAGAACTATTAGATCAAGAAGGGTTCCTAGAAGTTCTGAAGCACCATATTCTCAAACTTAGCTCAATTAACTATGTCTTCCTCTTTATGAAGAATTTCACCAATGACCTTTACAAAGACTGAACTTTTAAAACATTTGTTTTTAAGAAACCACCATTGGTTATAAAGGATTTATATTCTGGTAAGCACTTATGTACTTCCTAGCCAACTCTTTTCACAATATCATTATGGGGGTGGGGGACAAAACAAGTGCACTATCTATCCAACACCTTTTCCAAAAAGGTCATTAAAGAGGATGGAGGTAACCCAGGATTTGAGGCACTTGCATATTCTACCTTTATGATTTTAGATAGTAGTGACTCTTGTGCATGTTTTAAGGCAACCACTGTCTGATTTATGGCAAAAGAATCCTACAATGATTAAGTTAGTCACAAGCAGATTTGGCATGCTTCTCCAATTCTGGTAGTGCATACACAGAAATTATGTAACATAACGCACAATATCCAATTAAAATTGCAAAATTTTCTATAAGAGTCATGAATGTGCACAATTGTACATAGTTGACAGATCAATCAAGATCTCACCCCTTCCAAATGAGCAAAAAAGTTTTTAATACCTTGACTGAGACCCTTTCCAACAGAACCAATCAGGAATTAATATTTACAACATGTCACTTTCTACCTTGATTGGATAAGCTTGGCAGTAGCAAAGACATAAGCCTTGAAAGACCTCCATATTCCTAGTTTTTAGAATTATGTAAACTAAACATTATTCTTCATGATTTATTCAGTGTACATAAGCTTGCACAAGTCTAAAGAACTAGAATCAATAATGTTCAAAATTTTAACTATAGTCATATGCTATAAAACTTATAAAGATAATCCAAAGGATCTATGGCAAGAAAGAGATTACATACAATATTACTCATAATGACATGAATATCAGTGTAATCTTGAGTGTTTGTATAATACTTTAGATCAGCCTCTTTGTAGAGAGCAATTTTGTTAGATAAATCTAATTTTTCAACCAAATTGGATTTCCCTAAGTACACACACCTTCATATGTTTGGAATTGATTCTAAGTCTAAAGTATTGAATAAATAATCTTACATAGTTTAAAGTTGTTCACGAATCATGGAACTAGTAGAGACATAAGCAATTGTGTTAGCAAAAAGAAGAGGAACCAAGGATGCATATACTTATGAAGTAAACAATTTTTGTTGTCTTATGATGCTTATTCCATGGTTGAGGCAGGATGCTTGGAAATCTTTGTGCTTAAATTTGTAATGGGATAGAATAGGATTTATACATCTCTTTGGAGCTCAGCACACGATTTTTTCAGGAAATTTCATTAGTAAGCATTGTAAAGGATTGGAGTTCTCTTTGATGCCATTGTTGGTCTCATTGTGTATACTTTTGATGTTGATAGAGAGGATATCCTATTATCCACGATTCTTTTACTCCTTTCTTTTTTTATCCTATTTCTAATAAAACTTCTTCCATCACCTAAAATAAGTTAACTCATCTGCTTAAGAAAATTTGCAAGCTTCTTCACCTCTGCCTTCTCTTGTATTAGTTCCCCTTCCCTCTGAGTCAACTTAACAGTTAAAAGAAAGTGTTTTCTTCTCTCAAACCAAGTCAATAGATTGCAGCATTCATATTATATTAAGATTACATGTTTAGCCATAGATGAAAGAAAATATAAAAGGTCTAAAAGGAAATTCTTTGGATGCGTTTGTGGATATCAACATCCAATCTAGGCATTAACAATTATTATAGACAATAGAGTTCATTAATAGGTTACATAATACCTTTCTTGATTGCATCTACCCAACTTTTAAACCACCAACAGATGAAATTTATTGAAAAGAACTAAACAGTAGAAAGAGTTAATGAAAACAACAAGAAATATAAGCATCTCTTAGATACTAACTATTATGAAATCATCACTCGGATTGCAATGCGCAGGAGAATTCAGTTGTATTAGGGGTTTTGATTGAAAGCATCTAGAAGCTACTTGGTTTAATTTTCACTAACCTAGTAAACTTTCACTCTTTTTTGGCCGTGAATGTGGTAGAGTGCAGGTTTAAGCATGTTAAATTCCATGTCCCTTATTTTCCATTTGTGGAACAGGTCATAATACTAAATTAATAATCACAATTCACCAGGTCACACATGCACAAAGAGAAACTAATAGGTTGATTTAATTTAAATGTTTTTTCATCTAAAATTTCAACCAAAACAATTGAGAAATAACATAGCATGACCACTTAACTTGAAATCTGAAATTTAAATGGATTATAAGGATAAGAGAGAATAGAGAAAGGAAAAAGTCACTTCTATGAGCACCGAGAACTTTAAGAGCCTCGACGTTGAAGGAATCAATGCGAAGACAAGTGCGAATGAGTCTCTACTTCGCGTTGTCCTCGTCATCCTCAGAATCGACCATGCTAGCGCACCATCCCAATCTCAAATCAGCGTCGAAGTTCTCTATATTCGACACATCCTCCTCCTCATCCTGGATTACCCATCGTAATTTGGTGGACTCCATCAACATTCCGACGTTGATCTCCTCTGCCATGTTGTTCGTAGGATGTGGAAAATCGTCGTTAGGGTTTCACATGGAAAATTGTTGAATTTCAGGAACTACCTTTTGCCTTTTGCCATGGACATAGTAGGAAGTGATTTTATTAATTGTGTGGAAAATTGGAGAAGGAATTTGAAAATTGATATTTGGATTGGTCGCATATGCACTTTTAATAAAAAATACTATTAAATAAAATCATTGATAACATTTTTCTTAATATTATAATATAAATAAATATTATAATATAAACGATATTATATTTTCTTCAAAAATCTACCACTAATTTTATAAAATTATTAAATGAAAAAAATATTTAATATTTTTAAAATATATATAAAAAATTATCTAGTAAATAAGAAAATTAGTAGTATATAATTTAGGTTGTTCAGAATATTTTGTGGCGGTTAAAGAATGGTTAGAAACCATATCATTTTGTCGTAGTTTATAATAAGCGCCAAATAAATCCCTACTAAAAGTGGATTTTTTTTTTTAGTGATTCGTTATTGATTAAAATTAAATTTTCATCCTTGATTTATGAAAGTTTAGAGCATCTTTGGCCGTAATTACTAAGTGGTTTTGTAAAGTTAAATCGTTATGAAATTGAGTTCACTGTATGAAAGAGAATGACATGAATATCATGTAATATAAGAATTGGTTTTTAACCATTAAAAGCTGATAGAGAAGTAATTTGTGAAATTCATTTTAAAGAAATATAAATAAATATGTAAGATAATTTATGAGACTTATTTAAATTCTTAAAGAATTAATAGAGTGAAAAGTTACTAAAATTCTTAAAATTATGTACATTTTTGGAGATACTCTTAAACGGTTATACTATATAGTAACATTAATGTGTATGTTAAAATGAAATATGTACATTATGTAGATTAATGTTTTATATGCCTAAAGTAACCGTTATAATTTCTAAACAATCACTTATGGAATTTTAATTAAATAATATGTCAATTACAAAAACTTTCAAGAGCTAATTTGAGAATTTACTCTTTGTTTATATCATCAGTAGACATATTATATAAGTTTTATACAATAGTAATGATATTGTAAAGAGAAATTAAAAACATAAACCTTCCAAAATTTTTATTACAGTTATGTATTTTTTCTCTTCTTTTTTAGTTTTTTCCTTTTATGGAAATGAAAAAATCCTGTCTTTCTATGAAGCTTTACTAGAATGTTACTCTGTGTAGTATATAAAAAAAATGTTACTCTGTGTAAGTTGCATTAACACACAGACTCTCTCGTGAAAAAATAAAAAATAAAAGTTTAGTTCATACAATATATAAAAATTGTCAAAATTAAAATTAGTTAGTGTCTCATATTTAAAACTGTATTTATCTTTTAATCATTTTGAAAATGTATTTATCTTTTAATCTTGACTAGTAAACATTGCCTATATATTAAAAGGTGATGATTATAGATAAAGTGAGTCCAACTATAAAAATTAAAATTAAATTATAATTTTAAAAATCATATATAAAAGATGCATAAATAATTAACCACATAACATAAAAATCACATTTATATAAATTAAAAATTAAATACAAGATAATAACACTATAAGAAGATAAAAAAGATTTAATTTTTAAAATCGAGGAAGAAATTCTAATAATAAAAATCTTTATTATAATTGGACATTGTGTTTCAACTTTAAAAGCATAATTTATCCTCAAATTATTTTAAAATGGTTGAATTTTTAATTTAACAATAATAAGAATTTAAATTTGTGCATTATCAATGTAAATTACATGATTAACTAAGTAGAAGTCATATCAATATAATTTTTATGATCTCAAACAATGTAATAATTTCTTCTCTCCTCTTCAAAAAATAAAAAATTAAAAAACAAATAAAAAGAGTATAGCATGTGAAGCTAATTCAGTAGTAAAATCATGATAAAATATACTTTTGTCTATTTAAAATATGTTAAATTCAGTTTTTGTTTCTCTAAATTTTTTGTATTCATTTTTAGTCCTCCAAAATATGAAATTTGTTAACCTCAATCCCTTGTCTGCTAAAATTTTATTAGTTTTTTTCTTAATAAATCTTGACTTGACCCTTTGGACGCCAAATCCTATGAACGACGCTTTTGGACGCTAAGTTATATGGACGATGCCTTTAGACCTATCTATTTTGGACGCGAGAGGCTGAGATTAACAACTTTCATATTTTGGAGAACTAAAAATAGACAAAAAATTTTAGAGAGATGAAAATCAAATTTGATCTATTTTATCCTAAAATAAATGAGTTTGGAGTTATTTGACTCTAGGTTTTATTAAAGTCTTATAACTTGCTAATTTATTTAGGTAGAGGTTATTAGGCCCGGTAAGCTAGCACAAGTTTTTGATAGTCCAATGTGGGTTCTTTTCTAAGGCAAACTAGAACAGGAGTGCTAGTACCACTTTTTTTTTAATATTTTTTTATTGGTAGAAATTTATTGAAAATAAAAATTTTAACGGGTTCTCATGCGCATCATTTTGGGCCATGGTTCCTAGTGCCTAATCTTAAAAAAAAAAAAAAAATACACACCACACATTGAGGGAGAATGGAGTGTTGGTTTCAAACCAAACCAGCGAGGAGACTAGGAAAAAACCAAGAACACTAAATCAATGGACTTAAGGGTTATTATTAGCAAAATAAATAAATAAAGGACCAATCCAATTAGTTTCCCCCCAATGGTCCGATAAGAAGAAATGTAGTTAGGAGAAAAAAGAAAACAAGCTCAAGTTAACTAAACTAACAATAGTTTACTACTAAGTACATAGATTAACTAATGTAAAGTTGTTATAGTTGAATAAGTAGTCTTGAGTTTGAGTCTATTCAGAGGAAGAATTTTGTTGTTCATAATGGTTGACATAAGTTCTATTGGCCAATATTTTATGATTTACTTTTGTATCTTGTTTTTTTAATAATATGAGGCATTAAACATAATAAATTTCACAATATAATTTATTAATACTATTCTTAAATATCTTTAGTCAAGTGTTATTGTTAATAAGAACAAAAATAGTGATTAAGATTAGAATGTAAGTAAACTAATTATTGTGTACCACAGGTCATGAATATGATATATCAAGTATTTACATGGGTACATGATTAGTGTAATGATGCATTGAGTTGATCCACTATGAGAACGATACATAAAAGAATTATAAAGTGTCGTAAGCAATTCTCAAGGTGACTATGATGTATATAGTTCTTAGACTTGAAGTCACTATGATTCTTAACATGAGAAGTTATATGTTTTAATGTCATCAAACATCACTATAATAAGGTGATTATAAAGTTGCTAATTAAACATAGAATAAATCATGAGGAGGGATGTGAATAATCTAGATGAGATTCATCCCACCTTCATAATAGGAATAATATCTATATATGAGCCTTCTAACAAAAAAAAGGATTCAAGAGTTAATTATGTGTAAGGAAGGTGTTATCACCCTATGACATTTGTTGAAAAACAATTACCATAACTTAATGTGTGAAACTAATAGTTGTCTTATTCTCTTGCTTATAAAATTATTTGTCCTTTTTATTATTAAATTATTTGATTTATTTACACATAAATTTTTATTAATATTTAATGTTTTCGTAAAGGAATTATATATCTATTTTAAATTTTGATACTACCTATTCTATAAAAGAATTTTTATTAACAAAAAGGATTATATTTATTTAATTATCTTTCTAGGTCATCAATGTGTTATCCGTGCTATTGTATACCTCAAGGTGCAATAGAGAATTAATGTTACATAGTTATTTTGGTAGAAAAATGTTTTGTTGGTTCATATTTTTAATTTTTAGTTGTTAAACTTGATATCACCAAGCTGTTACAATTTAGATGTGTCAAATTTACTT
The DNA here is from genome assembly GCA_025330945.1 of Mucuna pruriens. NCBI lineage: Eukaryota > Viridiplantae > Streptophyta > Magnoliopsida > Fabales > Fabaceae > Mucuna > Mucuna pruriens. Next base: position 585,697 of record JAENHJ010000522.1, read on the forward strand.
GGTGACCAAACAAGAAGTTCTTCTAAAGTGACCATCTTAAACTTTTAATTTTATTATTACTATTTTATTTTAAAATATTAAATTAGACATGACTTTCACAGTAACCAAATAGGAAGGAGATCCAAATAATTATAACAAATAACCATATTTTTTATTTTACTTTTGAAATATTTTAATTTAAAAAACATGAATCATTTTCAATTTAAAAATACACAATGAAATAAAAATATTAAAAGAAAACATAAGAAAGGTAGAAAAAATTAATAATATCAAATTGAGATGATGATTTGTTGTGAGCGCAATGCATAAATAAAGTGGTCCATGCGTCTTTGGTAGAAACTCTAAAAAGTGAGGAAAAAGATTAAGCTATCATACGTCTAATGCTTTGCACTAAACCCATATTATTTAAATGTTTTCTTGCTTGCCCTTTTTACTTGGTGGTCTATTCTTTATATAATAGAAGGAGATGATGCATGAGATCATGTTGTCCAATGTAAGACTTTTTCGAGTAAATGGAAGGAAATTGTAGAACATAACAAGAAAAGAGATTGAATTGTGTTTAAAAACCTTTTTACAAACTTTTCATAAAAGACATTGGAATGTCTATTTTTCAGAAAGACAAAGTTGAAAACCTATTACATAGAAAACTTAATTTCTTAAATGTGTTTTAAACAATGATATATCAAGGAGATAAATAACGAATAACACATATTTTTATCTTGGTTCGTCTCCAACCTTGAGACTATGCCCAATTTTGGGTAGACCACCAAGGTTTCCACTAATCAAAACCAATTACAAATATTTTTTTTATCACAAGCATTTTCAGGTTCAACAACAAAGTAGTCTTTACCTTGTCTCTTCAAGCAATATACTCAAGTATTATTTCTTACATAAAGCCTCTCTAAGGTTCAATCAAATTCATTAAGAAGATGATTTAAGAGTAAAACTCATAGACTACCTATATTGTCTTTTAGACGAGATTTTACCATGAAGTATAGTCTATTATTAAAGGCTTTAGATCAAAAGATCTTTTACAATGAGTTGAAGAATTCTTTTTACTTGATAATGTTGAGTCTAGATTTGCATAACTTCATATTGTAGTCTTCAATCTTCTTTATATAGGGTGTCCTCAAGATATATTTTTTATGAGAGTGGAAGATCATTCTAACGTCTTTCTCCACTTTTAGAGAGAGAAAGTGTTTGTTGGGGTATTAAATTCTTCAATAAATGCATTTCACCAACATTTCACACTAATAAGATAAAGCAACTTGCGTATCTTTCTCTTTTAGTACTCGTGCTTTATAGTAGGTAACAAAAGTACTGCCATGTGTAGTCTACTTTCTTTTTGCAATGACACACCATTTAAGGTCAATAATGTATAATTAGAATTATGCTTTAACCTTTTATGCAAATCTTCTAAAATACATTTAGTAAAAGGATGCATTCATGAGCAGATACTTGTATAGTCAAAGCATCATAGATATATGGATACATTTCATCTTTATGTACACATTTTGTCTTTTGATAAAAAAAAACAATCTATTTGGAAAATAAATGCTTGTGCATAATAAGACGATGTATTTTTCTTAAGATGATTTATATTGTCTTTCATTTTAGAAAAACTTGTTTGTTTGTTATAACTCGAAACACTTAGGAAAATCATCTTATGATCTAACATTCTTCCTATTTTTTATGATGACAAATAACTTATAATTTTTTATTAAAAATATATTTTTGCAAAAAAGGCATTTCTTTACTAAAATATTTGAATATACAATTCATTAGAGCAAACAAATAAGTACATATGTATATTCAAACTTAAAACAGAGCAGGTATGAGCTAGGTGTTAGATCATCAATCATAAAAATGCAAAAGATATTTTCACATCAAGATTTTGTGTTTGGAATTGTTTAGAGCTTGCAAACAGTTTAGTCAACATTTTTCAAAGTATAAAAAGACTTAGTTGTTCAGAGCATGAGTAAAACAACTTTAAAGTGAAATAGGATAAAACAACTTGTTTTTATCTCTCTATCCCTTCCTCTATTTTTGTCTTTACAATTTGGATGATTTGTTCTAAAATCCTACATTTTGAACTTATATTTGCTATATGGTTTTAAAGTGCTTTTAGATCACACACAATTTAACCCCTATTCTTGTGTGCTTCCTGTTTTCTTCAACTGGTATTAGTCCTCATCCTCTACGTGTGATACCCTTTTCCCCTAATGCTATAAAATTATAATAAATAAACTTAAAAGAAATTCAAACTTCTTACATACATTAATTGGTAAAGGATTTCACATTAACTTATCACATATTGTAACTTTAAGCAAATATATCTTCTTACTTGCACTCCAAGAGGCCAATTTCTAACATCGTAGAAGTCATAAAATATAAATCAAAATATATTATCATAAAGTAATTACAACTGCCCTGATGTCACATGTCCTATCAGAGCATCAAATTCAAAAATAAATGAAACTCGAAGAAAAGTAGTAAAATGAGGATCCTAGCTTAATTCTCATCCTCATTGTAGGCACTTGAATCCATCCCACCCAATAAACAGGTCTATTAAAAAATTCCAAAAATAAAAGGATCCAAATCCTAATGGGCTGGGAAAGGACCTGTCCAGAAAAGCAGCTGACCTGGCTTTGTTCAAGAGAAAGGGGCTGAGGCGGCCTATAACACACTTGACCCCAGCCCAGTGAGGACAATCCCAGCATCACGCTCAATCTGACTCGTGAACCAGAAGAGACCCAAGAAGGCTAGTGTTCAACCCTTCTTAACAGTAAATACAAAAAGAAAGCTCAAGTGCAACCCAAATGACTAGGGGCTCAAAGTGGCTTGAACTAGATATTCAAGTTCCAACTCAACGCTGAGGGAATCACCCAGCTCAATAGAATTAGAGGAAATTAGCCACGCTAGCAAGAAGACATAGCTTCACCAAGATCAAAGTGCTTCGAGCTATAGGATCTACCCAAAAGAGGAGAAGGCTGTTGATAAAGCCACATTGGCAAAGTAGAGGTTCCATTGTTTCTAGTAAAGCAAGATCCTCACCAATCACAATAAGGGAACATGCCAGGTCAGCCATTACTCGCGAAAGGTGTCACCAATTCAGGGAGAACATGCCACGATCAAGCGCGGGAACCAGCAAGCATCAATTTGGGGATCACCAAAGCTAACAAACTGGATCAAAAGGTTGGGGGTAGCTCCACGTGGCAAGATCAGGTGCACCTTCATTCCCCACCCAAAAGCTATAAAACGCCTCAGTGCAAAGAGCTCGAGGGCAAGAGTTGAAGAATATAAGAAAGAAGAGCAAAATCGTTGGAGAATTGTTGTGCGAACTATGACCTGAAGTGACGAAAGGACCAACAACAAGCAAAAGCACCAACCAGCTCTCTGGATACCAGGTAAGTCTCTTGGCCAAGACTCCATTCAAGCTGTAGGCAACCTCCCTAGACATACTTTAGATGGTGAATATGTAGTTCGCCACTGATCAGAACCAAGTCAGTTTTGGTTTATCCTCCTGTCAAGCTGAATCACTACATCCCCAAGTCTACACAACTTGAACGCTTCCAATTACAGGTACATAACCCTTCTCAATACCAAATCAAGTCTAGCATACTTCAGATGGTAGGTTCATGGCTCACCTAAACCAAAAACCGAGTTAGTCTCACCCTCCATATCTTAACACTCAGTGCATTCCATTTGACCATGAGTCACCAAGTCAACCTAGCATGCATGTATACAAACACTCAATCCAGCATCGAGGTGAGAAGCCTAGTGGATAGTCCCGCCTTCGAATCTAAACTACGAGAGTTGAGCGCCCAAATGGAAAGTTCAACTCTCGTATTCCTGACCCTGATGGACGCCTAATGGAAAGTCCGACTTTGTTGTCCAGTTCCAGTATCTAGAACTACATTAACTTTGATTCCTCCTAGTCGTGAGGTATGTATGAGCAAGGGGCCTACTCTTGTCAAGTTAAACATCACACACACTGTAATCCTTCCCCTATATCATCCGTCAAAATAGTAAAGGTTATGTAGCATGTCATTCATAGAGTAACTACCAGATGGTAGGCATATGGAATGATGTGTCACTCCCATGCGTAATCGACTCCTTACTCGAATACTCTACCCTGAAACCTTGTCTTATCCACCCCCGATTTCCAACGTACCATTAAACGCTGGTTGTAACATCGTAAAATTTATTTAATTATTTTTAGAAATAAATTTCATTATTATTATTAACAATTTTATTTTAATTATTGATTGCTGCAGGAAATTATTTTATTAAATAATTGCATTTTGAAATTGAGATGTTATTATTATTATTATTATTATTATTATTATTATTATTATTATTATTATTATTATTATTATTATTATTATTATTATTATTAATGATGGTAGAAAATTAATTTAGTACTTAAATATTTACATTTAATTTTATTTTAATAGAGGAGTTAATGGTTTTATAAACTGATGAGACATTAATCTGAATTATTTTCATTTATTAATTTAATTAACTGAATTAATGGGGGGTTGACGAGCGGGTCAGGGTTGACCCGACCCAGTTAGAATATTAGACAGGGGGGTAATCAATCTACCCTAATTTGTGTTTTGCGCGTTAGACGACTAGAGACCTAGAGGGGAGAGAATGTAGATCTATAGGAAGGAGGAGCTAGATCGCCCCAAAGCTGCATCAGATCATCACTGTTCTTCGCATCTAAGGTACGGGGGAGATGGGTTCGGCCACATGTGAATGCGAGAGTGTACGGGTAGTGAGGGCAATCCCTAAGTTCCTCTAGGATCTAAATTCTCAAATTTGTTTGGTTATTATGTTCTAAAAATGTTTTAATCGGAAGGAAAGATTTGTCAATGTGTACCGTGGTTTTGGTTGACTTAATTGATAATGTAATCGGTTGCCTTTAGTGTGCAGGAAAACCTCTAGAGGGAATCCTAAAGGAACAAGAAGAATGACTTTAAAGAACATGTTTTTTTCATTATGCTTGCAAGTATGCAGAGATGTGAGTTCTATCTCATTATTTGGGTTTCATTTACATAAGAAAGAGGAGTAGGATCTTCCTTAGGGCCCTTTTAATAATTGTTATTGTATGATGTCTTGTGGCATTTGAAGGAGGATTAAATTCTTAGATTAACGTTTTGCCTTAATGTGATTTTTGTTTGAAATTGTATGGTTAATCGTCTTAATTACTTGATTCTCGTGGTTGTTCATGGTTATTCATGGTTGAGGTTGAATTTGGGACTCTACTATGTAATGGTGAAATTGGATGGAATTCAACGGTGTTTTTTGTGCGTTTCTGTGCGTTCTTATAAATGATTTATGATAATGATGGCTAAGTTGATATGATTTTGGCATGATTATGGACTGTGTGAAAGATGTATGAATCATGAGAATGAGAATGTGGATGAGAATGCATTGAGCATGGACATGAGATGCATGAGATGCATGAGAAGCAAAATATGGCTATAATACCCTTGCCATATATGGTGTTTAACAGGGGACCCTGGCCAAAAGTGGTGTTTAACATGGTGGACTAATGATGGCGGACATTCATATGCACGGGCCATAGGTGGTGTTTAACGGTTGTGTAAAATGTCTTCGCACGGGCCATAGGTGGTGTTTAACAATGCGACACATCGGCCATACGGGGTGTTCAACGGTGTGGCCATCATTAGTGATAACTAAGGGGATTGAGAAGGTTTGCCCATGGCGTGGAGTTTCGAATCGAGACGCTTAGGTGTGGTGATGAGCATATGCATTGTATGAGCAAGTGCATTTTGTAATGAATGGAATGTGATGATTTTGGATGCGATGGAATGTGTGATTGATATATGAGTATTTGTTAACTATTAGTAATTGGGTACCGTAATGAGTGAGATTTGTTATACTATCTGCATTTATATATGATTGAATGTTATTTCTCACCGTACTCTCTTGTGGTTTTGTTTTAGGTAATGGTGCCGAGATTTGGAAGGGGTTTGAAGAGCTTATTTTGAAGACGATAATGACTTTATTTTTCAATTATAATATTTAGATTTAAAATCTTCTTAAAAACTTTGTACCTACTTGTTTAATGACCATGTGAACCTTTTATCCTTAATACGAATTGTGTTTCTTTGGTTTTAACTATTACCTTGTCTTCCTTTTTATTTACATTATTATTTTAATCTAAGTATTCGGGGTAGAAGGTTGTCACATTTAGTGGTATCAGAGCAGGTCGATTCATCGACCATGAGTTATGTGTTTACTATGCTTGTGTTGTGCTGAACTGCGATATTGATTGGATGTGATGATTGTCTTGATTGATTTGTTCTATTTTGACTGCTCTGCTTTTCTATGAATAAGAAAATTAATGTCTGGAGGAGGTAGAAACAACCGTGCTATTGCTGATGCCTTGATGGCTGTGCTTAGGCTGTTGGTAATTTGAACCAACGCCAAGAGGTGGACTGGTTTGCTCGGTTCCAAAGGAACAATCCACCTACGTTCCGTGACGTATTTTGAGTTCGAACTTCAATTTTCTATTCTTTCTCTTAATCTGTGCACTCATATTTGTTGAATTACTTCTATGAGTTTGATTTTGGTAAACTAGGGTTTTGAAAGGGAATCGTGTTTCTATGGTAAATAAGCTACTAGATTGAGTTGTTTAGTTTTACAATTAGAGGGGTCAAGAGAAATTAAAAAAAAAATGGACCTGAAAAGGTTGGAGAATTTTACACACAAAAGTGTTTGACAGAAGTTTAGCCCTCTAATCAAGGGATAAATTAGAATTTAAAGTGTGGATTATGATAGTAGACACTGCAAGGTTTAAAATAATTATAGGTGTTATTTATTTTTTTTCTCCTTCTAAATCTTATTTATACACCATCTTCATGTAGTGTATAACTTGAAAATTCTCACACTTATTTGATGTATAACTTGAAAATTCTCACACTTATTTGATGTATAACTTCAAAATTCTCACACTTATTTGATGTAATATTTTTATTGTGAGCCTCTTATTAGGTAACTCATCCTTATCACAATAATATTAAAACTTTTTTTTAAACTTCATTTTTATGTAATTTTAATTTTTATTATAATTAAGAAACTAAGTATGAAGTTTCTTAAATTCATACCATAGAAAAAGATTCACAGAAAAGTATGATTTTGTAAATTGATTCAATACTACTACTGAGACAAAATAAAAGTAAATTACGGAAGAAAAAGAAAAAGGATGCTTTCTCTGATGTGTTTTCTGAAGATATGTCTAGGTTACCGCCTGAGAGAGAGAGTTTTCTATAGACTTAGTACTGGGGATGGGACCTATTTCAGCTGCACCCTACAGGATGTCACCCTTAGAATTGGTTGAACTTAAGAAACAATTAGAGGATTTGTTGGAAAATAAATTTGTAAGACCTAGTGTATCACCTTGGGGAGCACCGCACTATTAGTAAAGAAGAAGGATGGAAGCATGAGGTTGTGCATAGACTACTGACGATTGAATAAGGTAACTATTAAGAATAAGTATCCATTGCCCAGGATAGATGACCTTATGGACCAGTTGGTAGGGGCGTGCGTGTTTAGTAAGATTGATCTTAAGTCGGGTTATCACCAGATTAGAGTTAAGGAGGAAGGTATACCCAAGACTGCTTTTAGGACTAGATATGGACATTACGAGTATTTGGTAATGCCTTTTGATGTGACTAATACCCCTGCTATTTTTATGGATTACATGAACAAAATTTTTCATCCCTACTTGGATAAATTTGTAGTTGTCTTTATGGATGACATACTAGTTTACTCCAAGACTAGAGAGGAGCACGAGGAACACTTAAAGGTAGTACTTTAGGTTCTTAGGGATAAACAATTGTATGCTAAGTTATCTAAGTGTGACTTTTGGTTAGAGGAGGTGAGTCTCCTAGGTCATGTGATTTCTAGGGGAGGTATAGGTATTGATCCTTCTAAGGTAGAAGTCGTTCTTAAGTGGGAGACCCCAAGTCAGTGAGTGAGGTTAGGAGTTTCCTTGGGTTGGCTAGATATTGTTGGAGGTTTATAGAGGGATTCTCTAAGATAGCATTATCTTTAACTAAGTTGACCAGGAAGGGGGTTGCTTTTGTATGAAATAGTAAGTGTGAACATAGTTTCCAAACCCTTAAGGAGAATTTGACTAGAGCACCAGTTTTAGTTTTTCCGGATCTTAGTAAACCTCTTGTAGTATATTGTGATACTTCTAGGATGTGTATAGGTGGAGTGCTGATGCAAGAGGGTAGAGTGGTAGCTTATGCTTCTAGGCAATTGAAAATCCACGAGAGGAATTACCCTACCCATGATCTTGAGTTGGCGGCTGTAGTGTTCACTCTTAAGATTTGGAGACATTATCTGTATGGTTCTATGTTTGAGGTCTTTAGTGATTATAAGAACCTTAAATATTTATTCAATCAGAAGGAATTGAATACGAGGCAAAGGAGATGGTTAGAATTTCTTAAGGACTATGATTTCGAGTTGAGTTACCATCTAGGTAAGGCCAATGTTGTAGCGGAAGCTTTAAGTAGAAAATCTCTTCCTATATCTTCCTTGACAATTAGAGAGATGGAATTTTTTACCCAGTTCAGGGATTTGAGTTTGGCTTATGAGATGACCCCTAGTAGAGTAAAATTAGGAATGATTCAGGTAAGTAATGATTAGTTGAGGGAGATTAGAGAAGCTCAATTGGAGGATTCATTTTTGGTTGCTAGATGTGTAGCCATAGAACAAAATAGTGGGAGAGAGTTCACCTTGGGTGTATATAGAGTAATAAGACTTGGAAATCAGATATGTGTGCCTAGTAAACCTACACTTTAGCATTTGATTTTGAAGAAGGTTATAGAAGTAGGCTTAATTTCCATCCTGAAGTAACTTTGATGTATCAAGACCTTAAAGGGATACTTTGGTGGCCTAAGTGGAAAGAGACATAGTGGATTTTGTTAATGATTGTTTAGTTAGAGAGAAGCTTGAGTAGCATCTAAGGATACTAGTCCATACTATTGGAGATGAGTCATGGTATAGTTGTTTAATAAAAGTTAAATGGAAGATGTGAGTTCTTTAAGTTATGCGATCTTTAGTGTGAGAACCCAATAGTCGACCTTTTAAGGTAGGAGTTTCTCTTAAGTTAAAAACCTTGCATTAGTGAGTAAGATTATAAATTTTCCGAGATCAGACAAATACCATGGTGAATTCCTAGACGTATTCCTTAAGTTAGTATAGTCTTTAACTCAAGAATCTAGGAGGGGAGCAAGGTTTAGGTGGATTGATAAATTGGAATTAGTTTCTAATATCTTGGCGAAGCATTAGATAACATGCCAACCTTAGTAATACCTGACCTTAGTTATTGAGAAGAGTGTGTTACTAGACGGTGATGATGTATTTTAATCTCATAGACAATTGAGAGTTGTAAGACGAATTATGTAACCCCTAGCTTGGAGGTAGTAGCAGCAGTGGCTACTCTTAAGATTAGAAGACACCACTCGCATGATTTTAAGTGGAAATTCAACTAGTAGGAGTGGAACCTAAAATAGATGAGGTGATTGGAATTTCCAAATGACCAAGGTTTTAGGAAGTCATCACTAGGTAGAATCAAGACAGTAGAATATGTCGTAAATAGGAAATCCTTTCGCATCCTTTCGTGTGGTTAGAGGACAGGATCTTCGAAAGATGTTTTGGCAGCTTAAATCATAGGAAGAGTAGATAAGTGTGAGCACCTATTTGGTTGACAGGTTGGAATCCTAAAGTTATTTTAGAACTTGAGGGAGAGATTTTGTTAAACTCGAGGAATCTAATTGGATTAGGTTCAGTCTATCACTTCACCTGTGCCATGTACACAATAATTGCACATGTTTCAACCCTGGACGTACATTTGTTACTCTGGCAAGTAATCGAACTAGCTTGTTTGAAGGTTAAAAGAAGACTAGGTATGAGAATTGATACTAGAAGTTGTGAAAGATTAAAGGTTAACTGGTTTAGAGAAGTGAGATGATTATTTTAGCCAACGCTAATTGAGTAAGTACTGTCATTAGAAATACTAAATGAGTAAGGGAAGGGCAATTACAAGGGTACAAGAAGTACTTACTCTATGTAAATTCGAGGACAAATTTTCTTTTAGGAGGGGAGAATTGTAACATCCTAAAATTTATTTAATTATTTTTAGAAATAAATTTCATTATTATTATTATCAATTTTATTTTAATCATTGATTGCTGCAGGAAATTATTTTATTAAATAATTGCATTTTGAAACTTAGATGTTATTATTAATCTTAATTATGGCAGAAAATTAATTTAATACTTAAATATTTACATTTAATTTTATTTTAATAGAGGAGTTAATGATTTTATAAACTGATGAGGCATTAATCTGAATTATTTTCATTTATTAATTTAATTAATTGAATTAATGGGGGATTGACGGGCAGGTCAGGGTTGACTCGACCCAGTTAGAATATTAGATAGGGGGTAATCAGTCTACCCCAATTTGTGTTTTGCGTGTTGGACGACTAGAGACCTAGAGGGGAGAGAATGCATATCTGTAGGGAGGAGGAGTTATGATGTTCAGGTTGCCTTAAAGATGTATTAGATCATCATTGTTCTTCACATCTAAGGTACGGGGGAGATGAGTTCGGCCACATGTGAATGTGAGAGTGTACGGGTAGTGAGGGAAATCCCTAAGTTCCTCTAGGATCTAAATTCTCAAATTTGTTTGGTTATTATGTTCTAAAAATGTTTTAATCGATAGAAAAGATTCGTCAATGTGTACCATTGTTTTGGTTGACTTAATTGATAATGTAATTGGTTGCCTTTAGTGTGAAGGAAAACCTCTAGAGGGAATCCCATAGGAACAAGAAGAATGACTTTGATGAACATGTTTTCTTCATTATGCTTCCAAGTATGCAGAGATGTCAGTTCTATCTCACTATTTGGGTTTCATTTACATAAGAAACAATAGTAGGGTCTTCCCTAGGGCTCTTATTAATAATTGTTATTGTATGGTGTCCTATGGCATTTGAAGAGGAATTAAATTCTTGGATTAACGTTTTGCCTTAATGTGATTTTCGTTTGAAATTGTATGGTTAATCGTTTTAATTACTTGATTCTCGTGGTTGTTCATGGTTATTCATGGTTGAGGTTCAATTTGGGGCTCTTCTGTGTAATGGTGAAATTAGGTGGAATTCAATGGTGTTTTATTAGCATTTCTGTGCGTTCTTATAAATGATTTATGGTAATGATGGCTAAATTGATATGATTTTGGCATGATTATAGACTGTGTGAATGATGTATGAATCATGAGAATGAGAATGTGGATGAGAATGCATTGAGCATGGACATGAGATGCATGAGAGGCTAGATGTGGCTATAATACCCTAGCCATATGTGGTGTTTAACAGGGGACCCTGGCCATATATGGTGTTTAACAGGAGACCCTGGCTAAAAGTGGTGTTTAATAAGGTGGACTAATGATGGGGGACATTCATATGCATGGGCCATAGGTTGTGTTTAACCATGCTACACGCCTGCCATAGGTGGTGTTTAACGTTTGTGTAGAATGTCTTCGCATGGGGCCATAGGTGGTGTTTAACTGTACGACACACTGGCCATACGGAGTGTTTAATAGTGTGGTCATCATTAGTGATAACTAAGGGGATTGAGGAGGTTCGCCCACGGTGTGGAGTTCCGAATCGAGACTCTTATGTGTGGTGATGAGCATATACATTGTGCGAGCATGTGCATTTTGTAAACTTGAATGGAATGTGATTGATTTTGAATGCGATGGACGTGTGATTGATATATGAGTATTTGTTAACTGTTAGTAATTGGGTATGGTAATGGGCGAGACTTGGGGTACTATCTGCATTTATATATGATTGAATGCTATTTCTCACTGTAATCTCTTGTGGTTTTCTTTTAGGTAATGTTGAGGGCACTCATGGTGCCGAGTTTTGGAAGGGGCGGAGTCTTGCTCTGATTATTGTGACATCGGGACTTTGGAATTTAGAATAATTGTTCTATGTCTTTTGTTGTTTGAAGAGCTTATTTTGAATATGATAATGACTTTATTTTTCAATTATAATATTTAGATTTAAAATCTTCTCGAAAACTTTGTACCTACTTGTTTAACGACCACGTGAACCTTTTATCCTTAATACGAATTGTGTTTCTTTGGTTTTAACTATTTCCTTATCTTCCTTTTTATTTACATTATTATTTTAATCTAAGTATTCGGTGTAGAAGGGTGTCACACTGGTGGTACTCCAATCCGAGCCGCATTGGCTTCGATTAGCCCTATCCGGGTTGGTTGAGCTAACGTCGGCTCAATATGTTGGACTCCCGAGGAATGGGGCGGTTCGGTATCCTTCCAAATGGCGATTAACTCACAACCATTTCGAGTCCAATACAAATTCCCACGTGTGTACATAAACAATTTCTATTTCTACCTTCGCACCATCTCTAAATCGCCCCCCGTGCAATTTAGGTCGCGTTACTGATAAGCGGGTTTTTAGTCGTCCTACACGCCTCAAATGATTACTAAAGCTAACTATAGTATAGCTAACCTAGGTCGATTCTCTCAAGGACACAATGTGTTCAGATTGTGCTAAGTGTGAAGATCAGAGTTAATGTAGAAAATGTCTAGTGTAGAATGCCGACTTGGTCTCGGCAAAGACTGAGCCGATTCGGTCTCGGTAGAGACAAATCCGACACGGTCTCGGCTGAGAGCAGACTTGAACGCAACAGGGTCGGACTGACTTGGTTTCGGTCTAGACTTGACGGAGTCGGACTGACTCGGTCTCTAACTCTGGAAAGTAGTAAATAGGGGGGATTGTGTTTAAGTGTAGAAATAAACTAAGTGCAGAAGTTAAACTAAACTATGCTAAACTAATCTACTATACCAATTCGAAAATCAACACACAGTAGTTTACCATTCTTGCTTAGACTTATGCTCCTCAACCCGAGATTCTTACGACGACCGCCGAACGTTTGTCCACTACCATATTGAGGATTTACACGACCGCTACCTCATTAGTTGGCAGGGAGTATGTACTTGGTTGATTTTAGGTTCTCTACCTAATCAGATTATTAAACCAGTTCCAGCCAGTCCTAGTCTAACGTGATCTACCTCTAACAATGTTAAAGCAAATTAAAGCGCAAGGATTAAAATCAAAAGATAGAATAACAAACCAGTTGTGTTATTAAAATAGAATCAATACAAGGTGAGAAGTTTAGAATTTCTAGGGAACCCGCCTTCCACGACGACCGCCAATGGAAAGACGGTAGTGGTGCACTAGTGATGGCCAGACGTTCAGGTTTTCGTCCACCGGAGTGCGTCGACTATACCGAGCGATCACCTCTGGCAGCTTTCAGCTTCCCAAATCCTGATCCTGTACCTCCTCGACCGAGAGAGACACTTTACTGAAACTTCGTGTACCACCGTGCTAGCTTTGAGTGTCTGCAGTTGCTGACGGTGCTAGGTCTAGATTCTACTGAAATTCCACCCTTGAAGACGTGGCTTGGCATGCTTATTTATACACAAGCTGGCTAAATCTAAATCCAATCCTAATAATAGAAATTCAAATCCTAAAGATTCTAATTCTAATTACAGATTACAAGCTCCTCAATCTTAGGAGTTTCCTAGTTTCCTAATTTCTAGCAGAATCATATCTGCATTCCTAGTTACCCGAATTACAGATTCCTTGATCTTAGCAAATCATATCTGCGTTACAAATTCCTTAATCTTAGCAAATCATATCTGCATTACAGATTCCTTAATCTTGGCAAATCATATCTTGCTGGAGTGATTTTAGGCGAGATTTCTATCACTGATGTCGGTTTGATCAGGAGCGCTGGACTAGCCGGGCTGTTCCCGGCTTGGGCCGAGATGACTTAGGCCAAGATGACTTGTGCTGAGATGACTTGGGCTGAGATGACTTGGGCCTATAAAACAAGTCTTAACCTTTTTGTTAGTTAAAAACCTTATTTTAGCACGTACTTGTATTTCTCCTATTTTCAGGCCATAATTCAAATCTCGGTTAACACAAGACTCTTAATCATTAAACATTCTCAACAACACTCATCTTAAACCCACATAAAGTGTATAAAATATGACTCATCAGTTACTCATCGTCGGTTGCAAGGTGGGATTCAGCCTAAACATAAACAATACAATGGAAGGGAGTGAGAAATATATCTCACTAAAGCTCATGGTACGAGCACAATGTAAGTAGCACACAATCACACAATTAATTACAAGATAGAAGATAAACAATGCACATATGCA